>JBAMBI010000861.1:0-543430 GCA_037043535.1 Drosophila putrida
GTAGGAGAAGGGGAAAGAACAAGAATGAACATTTGTATGCTTACTTAGATTTACGCACAGACACACACACACAGACACATGCACACGCACGCCTTGCGCAAAGAGCGTAAGGCAAAGTGAGAGTGTGGGAGAGTGGGAGAGAGAGAGCTGCTGTGGGGGTGTTAATGCGTGCGCTTCACACGCTGTGCCAAATTCCAAATTGTGCCTGCACCAAAGCATGCTCTCTCACTCACACTAACACATTAACACTCACACACACACTCTCTCACTAAATGCCTAGATGCGCTCGCGCTCTCTTTGTTCTCTTTTGCTTTGTTCCTTCCCAAATGTCCTGTGGCCGCGTGTGCCTCTCTATGTATGTGTGTGTGTGTTGCCTGCGCTAAATTTTCACTTTCACTTTTCACACACACCCAAAAAATACAACAAAAATACAACAACAACAACAAAAAGATACAATTTACATGTCAAATCCGAATTTACACACACACACACAAAACTGTAGTATAAAACTCTGCATAAATTGCACAATACTAAGAATGACGAGGGTGGAAACGAAAGTTTTGCAGTTGCAAATTACACACTTGAAACATTTGTTTTGATTTCAACGCCGCATTTGCCGCTCCCGCTCCCACTCCCGTTCCCACGTTCCTCTCGCGCTCAAAAAAAAAAAAGGAATCAGGATTTTGTAGTCGACAAAAAAAAACTGTAACAAAAATTAATATATATGAAAGACTCGCTTATTAGCGAATTTTCAAAGAGGGAAACACTTGAAATTAGAGACAACTCAATTCTTAAATATTTTCATTATAATTCTCGTTGTTGTTGTTGTTGCACAGCACGTTAGTTATTTAACTGTATTAAAAGTGGTTCCTTTTTCTCTCTTTTTTAATTTAATTTCTTATTCTTTTTTTAAATTTTTACCGACGCACACACACGGTAACGTCGGACCACGACGGGGCGTTGTTTCATTTACCGTTTCGTTCCGTTTCGCAAGCTGCGTTGTTGCCGCGACTGCGGTCCAAATGCGAATGAATCGAAGAAATCGAAAAACCTGCGCAACGTTTTTTTTTCGGCCTGCAAAAAGCAACAACAGAACAGAACAGAACGGATACGAACACGAAGTTCGTTCTCTTCTTCTACTACTTTCTGCTCTCTCTCTTCGTTAATCGTTAACGAATGCAACACGAAACTTGCATACTCTCTAAGCATAACTGTTCTTATTAGCTTATTAGCTTAAATTAAAGTTAAGAGACACAAAGAGAGACAGAGAGAGAGAGAGAGAAAGGAAGTTGTAGATCTTGTCAAATGCAAGCGATTGGCGCAGAATTGTGAGCTTTTGAGAGTCAACAACAAAAGGTTAAAGGACGAAAATAAAGCTAATTTATAGCTAAGTTTTATTAAACTCTTCTCAGAGAACAGCTTAAAGATATGAAAGGAGACCAATTGTTATAATGTTCTTAAAGATTTCCAGGACTGTTTATAATATTCGGAATTCCTACTTGAGCCATTCGATTCCGTTGCTGTCAGTTCTCCTCCCGCAATTTGACTTTGAAAATAAGCCAGATTTGAGAGGGGAAAAAGCTACTTTGACAGCACTGGCTAGACGATCTTATATATGTTGAAAGAATTTCTCAATTTCTCAAATTGTGATTCATATCGATAACGTTAACAGCGCTTAGGCTGAGGAAATTTGATAGTCAAGGTTTGTTTTATAACTTTTGTTAAGTTTTTAGCTGAGTTTTCACATATCTTTTTTGTTGTTGAAATGTTGTGTTTGTTTTTCTTAACATATATATTTTTTGTGAACATTAAATATGTGTGCCACTTTTATCATGGTAAGCAATAAACGAGTTTTTCTCCAATGCAACATCAACAACAACAACAACTAACGAGAATAACCGCTTAACTAGTTTTTGCTGACTCCGTTGACAACATGGAGTCATTGTATCCAAGTTTCTACGACTCTACTCCTAAGGTAGGCGGTGCAGGGGGGAGGTGAAGGGAAGGAGAGGAGGAGAAGCTCCACTTATGTGCATATGTATGCGATTGTAATGTGAGACAACCTTTAGCAAATGCGACACAACAACAACAACAACAGCAGTAACAACAACAAGAAGAACATAATATTCTTAAGCTGGCGTCAGCGTCTTTATCGCCCGGCAAGTAAATTGAGGGGGAAATATTATTAGTAATAAATATTTGTTCAATGGCGGCATCGACTAGTGTTGTTTGTTATTGTTGTTGTTGCTGTTGTTTTTATATCTCTTGTTGTCGTTGCTGCTCACGTTGTCGTTACACAGACCATGCCGTGTAGTATCTTGTTCATGAATCAAAAAATATATACAAGTAAAAATGCTACAGTCGAGTTGCCGACTATAAGATACCCGTCCATTTCTATGCCTTCTGCTGCTGCTTTCGACACTAGCGTGAGCTGTCATCGTAAAGGCAATTCCTTTCGATAAAAAATGGGATAAAAAGGATACATTTTTGAATAGAAGACAGAATTAAGACATATATTTTATTAATATTTTAAAAGTTGCCCATAAGAAGTAATTTTATTAGAAAACTTTTTCTGAATCCGATAATGATGGATGATATTATATAAGTGGTATAAGGTAGGGTATAAGAGAATGATGCATTTATTTTCGGATAGAGAATGTAATTTACTAATGAAAAGATCTACCCAATTCTAAAACGGGATATATTTCGGGATAGGGAATGAAATTGTATAAAGAAAAGATCCATCAAAAATTTCCACATAAGCTTAACCTTTAAAAAGCCATAACTACCGATTTATTCAGAGTTGTTGATTTCATATAGAGATATAATCTATTTATAAGGACTAACAAGCTTCCTTCTTCCTGTCACATACATTGCAACGAATACAGCATACCCTTAAACTTTTCACTTGTATGGGGTATAAAAAGGAACTAAACGAAAACGAAGATATAATAAAAAGTAGGCAAACAGAGGAGCTTCACGAATTCTGGTTGCCATCTTATCAGCACATGTGAAAGGTAAATAAAAAATACAACAAAAACAACAACAACAACAAACTCAAAACGTTAATGTGATTGTGAATTTCGTTTGAACATTCGATGAGTTGAGTTGCATTCATAATCGAGAATCAAGAATCGAGTACCGCCTACTAACTGAACTAAACTAAACTTGAACTTGGATCTTTAAATATATATAAATGCCTCTCTGTCTGCATCTGAAACTTTTCCTAAGTAAATTGCATTGATTCGTGTCGGAGAATTGCAGCTATTTTTATAACGATATTCAAATGCAGTTTTTCAAACATAAACCAAAGCATACACACACACACACATACACTTGCATGCACGCACGCTCGCACACATACACACACAGACACACTCAATAGCGGGCTACACGGATACACAAACAAAACGAAAAGCGAAACAAATCGAAGTAAATTCGAGTTCACATTTTACATTCACGTACTTTTTTAGCGCAAGTAAAGCGCGTTTTTGAATTAAACTCTTTTAGTTTAACTTTAATCGATTCACATGTTCAATTTCTCGATTTAATGTTCGCACTGACTGTAATATCTCTCGACTGATTTCAAGCGGACAGCGACTGCGACAGCGACAGCGACAACGACGACGACGACGACAACGTTGACTCTGACTCTGACGTCGAAAAAAACAATACAACTAGGGATAGTAGACAATTTTTTTTAATATATCGATAAATATTTTCTAGCGATGACAGATCTATGTACGATATTTCTATCGCTATCGATAGCTGTGCGATATTGGGCAGATTCCCGCCTTACTTTTGTTTTCTTCAAATTATAATCAAGTCCCAGAGTAAAAGTATATTTTCTTTTCCACTAAATTAAGAAAAATGTAATTAAGTAAAATTTTAAATAAAGAAATTCATGATGGAGAAAACAATCCACTTTAACATCGGTTCAGTTTTATGAATGTTATGGAGTTCTAAACTTTTTAAATACCTTGTACCTTGTAGAGGACTGACAACTTTTAGAAGTCAAAGTTTTGGTCACTTTAAGCATGAATTATAGAATAGAAAACTCCTTAGGATCAACTTTAAAGTATTCTCTTATACCAATTTGAACATTTTGAAATTTTCTCTGTCGAAAACCCCAAAATTTGAATGTAGAATCAATTTATAAATGGAACCATGGACACTTTTACACACCAAACTCCAAAATTTTTCAATGTAGAATCAATTTATGGATAGAACTATGGACACATTCACACCCCACATCCAAATCGGTTTAGTTTGGTCAAAGTTATACAAGTTTAAAGTCCAACAGATATAAGTTATATGGCAACGTTTAGTGTCACACAGTAATAACTGAGACGGTTTCAACAAAATATTAGTGACTTGTTTCATTCATTGAAGGAGGTCATTCAGTGATTTGCTCACTAATAGCTTTGATGTCTGTCCTGACTTTAAAATACTTGTGCCAAATATCAAGTGACGTAATTACCGTTCATCTACAATCGTTATCTTAACCAGCACTAAATTGAAACGCTTTTATTAGTGGTGGGATTTTGAATTCAGTTTGGAGAATAACCTCAATAGTTTATTTGCTTTTTATCACATACACAAAGTAATTCCAACTGTTCTTTCTTTTGAAAAAAGTTCGTTGATGAACAACGAACCAAGTGAATAATATGAACTACATAGTTCATGAAATTCTGAATAAGTTCATTTGTTCATTCGCTCAATTGTTCATTTGAATGGTCCGTTCATTTGAACATACTCAGAACGTTGCGATACAACTCTACTCTCTTTATATACATATATATCCAATGGATCAACAAATTGCAACAATGCCGGATAGCGAGCACTTTTTTGAAGGTGTTGAGAAGTTATTGGAAGTTTGGTTCGATGAAAGTACGTTAGCAACCGGAGATTTGCGGAATATAACCCGGAAGGAATGGGAGAATCTGTTGTGCCACGTGAAATGTGAAATAATCAGTTTCAAGAAAAATGATTATATTGATGCATTCCTATTGAGCGAGAGCAGCATGTTTGTATCCCAACGACGATGGATTCTGAAAACGTGTGGAACAACAACACCACTCAAGTGTTTGGAACAGTTATTGGAATTGGCCAAAGTCGAAGGATATTGTGTGATAAGCGATATATTCTATTCAAGGAAGAATTTTACTCGACCCGAAGTTCAGAATTCTCCACACAAGGGATTTTATGAAGAAGTCACCTATTTGGATTCCATCTTTCCCGAGGGTAGATCTTATTGTTTGGGTTCGATTAATCTAGAATGTTGGTATCTCTACACGTTTAGCAAACCGGAAGTGTCGGAAGTGAAGGCTCTGCCGGACATTATCGTTGAGGATAGCAACAAGGATGCGGAACCGGAACCGGATCAAACAATTGAGATTCTTATGCAAAATCTAGATAAAGACGTTATGGGTTTGTTTAGCAAAACTAAATTCTCAACTGGTCAAGAAGCTACAGAGAGTTCCGGAATCGATCAAATACTTCCCGATATGCTAATCGATGATTTCCTCTTTGATCCGTGCGGTTATTCAATGAATGGCATCAATAAAAAAGGCGAATACATGACCATTCACATAACGCCCGAGGAGAAATTCTCGTATGTGAGCTTTGAGAGCAACGTGGCCTTAAATAACTATACACGGCTGATCAATCAGGTTATCAAGACCTTTAAGCCGGGCACATTTATAGTCACGATCTTTGCCAACAAATCCTCCTTGGCATATGAGACAATGAAGGAATTGGAAATTGAATATTCCACATTATCGAATTGGAAACGCACCGATATGCAATGCTGCAATTTTCCATCCTATAATCTTCTATTTGCCCAATATTGTCGGGGCAAATCGACCTAGAAATATACACATTTAGTAAGCCTAGAAGGGCCGCTGCAATTCCAAAAATTCATTGTTAATAAATTTTTTTGTTATTTGATAAAATTGAAATACGTTTATTGAACTTTGAGAACTTCTGGGCTTTAGAATGCTTCTTTTCATCCAATAATATTCTCGACCACATTCAGAAATTGTAATCCTACAGAGTCTATAAAATTTAAGGAAGCTCTGTTAGTTTGAAACGTGATTATTTTTATACCCCTGTAGGGTATTATAGTTTTGTCACAAAGTTTGTAACGCATTGAAGAAGGGGTAGAAGATCCATAAAGTATATGTACTATTGATCAGGGCGACGAGCTGAGTCGATATAGTCGATGTCCATCTGTCTGTCTGTTTCTATGCAAACTAGTCCTACTACTATTTTCATAATTTTTACTACTATTTTCTTAATTTATACTACTATTTGCATAATTTCTACTACTATTTTCTTAATTTCTACTACTATTTTCTTAATTTCTACTACTGTTTTTTAATATTTGCTTTTTATTTAAAACGCATTGAAGGAAGCCTCACAGATTCCATAAAGTATATGTATTCTTGATTAGGGCGACAAGATAAGTCAATGTAGCCATGTCCATCTGTCTGTCTGTTTCTATGCAAACTAGTCTCAGTTTTTAAGCTATCTTTTTGCTACGCAGTACATACATATGTCGAATCGTTTTACTATATCAAATAGCTCCTAAAGTAACTATCGGCTCGCAATCATCAGCTAACAAATTTTGTAAGAAATTTGAAGGCTTATACGAGGCTTCTAATTGATTTGCCAGATAATTTTTAAGAAAGCTTAAATTCATTTCTTAATTTGCTGAGGAATTGATTATTAATAGAATCTTTATCTCTTATTCAGTTACTTTTAATATAAACAATACTTTTTCGGTTATTTGCAACGGAATACTGTTTTAAAGCTATTTCTAGCTATCTTTTTTGATCAATTTAGCTTGAGGTTCATGCAAACACTGCTTGGCCTTGAAGAAACGCGCTGTTTGCGCTTGAACGGCACCAAATCCAACGCTGGCCACGTTTAAATGACGTGCTATCCACGCCGGCAGCTTCTGTTGGATGCGTGGATTTGTGTAACGTTCATCAAGGAGATAAACACAGGCATAATCCCGAATGTGTCGGACAGATCGTCCAATGCATTGATTGACCGCCTTCATGCAGAGATTCTCATAGTATTCATTACCCGCCCCATTGCCCAGTTGTTCATCCAAGTGACGCATACGTTCCTTGAGTTCGGGAGCATTGCGATTGGGATATGGTAGACCGACAACAATGACTCCACGTCCAAGATTATCGGCAAAATTGAGTCCTTCCGAGAGCTTGCCACCCACAACGCTTAGGAGTATAGCTCCGCCTCCTGGATTAGCAATAGTCTCGGCATATTCCTGCAGCAATTGGTCCACACTGCCGCCTGCAGATTCCCGAAAGATGCGTTTTCGCTGGGAGATCCTCTGTAAGGCTCCACTTTGCTGCCGTTGCGCATGAACCGTGTCAGGTAATCGTAGGAAGGCAGGAAACAAACTAAGCCGGCTGGCAAAACACTGCACAGATTCTGCAGCACCATGGTGAGCTCCTTGAGCTGCAAAGGATTTGATAGTTTGTTGTTTGTCTAGATTAGGACCTAAAGGACCTACCATGGCTGGATTACTGCGCTGTGTGTAATTAAAGCAGAGTGTGGCGCCTGTGGGTCCAGTGGGCAGTACAAATGGAAGCACTGCATCTGGAGGCACTACATGACTATAGAAACGTTCCACGACGCGTTCCGGACAATGTGCAAAAAGTTGAGCCGTCAGTTCATTCGTAGGCTGCATGGTGCCACCAGCAATTATGAGCTGCAGTAGAGAACCAGGATTGTAGAATAGGATTTACTACAGAATATAATTAAGGAGTGGATTCCATTAACTTACCGCTCTCGCCTCTTTCACTATATCTGCAAAATGCTCGGCAGGATTGAGCAGCAGATACTTGAGTGTGGCAGTCTTGGGATTGAGTAGAACTCTACCATCGGCTGCATTGCTGGTGAGGGTCTCAAGGAATGCCAGGAGTGGTCTTATAGGCGATGGCAATGCGGATTTCGGTTGCTCCAAAGCCTTAGGCTCTGATTTATCTACCTTTGGCTCTTCAATTTCTTCCACTTTACGCTTCCTGCTTTTGTCCTGGCTGAGCTGATGCTGTGTGGCCAGGCGTTGAAGCAATTGCTGTGTTGGAGGTGGACGATTCTCGCTGGGATGTGGTTCACGCTGCAGTTGCTGGCCAAAGCCATGTAGCTTCTGGGCAAACCTGGTGCGATTGCAGAATTGCAGCACAGCATGCAGATCAATGTTGAAGAAGTCACCCTCTGAGGTGAGTTCATAGGTGCGCAACATACGTGGCTCCTCGGCATTCTCAGTCTTCATCTCGAGCAATTGCAGCAGGCGACGTACCACAAACAATAACTGATTGATCCTCAAGAGATTTGCGCTGCTCAAGCGACGGGAATAACGTTGTTTATAGGCACTAATCTGTTCCTTGGCCAACTGAAGCTGTGCGAGAGTCAACTCGCTGCTGTGCAGCTGGGAAATTGTGTCAAGCAGATTGTGTGCCTCATCCACAATGATGATGGCGCCACGGAGATCAATGCCCAGCTGTTGACGAGAGTTGCGTTGCAGGAGTAAAGGATAAGGTAGTAGGACTAGTTGTGCCTGTGGCTGGGCAGCACGTGTGGCATAATAGGGACAGCTGCCACATGTGGCACCTGTTGTTGCCAGCTCCTCAATGTCCATGGGATCACACAGTGCCGCATCGCCAAGTTTCTGCAGTTGCAAAGGCGCCTTGTAGCTACAACGATTTAAAGTGTGCTTCTCTAGTTTCGCTTTCTTGCTGGGATTGGGATTAGCTATAGATGTGACCTTGGATCTTGCCATATCCAGACAACGTTCATTCATAAGTGCCACATTTTGGAGTCTACGCACTTGAGGATTAATGCATAGTTGTTGCCTGGAGCCTAAAGAGATGCAACGCACCTGTTGGCCATGTCGCGTCTTCTTCAGTTCGGCCACAATCTGTGCCAGCTGGGAATGTGTGCGACTGCAGTAAAAGATTTGCACATCCCGAAATCGTTCCTCTTCCGGATCCAGTTGATCCTCAACTGCCTCTTCTTCCTCCTCATCTGAGTCCAGTTCCAGCTTAGTTTGAGTCTCCTCCTGCTCTAGAGAAAGATGCTCTAGATCACTTGCTTTTCTCGCTGTTCTTTGTTCACGTTTCCTGCGCTGCTTGATCTCCTCCAGCTGCTGCTCCTTCTGTTGCAACAATGTACGTAGACGCTGCAACTGTTGCAACTCCTGCCGTTGACTTTGAGTATTGCTTTGAGCTGTTATCCAATCCTCAGCCTTTGAACTCTCCTCTTGCAACTTCTTCAGTTCCTTTTCAACTTCCTCAATGCGTTGCAACAGCTCGGAGCGTACCAGTTGCTCGTGATGTTGCAACCAGGTGAGTGCCCCACAGGTCAAGGTCAGAGACTTGCCTGTTCCCGTGGGACTCTCAAAGATGCCAATTTGTTTATGTTCCAACACCAGAAACAATTCCTGCATCAATTGCTCCTGTATCGCATAGGGTGTGTAGGGAAAACCAAAGTCCTGTGCTTTCGGCACTGGCAACACTTTGCGAGGCGAATACATCACCTGCAATTTACTTTTAACACTAGCTAAATTATATTCTACACATACAAAAATAACGCGCCAATGTTTTTGTTGGCAGGCCACAACAAAAAAAGAACAATTCTCACTTTTGCGCTTGCGTGAAGTTGGCTGCGCGCAAATTGCTCCCACTTGAAGTTGGCTGCATCAGTTTAACCTTTTTCTCCAAGTCTGGCAGCACTTGAATAGATGACTGCAGTGGGATTACCCTTTTTTCCAAAGTCTGGCAGCACTCAATCGGCGCAGTTATTTAAATTTGAATGAAATGCAACCACTTGAAGTTGACTGCAGTCTGCTTAGCCTATTTCACAAGATCTGGCAACATTTGAACTGCGCAGTTATTTAAATTTGAATTGCGTAAATTTTTGAAAATAGCTGGTGAATAAAGCGCAATAAATGTATGCAAAAAACAATGAAAAAATCGAATATAAAACAAAATCAATCAATGGCAAACAAGCATGACTAAACAGTTCTCGGTTATGTAAATACTTTATTGCCATTATTTTATAACATTTTCGTCGGTTGTCGGTTGTCTCTGCAATGATTAGTAATCTCCGAAAGACGCTGCAAAACTTGATTGATTGCCAATTAGTCATGTGCAGTATTAAAATCGTTTCCATATACTAAATCTTTTTAAAGCTCCACGTTTTTAATATGCGTCAGCGTAGAAAAAGATTCAAATTCAGATTCAGATTTTAGAGGCGCCTTTTGACAAAATGGCGTTTGTTGTTGTTGTTGTTGTTGTTTTTCTATTACTATTGTTGATTGTGGATTGTGGAACGACCTGCGGCCATATCGATTTGAATATGAATATGAATTTTGAATTTGATTTGCAGCTAATAATAAGTGCACTGCCAATGAGCATTCAAACAATTCAGTTTATGAGTATTTATATTCGTTTACGTATTCGAGTAGTATTTCAAGTGTTGTGGGCGTAGCGCACAGTAGTGGCTAAAGATTCGAGATTTGCTTGGTCTATTTGTGTGTGTGTGTTTGTGTGTGTGCCGACATTACTCATACGCAATGTTGGCCATGCTGACCTTAGCCAACGGCCAAAATGCAACTTGGCTGCACCTTGATTGACTGACTGATAGAATGCTGCAATAATACAATAATACAATAATAATAATGGCAATGATTGACGGGCATATGCACATAACATAATATGCGCAGCAAGTTGCATAGCATATTTTTATTTTATGTCACAAACACTGCAACTTGCAACCTGTTCCCCTGTTGCCCCCTACCCCTTGTCCCCACCCCACACCCCGCCTAAACGACGTCTTGGCCGTCACATCCCATTTGTTGCGCCAAATGTTGCAATGCCTCAGCTAATGTCGCGTCATGCACCTGAACTTGTACCCATAATATGTCGAATATGTAGATGTGTTTGTTCTGTGTGTGTGTGTTTGTTTGTTGCATAGTGTTATTGCAGCTTGCTTTTAAATATTTAAATAAATATGCAATTATAACTAAAACTCGGCAGCTGCGACAATGTGCGTAACAGAATCTGACTACTTTAAGCCCAATCATATCATACATATATTCAAATTCTTAACATACCATTTAAGTTTCATAATTGTTCTGCTATTGAAAATATAGTTTTGATATTTATAAGCTTTCATAATCTGGGAAAATGTTTTATGTCTTCATCTATATTCGAATTTTCGATTTCGATTTATTCAGCATTATTCTTCTAACTCTAAATTTTATAGCCCCAACTAAGCTCATTTTCTTATACATACACAGAAGTTAGGTCGAATTTTTTAAAACCAAGTATAAAATACTTGGCTCAAGTACCACATTTTATATACTTTTGAACAAATTGTTTAGCTATCGAGGTTGCCATAAAAAGATTGAACTTGAACCAAATACATTTGGCCTATTAACCAATTTTAGTGATTAGTTATTGCTGTTAAATCCGCAAATTGTTGTAATTTAACAACTTTATTCTGAATACAAACAATTTACAATTTACAACACAATTTTTTTTTGGCATTTTCATAAATTTACTCTAAATTTACTCTAAAAATAACAATAATATTATTGAACTTTTCTTTATAAAATGAAATTTACAATTTTTCAAATATTATTTTAAAAATTTGCCAATCAATCTCAACTTTGAAAGGCAAATTTGAGCCAATTTCTGCCCTTAGTTACTTTCTAACATATAAATATTAATGTTATTTATACATATATGGGCTTTAAGCATGCCACGCCCACTAATTTGACCTTCGGTTAAGCCATAGAACGATTGGTAGACAGCGGGTCGACATCGAGCGTTTGGTGTTTTTTAGTTTTCGTGGTTCTCTCGAATGCTTAAGGCCCTGGCCAATGCTAATCTTGAGCCTTTTGGCCGCAAGACAAGCCCCATTTATCACACGGTTGCACTTGTGTTGGTTACCATACCATGTTGTTCTCTCTCTCTTATACCCTGTACACATGCAATGCATCAAGTGGAGTATGCTAAGCTAGCGGGTGGCAGAAGTTAAATCATCAAACTTAGCTTATCGAAGGGAAATGAGATTTGCTTCGGAGAATTTTAATCCGATTAAGTAAAAAGTATAATTTTTACTTAATACTTGGCATATTCACAGTGAAAGAATCAATTTAAATTTAAATTGTTTATTGTAAAATCTCTATTTATATAATTTTCCTTATAACTGGAAAGAATTAGAGAAAAACAGGAAATAGATGCAACTTTAAATGTGCGCTTTGAACGCGTGTATCGAATCATTGTAGACCTGGTTACAGGGTATTTATCAATTGTGCACTTTCCACTAAAACAATTATACTTGTAGTTATTATTATTGTTGTTGTTGGCTAGGTGGCATAATTTTTCACTTAACGCACAGCTATAAATACACCACACTACAGGCGGCACTTCTACCTACAAGTGTGTGTGTGTGAGTGTGAGTGTGTGTATCTTGACTTGTCACTGTGATTGCTAATAGTACGTTCAATGATAATGCGTTTCGTTATTTATGAGCGGCATTTGATACGATTAAATACTATAATTTATCACAGCGTCGATTTCCTTTCGATTTGACCATTGTAACTGTTCTTTAGACCGTTTCATTTTAGACGGCCTTTAGCCTAGCCAACCAACCAAAATTGAAAGCTGACGCACGTTTATTGCTGGAACTGAATGTCATGCATGTTGAAGATTTACAATCCACCTGCAATTGCAACCTGTTGCTATCAGTCAGATGAGCTGCGTTGCTGTTAAATCAATAAATGAAATAAACAATTAAAAGAAATATACCCACTAAAATCTAGAGCTCTGATATTTGTAATCTATATTCCTTAAAGCTAATATAATATAATGTAATTTAAAACCAATTTCTAAACAATTTCAGTTTGCTTTATTGCCAATTTTCTAGCAATGTTAAGCAGCTATAAAAATTGAGCATATATAGTTATACAGAATATAATTCTTCAAACTATTTATAGACATTTTTAAAGCTTAGTCCAATTTAGAAGTTAAAGTCGGTTGTGAAGAATTATAAAATTTTAAATTTATAATTTCATTTAATTGGTATCTATAGATCCTTGAAAAAGTAAAGGACTCAGCGAACGAAGTAGAAACATGTGGAATACAATAGTTTTCCTACTTAAATGTAAGTGACAGACAGAAAAAAGGACCTAAAATTTACTTATATATATATCAGGAGATCAGTGTCTACAGTTGAATTGTTTTCATAGCTTTATGCGATAGGTTTTTATAAGAAAGAAACTCTGAATGCTTCCCATGTAACTTAAGAAATAATTTAAATTGAATATTAAGCTCCTTATAATGAGAAGACCTTTGACCCACTTTCAACAACCTGAATCACATCTAAATTAAGAATTTGTTATTAAACTATTTTTGAACATTGTCTGCTTTGTGAAAATTCAGCATCATTGCTCAACAACCTGTCAAGTTATTGACATTGACCCACATTCGTTTGAGTCGTTGATAATAATGTGATTGATAATGTGATGGAAAACTGTCATATTATGAATGAATTGGACCACGCCCCCCACCTCCAGAGCGATCCTCTAGAGATGTCATCGATGTCATGTGTCCAACAATGTGATTTTCTGAGCGATGACCGAATGAATGAACCGAAAGTATGACACATTTGCCACAATTTGCATTTAGAAGGATTTTACATGTTTCTCAATTACTGTTATGACATTCAATAAGCAATTAGGCATTAATCACAGACACAGTCAGTGCAGTGCAGGGGCGTTAATAGAGAGGGGGTGCTACTAAGGAGGTGGGGATTGGGGGGGGGGGAACAAAGTCATAGCCAGAGTATTAATCATTCAAGCGCCGAAAGAATAGCTTAGACTTTCAACTTATGCATATGAGAAAGAAACTGAGACAGAGACGGGAGAGAGAGAGAGAGAGAGAGAGAGAGAGAGAGCTGTAAACTAACGGAGCGCAGCTTTAAAGCTGACACACTAAGCTCTCCTCCCTTCTCTCTCGCTCTCTCTCTCTCTCTGTCTCAATTTGCAACTCGACCCAGTCTGACTTTTAGAATCTCAATAAAGCCGTCGTCTTTTTTGCATAATAACATGATGTCATAGTCTTTTTATATGTCCGCCCATTCTTAACCGACCGTCGGCTCCCAGCCCCCTCTCTTCCTCTCTTCTCTCCACTCTGCATTCTCTCCACTCCACTGTGCGGCAATTGAGCTGCCAGATGTCGTCGCTGTCTCTGTGTCTGTGTCGCATGGTCCGCCGCCGGAGGGGCAAGAACAATCAACGATCTACGGTTAGCAGCCAGTGTCCCACGCCCACGCCAAGACACGCGCCAAGAACAGCAAGAACTGCTTCAGTATATGACTAGCAGATACCCTAGACAAATGACTATTAAAGCTTGTAGAGTTACTTTTATTAATCATACGTTTGTGTTGCCGATAAACTTGCAGTTAAGATACATTTTAAATAAAGATCTTCTATCGATAAGCTTAGAATCTGAATGTTTATTATATTCAGCAAATGATATATCTACTTTTTATATATATTTTAAACTTATTTACCACGCGAACCTAGACTCGAACTTTTGAAATTCCTATTTCTTTAATGAGTAGTTAGCTAAAGTTATAAACGAATCTAAACCAACTTTGGTGGCTCTAATTGTTGCTTACATTAGTTTTGCCAAGCATACCCCGTTGTCACACATTGTACAGGGTATTAAATTGAGCATTTATAATTGAGGCAGGCAACTTCGCAACAGATAATGCCAAAGGCGGCAACTGAAGATCGCTAAAAAAGGGGGCGTGGCACACGGCGCTATGAGTAAGACTTTAACAACAGTGTTAGTAAAGTCTATATGCCAGTGTTGGTTAATGTCTTACCTCTGTCATCTGAAACACCCTTGAATACCCAAAATAAATAAAGCACATTTTTAATACTTTTTTTTGATTTTGAAGCAGAACATTTATTTTTACATTTTTGCTTTTGTTTTGTTGTTTGTTTGTTTGGTTTTTTTAATGTTTTTTATATTGTTTTTCTTTGCATTTTTAAAGAAAATGTTGCCATTTTGCAGACATTTTTTTGATGTTTTAATAATAAAAAACAAATATTATTATTCATTATTAGTTAGTTTTTAATTTTATATTTAGTATTAGCTGCTTAAAATTATCTAAAAAAAATTAGAGTTTGAAATTAATTTAAATTTATGCAGAATTCTTTGCATTCGTTTTGACATTTTGTTGGATTTTGTTGTTGTTGTTTTTTTGGGGGAATTTTGGATTTTGATTTTTCAATTTTTTATATTTTTCATTTTTTGATTTTTGTTTTTGTGAATTTTTAATTATAATTTGCTTTTATGTTTAAGAAAGCATAATAAATTACATAGATATTACAAATATTAAAAACATTTATAAAGCATTAAAACAGTTAGCTGTGTGTGTGTGTGTGTGTATCTGTGTATATATATCTGTGTGTGTGTGTGTGTGTGTCAGTATCCCTGTGTGTGTGTGTGTTTGTGTGTGTGTGTAGCTGTCGTTGTTTTGGCTTTGAGTTTATGTTTCGTGTGCCTCTTCTTTGTGCTTAGTAAAAAAAAGAAAACTAAAAAAAAAATTCTTTATTATTATAATATAATATTATGTATTTTTTTGTTTTCGTTTTTCTTTTTTAGCAACTGAAATGTTTATAACAAGTGCATATTAAATATGCAGTTAAACAAAAACAAATACAAATATAGCAAAAGAAACTAACTAAATGACAATTGCTTGTGTTTAACTTAATTAAATTCAATGCTTGTAGTTTACAGGGTATTTATTAATTACCCCTGCAGAACTTGATTGATGATGAATAATAGAAACAACTAAGCTTTCTTTAAGTGTTTTTTTTCTAACTGATGATTTCAAAATTATCTTTTTCTTGACTTTGTATTCATTTTATTATAAGCGGACAAAAACATAATTTATACCAATTAAAGTATAGTTTTAGGAAATGGAAAGACTATATAAATAAATAAATGAACAATCTGCAAGGGTATTTAAGCTTCGGTTTACCGAAGATTTTGGATTTTCTGTTCTTTTCTTGTTTTTTTTTTGTATCGAGGCGAACTGAAAACGCAAATATTAATTTGCATATATTTTTGCACTTGTCAAAAATATATAAATAATACTTTTGATGCCATTTTAACTCATAATTCATTTCTTTCGGTTCGTATTTCTTTTTTAGCACAGTTTATGGGAGTTTTTTCTTGTTGTTGTTGTTGTTATTGTTGTAATCTTCATATGTTTTTCACATGGAAATCTTTTTGTTTGTTTAAATTATTACACATACACATATCATATCATTAATTTATTTTAAAGAACAATCTGTTTTTATACTATATATGGTACAGTGGAACCTTGCTATAAATAACTGATCAAATTTTGTAGACTCATTCGCTATAGTGAAGTGCCACTGTAGTTTGCCTGCAGCTGAAGTTTCGTTGTGATTTTTGTGTTTAATTTAATTTGTTAAACATTTAACAACATTTATGCAACATTTATTAACATTGTACAGGTACTTCGTAGCGCATTTTGTTGTTCTTTTTCTTTTGCTTAGCAACAATGTGTGTTTGGTTTATTTAATTTATTGTTTATGTTTTTGTTTATGTTTTTTTATGATCCAAATTGTAACCTAAAATTAAAAGCTAGTCGAAATGAGTCTAATGAAAGAGATGAAAGATGCGCCACTACTAGCCAAAACTGAATGAGACAGAGCGAGAAAGAGCGAGACGGAACGAGAGAGAATGAAAGAGACGGAGTGAGAGAGAAAGAGAGAGGGAGGCTGAGATAATGCTGTATGATCTATTATTATCTATTTATTTACTTATATAACTGTTTAATTGTTTCAATGCAACATTAATTTGTTTTTAGGCAAAAGTTCAGCTGCAGGCACACATGGATTATACCCTGGAATAGAGTATATATGTTTGTTTGTTTTATAGGTATGCATGTATATGTGAGAGGTATTCTTTATTATTAGAAATATGTTTCTTTTTTGTAGCCAAATTGGTTTTTGCACTAGAACGATTTGATTCATTTTGTTTTTTGTTTTTTTTTTTTGGGAATAACATTGATTACATTTTAACATTTATTAATTTTCAAATTTGTTTCTTTTTTTCGAGAGAAATTATAAACAAATTACACACACTATATATTTGACCTGAGTTCAATTCATTTTCTTTTCATTACGTTGGAAGCTGAAGTAATAATATCATATATGTCAAAGAGCAAGACTGAGAGAGAGAGATAGAGAGAGAAAGAGAGAGAGAGAGAGAGAGAGAGAGAGAGGGGAGATAAAGGAGAGGTGGGGTGGACATTGCATTTCTCAATATAATATATACAACAATTTTTTGTTACTGAACTCTGATGTCAAAATGCCTTTAGCCTATTTTTTTTTTTGTTATAAACAATTAACAAATTGTACACACACATTATGACGAACTTTTAGAGAGCCGATTAAGGATCAAATTTGTAAAGGGTATGGTAGACATGTACAACTACAAAGCCGTGCTCACTAAATGCTATATATGTATATAGTATATATATAAGTATTTATTAATTCATATATATAAATAGTTTTTGTAAATATTAAATCTTTAGTACAAATCGAGGCAATTTTTTATTTGTTATTTGTTAATACAAAAGACTTGTTTTTCCTCATTAAATGGAAAACTAAAAAATGGGGAAAATACAATATGGAAAAGCACTTTTCAAGATCTCTAACGGTTAATTTGTTTGTTGTTGGTTTTTTCTTTTTTAGGCCACTTTTTGGTGTTCACAGCTTTTATATATTTGTTGCAGTTGTAGTTGTTGTTGGTATTTAGTATCAAATGTACACACACAATATATATATATATATCTAGAAATATCTAGAGATATATATAGATAGATAGTTATCTGAGCTCTGTCCAAATATGATCAAGCGATAAAACACACATACACAAATATTATGAAATTTTCGTTTTAATTTTTTCTCAAATTACAATAATTATTATTTTCCTTTTTGTTGTTGTAAATATTTGTTGTTTTAAATGTTTTTCTTTAAATTTAATAAGGCGAATAGTTTTCATGTTGTTTTTGTTTTCTTGTAGTTTTATAAGAATTTTTGTTGTATATGTTTTTTTGTTTTTGTTTTTGTTTTTGTTCAAATATAATTTTTTCATTTTTCATTTTTGTTTAAGAGCACATTTTCGTTTCGCAAAAAAAAGTTGTTTAACAAACTTACAGACTAGTTTTGTTTTTAAATTTAAATATATATATATGTATATATTTTATTTGTTATTAGTTGTCCAGCAATATTTATTTGTTTTTCAATTTTTTCTTTAAGGCAACAGCTTACAATGTTTCTTCTTCTTCTTGGATTCGTAACTCACATTGATGAAGACAAAAATTAGACATATATACTTATTACGCATAATGTTAAGTTGTTTCTTCTTCTTGTTGTTTTTAATAATATTTATCACTGACTAAGTTTAGATTTTTTTAGTTTAGAAAAAAACAAATATCAAACGTCATCATATCGCATGGTTTTTAAGCTTAATTATTATAATTAATATTATTTATTTTTCTTTTATATTTTTTTTATAGTTTTGCATAGTTTTTTTTTCATTTCTTCTTGAATTTTGCATAATCTCGCACAAATTTGAATTTAAGTTAAGCAGGGACGTAGAGGGGTTTGTCGTAAAGGGATGGAGGGGGGTTGGGGGATTGTAACGAAATTAAAATTAATAATTACTGATGCGGCTGTGACTGCCAACAAATTGCCTGTTGCTCGGAATGTTGTTATAGATACACATACAATTAATAGATAAAGATACACATATACATAGATACATTTTAAATACTATATATACATATATATATAGTTAATAAGTATACATATTTATCAAATTTAAGGTTATGTACAGGTGCTTTACATATCTAAAGATTAGTCAAAAAAATAACCAAAAAAATATATATGTAATGTATATGTATATATTAAATTAATTAATTAAAAATTATAGAACAATTATAGAAATTTTACATTTTTTTGTTTTGTTTTTGTTTTTGATTGATGAGGTAGTCAAGCCACAGAGACACACACGCACACACACACACACACGACCACAGACTATCGAGCAATTCGATGTTGTTGGAAACAGGCAAATATATATATATAGTATATACATATATTTCTTTTTCTTTTGTGGTATATTCGAGCCAGGGGCGTAGAGGGGAAGAGGGGCTGCTGTTGCTTTTGTTGGAAGAACTTGGATCTTTTGCTTTTGCTGTGTGTTGTTGTTGTTGGGCTGGTTAGGGAAAGGGTGGTGGAGGGGAGAGGTTGTAGAGGAAGCGTAAAGTTTGCTTACATAACTAGGCTGGCGATAGCTGGGCGTGGCATGGGCGTAGGGCAGGGGATCGAGCATTAAACAATGGGGGCATTTAGCACTTAACAAACATGATACCCGACTACAACTTTGAACATACAGCAGCCATATTTTGGAACATATAGAAATGCCAAATTTTGTGAGTCCTGATACTGATTTTATTAAAAAATCTTAGTAGGGTGATTCAATAAAAAATGTATCATATAATAGGCTGACTTGTATACAAAAGGTATCATGTTATTTAGCAGTTTCTCTTTACTGATCCATTTAAAAGCAATCCAATAAATTGCTCGCTGAATACCCCCCATGAGTAGCCATATTATCATACACACACACACTCACACTCATTCACACAGTTCCTAGCACCAATAGTCGACATTAGCCCAGTTAGTATCATCCTCCTCCTGTTGTCTCTCGCTCTGTTGCTGTTGCTGCGGCTGCTGTTCGTGCTGCTGCTGCTGTCGTTGCTGCTGCTGTTCTTGTTGCTGCTGTTGTTGCTGCTGTTGCTGCTGATCGTAGATGAGCAACAACTCGTGATCGGCAAGCCTTTGGGCCCGATCTCACGCCAGGCAGCCACCATTTGTCATAAACGCTGCTGCTCCCGTATCCAGATCAACAAAATCGGCACCATCATCGGTCAGTTGAGAGAGCAGATCATTTGTGTAGCAACTGTTTTTCATTAGCAACAATTGCTCCTCCTCGTAGCAGGGTGTCATGATGCCAACACCGACACCAACACCACCGACACCGACTCCCACATGGGGCAACACATTATGAAAGTCCATCAAATGATTGTTATTGTTGTTGTGCATCGCCAAACTTGCCACACTTGTCATGTTGTTGATGCTACTCGGATGCACACTGACAGCATGTTTAATATCGGGGAATCCCTCGCTGGGTTCGAACAGGAAACGTTCAGCACTCAAGGCTGTGGTATATGGACTCTGTGAATCAACCAATTCATTTTTCACAAACTCGATGGCGCTGGTGGGCGTGGTCGCTGGAGGCGGTATGACAGTTGCTCCTGTGCTGCTGCTGTTGTTGTTGTTGTTGAGGTTATTACTGTTGTTGTTGTTGTTGTTGAGGCTATTATTGTTGCTGCTGTTGTTATTATTGCTGCTGCTGTTGTTGCTGGTGTTGTTGTTGCTGTTGTTGTGGGTGGTGGGCGTGGAGATTGCAACCAGTCCCAAACTAAGACCCTCACAATTGGGCACATAGTCGGACACTTGTTGGCTAACCACCAACGTGTTGCTGTCGGCATTGTGGTTATTGTTGCTGTTATTGCTGGCGGGATTCATTGTCGACTGTTGCTGCTGTTGTTGTTGTGGCAAACAGAGCGCCTCCTGTGTAGGTGAACTCAGATAGCCAGCATGCTCAAACTCCTGTGGACTTGGCGATGGTTTGCAGTAACCGTTGGGCAACTGTTGCTGCTGCTGCTGCAATTGCTGGTGCTGTGCCTGTGCTGCTGCCACAGCTGCTGCCATAACTGCTGGTGTTTTGGAGCCAAACTTGAACGTGGACATGGGTGGTATGCTCTGCATATGCTGTTGCTGTTGCTGCTGCTGCTGTTGATGTTGCTGCTGTTGTTGTTGCTGCTGCTGCTGCTGTTGCTGGGTGGGCGTATTGGCAGCACTGCTCGCCTCACTGTTGACTAGGGCATCCAGCTCCAGTTCAGACAGATACTTGTAAGCTGGTGATTGCAACAATTTCGATGGCAACTGGCTACCTCCACGTTTGACGCAATTTGGAGCATGACCTTGCAACATCTCGAGGAGTCGCCTCCGATCCGTTTCCAGTGTACGCACCTGATTCTTCAACTCGACATTCTGTGTGTCCAGCACCTCGGATTCCTTGATTAAATTCTGTGTACGTTCACGTTTCTTCATGCGACATTTGGTGGCAGCAATTTTATTGCGTTCACGTCGACGACGCCGACGATCCTCATCCTCCGGCGTCAAACCCTTGGGCACGGACTTTGTTTCGCTATCCTCATCGCTGGACTCATCGCAATCCTCATCACGGCGTGAGCGCTTGGAGTTTGGTTGCTCGGAGCCAGAACTTGAATCGCAGGTGGACGACTTGCGTTTGCTCTGTATGGACAATTTAAGGCCGGCTTTGATCAGCTGCGAACAGGTCTGCAAAAAGAGAGAGAGGAGAAGGAAAATTTGATTAGTTAACGTCCTTCGAACAAGCAACGAATCAGCAAACAACTGAGTATGCTTTAGTTTAGTTTTTGACTTTAAGATACCCCTTATGTTCATTACAAAGTAAATTATTCATTGACTTTTTATATTACAATTCAAAAATTATAGAAATTTGGTTTGCTGTAGCTCCTAGATGCTTAAAATCAAGAATAAGATAATTGAGATCAAGAATATATATATTATACAGTGTCTGCTCCTTGTTACATACAATGCAAGGCATACAATATACCCTTGCACTGTATAAGTAACGGGTATATCACAACGAATGGCAACGACGATAACAACAACTATAACAACTACTACAAAAGTTGTTTGTCACCAATAGCCAAATTGGTCGACAGTCCAAAGAAGGCATGACAATTGCATAAGACGCCACTGTAGATCACCAGTTTAAACTCCTCCCCTCCCCTCCCTGCACGCTCCCTGCATCTATCTGCTACTACTTTAAACTGAACTCCAATTTGGGCGTGAGTCGCTGACATTTCGCACTGGCAAAAGCGTTGACCCATTGAGGCCAGAACTTTGACAAGTTCAATCAGATATCCCTCTCTCTATCTCCCTCTCTCTATCTCCCTCTGCCATTCTAGAGATCTTCTCCTCCCCTGTTTTTTCAGGTAGTTTATAATGAATCAACAAACACTCGAATCTCAACGCATTCCTTAGCCACACTTCAGACATGGCACAGATTTTGTTAAGTTTTTTGTTTTTTTGCTAACAGGGCAAGGTCCCCATATCGCGTGAATTGGGGTCTGAGGTTGGGTCTTGAGTCTGGGAGCTTGGAACTTTTGAGGTCTTGGATCCGTTTGCGAGATTATCTTCAGTGCGGCATTTGTTGTGTGTTTACTTTGTGATTTACTTGAACGACTCTCGCACTCGCAACTTTCGCATAAATTTCAAAAATATTAAAGTGAAAAGATAGAAATCTGTTTTCTGTTTTCTGTTTTCTGATGTCTGTCAAGACCCCGCCCAATTCCCCACAAAATATGTAACTAAGGGCAGGACAATGCAGTGAACCGAAAAACAAAAGTAAAGTTTACAGTAAGTCAAATAAATGACAACAAGGCCACAACAGGTTGCTAAATGATCGACCCACAAGTTGAATCTCTGTTCAACAAGTGCACGCTTCTCTCTCTCACTCTTTGTCTCTCTTCTCTCTTTACTCTTCGCTTTCCTCCATCTCCATCTCCATCTCGGATAAGAGGTGGGTGGGCAGCGCCTGTCAGCGCCTTTTATGGAGTGCCACAGACAACAGACAACAGATGGTCATCACGTCGACACGTTGTCAACTTTCATTTAAAGAAAAAAAGGGCTGCACAACTCGTTAAACTCAGTTGGTTCAACTGATTGAATGCGCTGCAGTTGAAAGCGTATTGCAATTGAACATAAATGTGCCAAGTTGAACAAAAGTTAAAAAGAAAAAACCACAGTTGAAAGAGTAATGGAATTGAAGTTGAAAGTGCAATAAAGTCGTTCAATTGAAACATTCACAGTTTAAGAATATAAATACAATATACATTTTAATATCTTCCTTTTCCATTGATAGGGAATTGAAACTGGAAACTAAAATTAAACATAATCCAAAGGTATAAATAACTTCAAAGTTCATTGGAAAACTTATTGTTATAAGCAAGCTGGAAGAGTTTAATAGCAGATTGAAAAGGTCAGCTAAGTTGTATGCAAATTGCATTGAGATTGAAACATAATTCAAAAAAATAACTAAAGGTCAAGAATTAATAATAACAAAAACAACAACAAATTTCATTGCATTTAAACTGAGATTGAAACGATGATTGAAACAGACAGATCAGAGCAGAAGAGAATAGAATAGAGAACAGAGAACCAGCTTTAAGATTGTAATTGAGGCAACTGAAATTGTTGTGATACTAAAAGCGATTTAACTTGCAACCTCCCTCTTCAATTTCAACTTTGAGGCAACTTCAATCTTTAGCTTTAGCTTCAATGAGAGCTCATTCAAGTATCTGGCAAGCCGAGACTATCTTTGCCTGCCCATCATCATCATCATCAGTAACATCAACATGGTCATTATCATGTTGATCTTCATCATTTTGCGCTTTTTATTTGTTGTCTGCTCGAGAAATTGTTGAGATGCCACTGTTGAATTCAACAGTTTCTCCCCCCGCTTGCCCCATTCTCTTTGCAGTTCACAGCCTGAGACGCGCCCTGAACGCGCCCTTCTTAATTTCTTTATTTTTCTGTGTTTTGTTTTTTTCGTATTTGGTTTTCTGACTTTTGGAATTGCTGCTTGCATTGTTTCATTTAAATTTTAGGCACGCTGCCTTTTTATTTATTGACCCAAAAAGCAGATAAATAAATTTTGTTTCAACCAAAAAAACCAAAAGGAGAAGAAGAAGGAGAAAAAACCACGCATAATCATAATAATCGCATGCGCCAACCGACCATATGGTCAACAAAACAAATTTCAACGTTGCCTTCAACTCGTAGACTTTTCGAAAAATTTTTGGTTGCGTTTTCTACTTGCTTCAATTGAATTCAGTTCAATTTTCAGTTCAGTTTTCATTGTGCAACTCCCTCTTGCTCGATCTATCTATATATTTATGTGTCTGCTTGTTGTCAGGGCGACAGGGCATTTTAAATGGAGCAAGAAGAAGGAAGGGAATATCACTCGATATATGTAGCTATATACATATATCATAAAGAGCATTGGGATTTCTAGGCCATGCGATCAGTTGGTTGAAAGGGAAGTCAAAGATTTAATCATAATTTGATATGGGATTGAATTCGAATTAAACGTTCACATTGAAGTCTATGAAAAAAGTATGCGAATTTTTGTTATTCTTATATTAGAGAAAATATAAGATCACATCTAATCAGCTAGATTAGCTAGATAAGACAAAAATTGGGAATTAATGGCGAATTTTATGCTAAAGAAATTTCAAATTTACTTAGATAAGATAAATAAGGGTAAATTATCTTAGAGAGAGAAATATAAACTGATCTGAGATAAAAACAAAATCCAATTGAGACAAGAAAAGCTAAAATGTACTTAGAAAGAGCACAGATTAGATAAAAAGGTTCACAGTAGAATAAATTTAATTGAATTGCACTTGGAAAGAGGAAAATTGAATCATAAAATGAATTGACAGTAGAAAAGAGATTTGCTTCAATTGAGTTGCAAATGAGTTGATCTGGACAAGTGAGAGTCATAAAAATACTTTGATTAGTATAAAGAGAAAAACTACTATTTAATCCTTTTTAAGATCTGAGCTTCAATTGAAATGAAGCGAGAAATATAAATAAAGATTTAAGAACTTCAGTTGAATCAGAAACCATTGTATTTATCTCTCGAAGAGGGAGATCTTTTATCTCTTAAAAATCCAATGAAGTGAAGAGTTTAGAAAGCGTTTGAGTTATGCTGCGAATTAAAGATTCAAAGATAAAGATACAAGCTGCAACTGTTACTCAAGTCCCAAGTGAACTACCTACTTAAGTGTATGAACGTGTATGAGCACAGACTGTAAATAAAAAACAACAACAACTTGAATAACAACAACAAGGTACACTAAATACACTAGGTACACTTGGTACACTAGATACACTAGATACACTAGGTACACTAGATACACGGGGCACACTGGGCACACTGGGCACACTGGGTACACTGGGTACACTGGGTACACTAGGTACACTAGGTACACTAGGTACACTAGGTACACTAGGTACACTAGGTACACTAGGTACACTAGGTACACTAGGTACACTAGGTACACTAGGTACACTAGGTACACTAGGTACACTTGGTACACTTGGTACACTTGGTACACTAGGCACTCAGCTCCTAGGGGGGATCTCATGCTTACACGGTTAGAACCAGTTGGGAATTATAAGGTGAAAAAATGAAAAAATTATGTTTTTTGTAAAAATTTTTCCTATTTCATTTAATTTGGCTTCCCACATAACTCCCACTTAATATTTAAGATCTATATTATATAAAAATTGGCCAAACAATTTGCTAAAGATATGAATGTATTGCAAGCCTTTCTTTACATTTCGCTTTGTTGCATTTCGCGTTCCGTTGACAACATTCAAATGTATCTGTATCTGTATTTATATATTTGTAACTGTATATCATGTGTGTATATATGTGTGTGTAAGTATGCGTGATGTTTGTTGAACAGCGCCCAAAAGTCAAATTTCGCACGAATCGTCTCGCAAATTTGCATCTTTTATTTGGCACCGCATTTTGTTTGTTCGCCCGTTTGCCACATTTGTTGTTACCCTGTAGCCACAAAGGGCACAGTAAAGGGTATGCACAAATAATGAAAGACTGAGCTATTAAGAGGTAGCTACAATAATGAAAAAATAGACAGATTTAAAAGAGAGTTGGAGCCCAAAGAGGCGTATACATAATATTTGGCAAGAGTTCTCTTTCCATTAGAAATGAAACATTAAAAATGGCATATTAAGTTAAATTCTCTGTAAAATTACAGGGTATAAGTATGTATATAATTCTCCTTAGAAACAACATTACTTGCGCCCCTTTTCAACTTATTCAATATTTGCCATTTTTATAATTTGTTTTTGCTCTTCTTCCTCTTGCTGTTTTCTTCTTTTGCATTTGGCGTCCAAAATGAAATTTTAAACATTTGTGCAAATATTTGCGCAAAATAAATAAATATGAAAAATACACACACACACACACACGCAGAAAGTGCAATAAAAACTTCCTTCAAAAAAAAAGAGAGAAAAAAATGTTTGCAAGAAAATTTAAGTTTGTTATGAGTATGTGTTAAGAGGGGTTGATGAGAGGGATGGTTGAGAGGGGTGCTTGTAAATTATGTTAAATTTGTTGGAAAACAAATTGAAAAGTGTTTAATATTTTGCACTTGGACGTCGCGTCGTCCGTCCGTCGGCAATTAAAACGTTGCGGCGTTCGGTTCAATGACTATAAATTCATTTTCTAGTAATAATCATAAATCACAAACACAGATACTCTCTAACACACACACACACACACTGACACACACCTACAGCTGCCAATTAGTGCAGCGCGCGTGAGAGCAGAATAGAGCAAAAGCAGCAACAAAAAGTATCTACGTATCTGCTGGATGCGCTTGGAGCTAGATGCAACAACAACAAACATACTCTCGAATGGCATTTAATTGCCGCGTGGCAAATGTTATTCATATGAATTAATAGCACACCTTCCCCCCTCCCCCACTTCTCTTAACATCTGCCCACACTTCCTCCCCCTCACAGACACACACACACAATATATACATATATACACTTGCTACGTGCCTCATTAAGGCCAATGTCAGTCAAGTGATTCTTTATACTCGCATTTATACAGATGCAACTGCAAATGCAGCGACAGCGACAGATACAGATACATTTGCATAGCCATAGATACAGATACAGATACAAAAGCTACAGATACTTTATTCAATTTCTGTTTTTCAAAAATGTGAAAAAAAGTGAAATCAATTCTGGCTGCGTTTTCAGACGTTTTTTAGACCCTGCACTTGGAAAAGAACAAAGGCACTATTAAGTTTGTCAAACCAAAAAAAGGAGGCATAAAGTATGTTATTCAGCATTCTTAAATGATAATAATTACGGTCCCTGAATTAAACCTTTGACAAACTGATTTCTTTGATTTGATTTAAACATTATTTGTTTTTTTCCATAAGCACAGGGTATCACACAGTGAAGCATTCCCTATTCTTTTTTTCTTTTTGCAATTGAAGCGTCAACAGTGAACGCCCACGAATCAGCGCCCAAGCCAAAAGCAAAACCAAAGCCTGGTCCAAACAACTAACTGACCATCTGACCATTTGACCGTCTGACGAACTGACTGCGGAGGCGTTAGAATCGTGGCGTTACTGTTAGCTGAGACAGAGACAAATAGTAAGAGAGTGTGAGAGAAAGAGCGAGCGAGGGAGACTCTGTCATTGCGTGGGTTGAGATTGTGCACATCGTTTGTCGCTTTGAAGGCGCTGCGTAGGCGGCATGCAACTGGACGTCGCCAAAAAACGAAAAAATGAGGCATCAGCGTCATTGCGACTGTTGCAATGAATCGCGCACAGTGATTGTCAATTCCATTGAAAGGGAAATTGTATTTTGAGCAGAAATTGCAGTGATTGAAAGCGAAAAAAGGCAAAGAACAATGTGATGTGATTGAAATTGAAAGCAAGGTGTATTGAAAGCGCCATTTAAGACTGCAATTGTTGAATTGAAAACGAAATTGAGGTGAAATTGAATGCAAACTGAATAGTCAACTGAATTTTCTGGATTTCTTTCAATTTCCACCTGTTTTTTGAGCAACAATTTGAACCTACCAACTTTTGCTGGAGTATCAACTTATAGTCAATATTGAAGCTGGTTGAAACTCAACTATTAAAGTTGTTAGACAATCTAAGCCTATGCCCCGCCCACTTACCTGTTGCACACTGGGCGTGGTCGCTGTGCCCGCTGGCGAATCGAGTGGCGATGCCGAGCAACTGGAATGACTGCTGTCCTGGGAGTGTGACTGCAAATGCAAAAGAGTTTGATTTATAATAAGTGAAAATAAGAGAGAGGGGGTTGATCGGGAGGGGGAAATGCAAAACACACACCTGTCCATTGGGATTGCCACAAAAGTTGCGTATGGTAGTGGCGAGTGGCGTGGAGGCGGCACTGCAACTGTTTGAGGCATTGAAATTGAAATTATCCAATGGATTTGTCATGGCGATCACCGAATTGAGAATCTCTGGAGTTTTCGGAGTATGTGCACCAAGGCAACCGCTGCCTTCGATGCTCAGCAGAGCCGTTGCCGGTATGTTTGAGTTGAACATTTTAAAGCTGTTGCTGCTGCTGCTTCTTCTTCGTTTTGTTTTTGACTTATTGGAAAGTTGTTTAAGGCTAATTGGACTTTTAATGTGCGATGTGTTTGAAATTTAATTGCAGGCGAAATTTATGCCAAAAAATAATTGCAAAAAATAATAACAATAATAGTAATAATAATAATAATAATAAAACAAACAAAATAATAGCACGTTAAATTGTTATTCAATATTTTGTTTTGTGTTGTTGTTGTTTTGTTGTTGTTTTTCTTCTCTCGTTTTTAGAACTTTGTACAACTTTGTTGTTGTTGTTTTATGTTGTAAATCACAGTTGAAGGCCTACGCGTTGCATTTGTTGGACTGCTTTTTAGCTAATTATTTTTTAATTGTTGTATAATATGCGCTTTTTTTTTGTATAAATATAAGTATATAAATTGTTTTTTTATATTTAAATTTTCGTTTTCGTTTTGTTTTTTTTGGACACTCGCGTCTTCTACTTGTTGTTGTTTATAGTTGTTGTTGTTGTTTGTTTGTCTCTCTCGGTTATCACAAATTGTTGTTAATAAAACTTTGACTACTTGGAAATTGGTTGTTTCTTTATTTTTTAGCTGGCTGTTTTTGATTGTTGTTGTAGTCGTAGTACTTGATGTTGCTTTTGTTTTTTCATAAATATATTTGTTGTTGCTGTTGCTGCTGTTGTCGCTGTTGCCGCTGCTGCCGTTGCCGTTGCCGCTGCGTCGCGACGCGGTTCCATCGGCACTTCCAGCGTGTGTTGCTCACAGCGTTGAATTCGACTGAATGTTTTGGCCACCGGCACCGGTCGACATCCACATCCAACACATCAACAGCGACATCCGAGACATTAACGACGACAACGACGACGACGACGACAAACCGCACGCTTGCTCTGTCAGAGAGAAAGAGAGGGAGAAAGAGAAAGAGAGCGATGAGTATGTGTGTGTGTGCGAACTGAGAATTGAATACAAGTCAAGTTGCGAGCGTAAATAGCCATCAAAAATATAATGCTAGTAAAAACGGTCCTCTAGAGTGTGCTCGACTGGGTCATACCCTGTAGAAGAAGGTCTATTTTCCCACTGTATACCTCATATATATTGAAGTAGATCTTAGTTTTTAATTTTTTATTTAATTTATTTAATTGTTTGTCTATTTTATTTAATATGGTTAGTTATATGGATTACACAGTATAACATAAGCTTGGAACTGTGTAGAAGAGTCTTATTAAGGAACACTCTCTACTTATGTCTGATATAATATGAAGAACAATAAATATCTACATATATTCAACATCGGAGCAGACACAACTCAAATTTCCGTATTATAGCTCCAACAGATTCTAAGATTCAAAATTTAGTTTATACCAGACGATTATTTCAAATCAATATATAAATTTATAAATAATACAATGCCATTGTCTGTTACAAAGCTTATATCCAATTGAGGCATACCCGACTTGGCCACTTGAGTAGAGCATATAAAGCACAAAAACAAAGAAAAAATCCAACAATTAAATTATAAAATAAGCGTAAGTAAATTGATTTATGTAAGCATTGAGCAGCTGACAATCAACTAACTGTCTGACTGACTGACCAACTGACCAATTGACTGACCAGCTGACTGACCCAATGTTACACACAAACACACACACAAACACACACACACACGTTTGTTGTGCGTAGCTAGTTAGCCAAGTTGATGTCTCAATTAAGCGCTTAATCGTTTAATTGAATGCAGAATGCACACATTTTTTTGTTGTTTTTTCATCTCGTTTTTTGTTTAATAGATGCCTGATAGGCTAAGAGGCTGAGGATCTACAATTGATCTACATACGAGTGTCTGTCTGTCTCTGTGTTTGTGTGTGTCTAACACCCTATGGGTGTGTGTGCGGTCAATCACAGTTGAAGGTGAAATGGCAATAAGTAGCTCAAGTATTCCAAGTATTTCGAGTATTGCAAATATTTCAACTATTCTCGGGTCAATTAGAGCAACATATTCCTATGTACATACTTTTGCGGAGAACTGTTACTGTAACTCAGTTGGAATAGGGGAAACCTAACCTAATCTCCTGTTGTGAGAGTACATCAACTCTTCTAATGAGCCACGAAATTCATTTGCAATCTTTTCATCATTGTATCGAGTATTGTAGGGTATTGTAAAAGGGGTATATGTGTCAGTGTTGCCACCTAGCAAATAAATTATATAGTGTGCAGTTGAAATTGAGCTTTAAACAGGTGTAAAGTTGGGAGCTTAGAGAGTTGACAGGTATTCAAAATTGAAGGCAAAGTTAAATTAATTGTATCGTCAAAGTGTTGCCATCTATTTGCAATTGAAGTGCATTATCTTTCTTTTCGTTAACAAAGTTGCCAGCTAGTTTGAAAGTTAACGACTTAACTCAACTTTGAACTTCGATTGCAGCCAACTTAACGGGGTATTGAAGGTTGTAACAACTTTGCCACAAAGTATTAACCAAGTACTTGAACTAATGAAATAGCATTAAAATTTGTGCTTACAGAGTTGCCATTTAATTGGTGACAATCGCTATACATAGTAACAATGTATCCACCCATGTTCCAGACAATAAAGTTCTTATACAAGCCATGTTAATGTCATAATGTTGCAACAGAGTTGCCACCTGCTGGGCTGAAACTTTGCCCTCCCTCCCCAATTAGGTGCACCATCTAGAGAAGGCCTAAATTGTTTTGTTTTGTTTTGTGATTTCATTTCAAATTCTCAGCGCTTGTTTTTTTTATGGCAATTTGTTGCCCTTTTTTTGCTGTCATGTTTCAGTTTTAATTTTAGTTTGTTTTTGTTTTTATTTATTTTTATGGAGGTCTTTCAAGGAATTGAGTTATGTGCTCCGGTCAGAGATTAGCTAAGCGAATGCCAGTTACGTGTGAAAACCGAAAAGTCAGGCAAACGAAGTAATGATAATGATAATGATTATGATAATGATAATGATGTTGTACTATGTAGAGTTGGATGATAAGTAGCTTTTGGGTTGACTTTGCTCTTTGACTTGTTCCCCATATGTATAATTTCACTCAATATGCAAATTGCGAGGCTGTCAAACTTAAAAGCGAACCACCCCCACACACAAAAAAACCTACCCTACCCCTCCCCTATCCCATTCCCTCTTTTAGCTGTTGGAAAATTATAGCTGTGCAGTTTTGTTTTTTTTTTTTTTTTGACTATTGCCATTTCCCATTTATCATTTTTGGCAAGAATGTTTGTGTCTCTCCTCTCTGTCCTCTCTTTAGGGGCTATCTACAGTTGCCTTCACAAAGTTTTAGTGCTACTTTTATGTCCCACACACACACACACACACACACACACACACACACACACACACACACACACACACACTCATGCACAGTGGTGCAAATTGAAAGTCAGTCAAAAGAAAAAAGCAACATATACGAAATAAAAATACAAATAAATATAAAAATAAAAACACAAAAATGAACAGCGAAAAACGTAAAACTTGAGCAACAAACCAAATGAAAAAAAGGCCAGAATAAAGAATTATGATTTATGACTTTCGCATGTTTTTTTTCTTCTATATACTATGTGTGAGCAGCAAAGGGAGGAAGTCGAAAGAAGGTGGGGAGAGGAGGGGGAGTGGGAGAGGAAGGCAGGCAGGGGAGGGGGGTGTGCTCTGGGGTGTGAGGTTCAGCTTTGTTGCTTAGCTTTTAAAGCCTTTTTTCGCCTTTGATGTGTAGTTTTTGTTTTTTGTTTGTGTGTGTTTGTCTCTGTGCGTGTGTGTGCGTGTGTGCGTTTGTTTGTTGTGTGCGTTGCAGCTTGTTAAACGAAAATCACTTTTGACATTCGCCTTACAACATTTTATTTTGTTGTTTTCATTATTTTTTTCTATTGTTTGTTGGTTTTAATTCGCCGCTTCTCATTTTGACCAAATGCGGCGCATGCGTGCCACCCCACACCCCAGCAGTGTTGCCATTTTGGCCATATTATTTGATATTGCAACACCAAAATCTTGAAAATTTTAACTAATTCTATTAAGTGGAAGTTTGTTAGTTGGGAAAATGTTAAGTACATGATGGTAACATTTTGTTGAAATGTTTGAAAGCCTTCAAATGATATCAGAACTCTGCAATTATAAAGACCTGGCCAATTATGTGATTAATAGCAATCAAATATCGTTGAATAAGGCTCGAAAAAGTTTCTTAGCAGTTCTTATATTTAAACTTTTACTTTTTTAACTAATTTATATCAATCTTTTTGTTTAAACAACAAAACATCGCTAAATAAGTCTAAAAATACATTTTAGATTTCAATTAACAATCTATTACCAGGATTCTCTTTAATATAAAATGATTAACAGTTTTTATAAAATTTGTTAGCAACTTTTTCTCTTTCATAATTCATATTAAATTAGCTATTTTAGCACAAGAAATTCTGGCAACTCTGTAGCCCGGGTTGTACTCTACTTCCCCCTCCCCCTACCCTGTCTTCCCCTCTCGCCTTGAACTGATTTGATGTTGTAGAACTTTTGGGGTCATGGCGTTGATTGTTGGCTGCCTGCACATTGCGCATACGCCGCATGTGACTTGCGCAAACAGATGACAATCGGTTGGCTGACTTCGATAGCTAATCGATAGCACCGAAAGAAGAGAAGAAGCAGAAGCAGAAGCAACAGCTGTCGCTGTCGCTGTCGCTGTCACTGACAAGAGCTGGCAAGTGGCCCAGCAGGGCACCCAACTATCAACTGCAAACTCATGGGCAACTACTTGGCTACTCGTACTTGGTATTTTTTTTTTCTTTTTTTGTTGTATTTTCATTATATTTTGCTGTTTTTGTCATTATTCGATTCATTTTTTATTATGTATTTTTATTTATTTGTTGGCCATTAACATTCCTAAGCGGGTTTTTTGTATTTGGCGTGTGGCTGTCTGTGTCTGTGTATGTGTTTGTGTTAAAGTTAAAGCCTTGTCGAATGAAGCTATTTGTGGCTGTTTGGATTTATTGATTTGTTGGCATTTCTAAATTGCTCTCGAGTGTGCGACACTGTTTGTCTGATCGCTTGCAAATGCAAAGATCGCTTCGAGTGAGTTGTAAATGTACATATTGTAAGGGCATATGTCAAATACACGTAATGAACGCTTTAAGCGCACTTTACATGTGCTTTTACATGTTATCGATATGTTAATCGATAAATATTTTGATGAAACCGAATTAAGATAGGCAATTAAGCACTCCAAATAAACAAAGTTAGTCCCTTTCTATCAGCAATATCTTTTAAATAAGCTCAAAATTAGCCAAGGAATGTTATCGATAAACCAATCGATAAATAAATTCCTTAGCTAGTTAATTTATTAAGTGTGCATTGATTGTTCAACTGACATTTAAGGAAAACAAGTCACTAATCTGGTTTAATTACAATGTATCGATAAATTAATCGAGTAAGCATTGATTTATGGAACACAGATAGAAGATTGATCCGCTCAACAATGATAAATAAGTAAATCCACTTATTGATAAGAGATATACACTTTGCCAGCCTGATCAATTAGGCAATAAACCCGTTATCGAATATACATATATTCGATACATAAATCAATACAACAGCTAAATAAATTGCTGTGATAATACATTTGCAGAAACTTGGCGATAAATTAACCCAAGTACAATATGTATTCATGGATTTATTTGAAACAATTATCACGAAACCCGTTAATACAGGCTATGAATACAGTAAATAAATACCCGAAAAAATAAAAATAAAAAATGAATACTATGTAACAATAAACAATGAAGCACAAATTGCAAAAGTGACTCACAAAACAGAAACAAAAATAAAAAAAAACCGCAAAATTTCGTTCGATAATTGAACAAAAAAATAAAGAAATAATACAAGTGAATAAATAAATTATTGTATCTTCTTTGGGACCACAACGAAATGTATAATACATAAAGTAAGTCCCACGAATATTGTATAATACTCATATATATTTTATATATATAATTATTATTATTATTATTGTTATTACGATTACGAGCTGGGATGAGCATGAGTTTGAAGTAAAGCATGTTTGTGCTGTGATTTGTTGTGTCTATTTTGAGTTTGACAAGCGCCAGTTGGTCATTCGTTGGGTATTCATTCGTATAGTATATGGAATATATTCATTCGATCGGAATGGTTAATGTTTCGCCCAAGCGCGGATCGTGTGCAATCCCTCAAACACATAATATTATAATACGCATTCAGCTGATATTTGAACAATTTCAGTATTTAACATTTTTATCATGCTGTCTGTGCCAATTATGTTGCTGTTGCTATTGTTGTTGTTGTTAGTTGCAAGTTGTCGCTGTTGTTGTTGTTGTTGCTGTTTGCGGTACGTGACTCGCGATGCACTCCACATTTCACACGAATCACACGACGCAAACAAACGTTCCAAAAATCAAAATAAAAGAGAAATGCAAATGAAACAGCAAAAAAAAAGTAAGACAACAACATGCATATTGAGTGATCAATGTAAGGATTTGAAAAATATTCTTATAAATAAATTTTTATATGATGATATATAATCTTATAAGGGAAAATCTGTTTAGCTGGAAAACAGCGGAAAAGTTAAAGTAATAAGTCAAAAAAAAGTTTAAAGAGAAGAAGCTTATTAATAGAACCAATGAAAATTCCTTGAAATTCAAATTAAAAGTAAAGTTTATAAAACTTAAAAAAAAAAAATCGTGCAGAAATATTAATTTTTCAAAAATTTAAATTACTTTCAAAACAAATATATGCACTTAAGGAACTAACCAAATCTGGCCTTTAAATAGAATTATTCTTGTAATTAAAAAAGGTTTAGAGAATTTCTAGAAATTTATTAAAGTGTAAATTTTGAATATTTTCAATTAACGAAAACTTATTAAAGCCTTATATGCAATGTGCACACAACAATAAAAGGTAGAAAACAATAGAAAGGAAGAATGAGAGACAAAGAGAGAGAGACCGAGAGATAAAAACAAAGAGATATAGAGAAATACCAATCATTGGCCGCTCACATAAAAACTTTGTTAGTTTTGTGTCTTTTTTTCACCCATTTTTCTGTTTCCTATTTCGTTTTTCTTTTCTTTTTTTTGCACTTTGGCAAAACGAATTTAAGGCACAAAAGGGGGAAGTGGGGAAGCTATTGGCTCATAAAAATAACTTCCATTGTGCGAGAGAGAGAGAGAGAGAATTGTTATTGTTGTTGGCGGTACGACTCTCAGCCGGCTTAATTAAAGGCAAAGCCAAACAATTGGATAGACTTTGAGTCTCGGGGCATGAGCCAAAGGCAAACACTGAAGGGAATGAACGTGCAATGGCCAAAGTATCTTTCAGATACAAAATTGCCACACATTAATGGGCTGGCAATCCTGCCCCCCTCTCCCCTCTCTTCTATCACAGACAGTTAGCTATTTTCTAATTAAGTGTCATTGATTCGGCGTCGTCTGTCGCAATCAGACACCCCTTCCCTCCCCCGAGCCCTACGCTCCTGCTTGGCGTGGGCGTGGCTTTGGCAAAGCTCTGAAAATTTACACTTTAATTAAGCATTTAGATAATGTATGTGCCTTTGATTAGCTGCTGGCCCATCAAGTTGCCACATCACATGCTGCGGCAAGTGGCAGTGGCGCACACAGATAAGGGAAGGAGAAGTGCTTGGGTGGTGGTGGAGTAGTGGGGGGGGTGGGCTTTAGCTTTATGACGCTGCGTGAATGTGTTTTGTTGTCAGTGTGATAAAAACTTGCCTATTAACATAAAACTTTACGGATGGGCCATAGAAACGCACGCGTCTCGGATAAAACCACCGAGCCACCGAGCCACCAACCCAACGAGCCACCAAGCGAAGCGAGTCCAGTCAAACTGAACCAAACTAGTAAAAGAAAAGCTGCAGTCGAGGGAACACGATTGCAAGTAACCCTGTACTTACTGTAGTTCTTGAATATCCTGTGAATTTCTTAAACGTTTGAGTTGTAGTTTTCAGAACAGTTCTAGACAACAGTACAACTTCATTTACATATGTCGAAGCCCTAAGATTTCCTTAAAAATTCAGTTTGATATCGAAATCTTCAGATATTCCAAAACAAACTTGATCTGTTTAGGATACAGACAAACTTTCGTAGTAAATTTGAAGTCTCCAACTCTTATACTTTCTGTAATCTAGGTGTGTGCGTGACGACTTGTCCTGTTAAGTACAGGGTCTAACCAACGAACCACCAAGAGACAGAGAGAGAGAGAGAGAAAGAGCGAGAGAGAGAGAACCCGGAGAGTCAAAAAATGGGCCGCGTGGCCATTCAATTAATTTATTATTCACTTAAGAACGCACGCCGGGTGGCAGGAGAACTGTCAAACGCTATGGGGGTAGGTACAAACAAGGAGAGAGGGAGTCAGAGAGAGAGAGAGAGAGACAGAGAGAGATAGAGACAGAGTGTGGGGGGAGTGTGGTGTGTGTGTGTGTTTAGCATGCACATCTATAGAGCCCATAAAAATGTTATAAAAATTAAACGCGCACAAAAACTTCGCAAAGAATTTCGCACATTGAATGCGGACCGCCTGCGGGTCGCTAATGGCCACGCCCTGAAGGCCTCCCCAGCACCGCCTACGCCTCCAGCACCACAGCACCACCAACTGTACCGCTGTCCACACCAATGCCAAAAATGTCCTGTTTCACGATGGGGCAAATGGGGCAAATGAAATGAGCCAAAGGGAGGAAGTGGGAGGAAATGGGAATGGGGAATGAATTTAGGAATGAAAATGGGGAATGGAAATGAAGTTCCACTAACTTATGGCAAACGCGTGGCGTAAGTTTTACAGTTATAAACATTTCTGTGCACGTTTTGTGCGTTAAATTTAGGAAATGCAAAAGAAAAAAAAATACTACTTCAAACTGACAGCTGAGAACTGAGCTGAACTGAACTGAAAATATCATATAAAAGTTCTATGTGTGTTTGTGTGGAACGAGCAAATTATGAAATGGCAAATTTATGGAAATATGCTGAAATGAGCGAAGCAGGCCACAAACATTAAGACAAAGTCTCCAGAAATAAGCAAGAAAAGCATTTTAGGCTGCAAAATGCTATCGATTATGTGCGATAAGCTGACTGAAAAGAAAAGGAATCTTCAAAAGATACCCGAAATAGAGCTAACAAAACTGATCGATAACTCGAGTGTTTCGCCATCACTAGCCTACTCAACTCGTTATCGATAAATTACACCACACAATGCACATTGCACTGCGAAATGCTATCGATTATGTGCGATAAACTGACGGAAAAGGAAAGGAATCTTCAAAAGATACCCAAAATAAAGCTATCATCAAGCTAGCTAACAAAACTGATCGATAGCTCGAGTGTTTTGCCTACTCAACTCGTTATCGATAAATTACACCACACAATGCAAGCGAATCTCGAATGCGTCACATCGAATGCGTTGAGCAATATTTGTGGAATGTGTCAACGCACCTACCTATCAGATATATGTACATACTAAATACTTATAACAAAAGGTACGACTATCAGGTATTTAGTATCTATATATATATTATATATAGTATGTACGATATGTGCATACACTGGCAGAAATATAAATGGAACTGAAATGAGCAAAAGTATCTCGAAGTCAAGTGGCAACACTTGCTCCTATGTCTTTTATTGATCAGTAAGTTTTTTTGTTAATTAAATTCCAAATTTAATGATAAGATATGAATAATAAAACTGATTCCAAGTCTAAAGTATCATTGAGTTAATGATAATAATACCAAAGCTGTGAAATGTTTGGGTTAAGTGTTTCTTAATAGCAACTATTGCAGCATTTTACAACACTAGATTTATGAACAAGCAAGTCTAAATAAAATAAAGATAAAACTAAAATTGAACTAATTTTGAATTAGTATATATATTTTTAAATATATATATATACCCTGCTCTAACTTCCAGTTAAATATTTAACATCAAGTTGAACTGCTTGATAAATTTTGCAAATTCATAATTTACTTCTTTCCCAGCTTATCTTTAGTAAATTACATACTCTAACTTAACACGTGACTGACAAACTTTAAGTTGGCCGTCAAGTTGATTACATTTAACGCCTTATTTGGCACAGTGTAGGTGCAGTTATCTGTTGCCCATTTAGCTGTAAGTCGCGCCCATACAAATAAATGTACTAACACATATATTTTGTATGTCTTTATGCGTATCTACTTGGACATTTGTTCATCTACCCTCTGACCCCTCACAAACCCAACGCCTCTGTTCCAACTGCCCCCTCGCAATTCACTTGTATATAGCATTAGTCACTAATCAGATAAGCACAAGCTCAGGTGCAGTGCGTGTGCTGTGTTGATGTTGTTGTTGCTGCTGTTGTTATTGTTGTTGTAAGCCTTTGCAAGGACGTTCACAATCAAAACTTTCATTACACTTTTGTTTTATCAAGAGCTTATCAGCAGTTGTTGTTGTTGTTGCTGCGGTTACTGTTGCCTTGTCTTGTGTCAAAAGATGTCTTATCAGCAACATGAAACGCACAACTTATAAAACAATTCTTATCTAGTGCAAGTTTTTCTACACAGAAAGAAAAGAAACCATTCCAAAATTTCCAGCTTTAAATACACTTAAGATCTTCCTAGGTCAGATAATATTTGTTAAATTAAGACTAGAATCATATGTATAATAAAGACTCTGCACTAAAGTAGATAAAACAGACAGAAACAAAGTCAACTATCAGAAAGATAAACTTACGTAAAATGTATTGTAAACTATTGTCAAATTCAAAGATATCGTATCAAATAAAGTCAAAGTTATTAAAGTTAACTACTAATTTTATTAAGAAAATCCGCCTAAGCTGAGATGGAAATAGAGAACAAAATTTAAATCAGTTAGTTTCTGACTCGGATTTCGATTGATGTCAATTCTTGAAACTTTAGATTTTTCCTCAGTGTGTTATTGTTATTGTTTTTGTTGTTGGCTGGTGGCTGAAGAAAATCTAATTAATTTCAAAATTAATACATGTGTGACATCAAAGCGATTTATGTTGATTATTGCGAGTAAAGCAACTGCCGTCATTGACATTATCAGTTTGCAGCTCCAGTTAACTTGGCCTGCAGTGTTTTTTTTCTTTCTTTCTTTTTTTTTATTTATTGCTCTTTATGAGCGACTATGTGTGTGTGTAGTGTGTGTAAGTGTGTGTGTGTTTGCTTGGAATTTTATCAAAATTGAAACGAGACGAGTGCCAGCGTACTTTATGTTATGTGGCTGGCTTATGTGGCTTTTGGCGTTTAAAGACATTTAGTACACTTTTCACACCTCATTTTATGTCTATGTCTATGGCATTTGCCATCTGAGATACATTTGTATCTGTATCTTTTCGTCCACTTTGTATCTCTAGTATCTATGTAGTTTCTTTAATATCTATGGCAGATGTCGTCGGTGTCGCTCTTGTCATTGCCATGCGACAGCTGTCATCAACAGCAGCAGCAATCATTATGATCATCATCATGTTGTTCATCATCACGATGATGACGATAATGCTAATGATGATGAACGGAGGCGCAACCCATGATTTTTATGAAGGAATTCGCATTAAAATTGTTTATTGTGTTTATTTATTGCAAACGAGCATCAAGAAACGGCCAAAATGGAAAGAATAATACACAACCAACACACACACATATACACACACACACACACTCGCATCTAATGGAAATTTGTTGTGTCGGCGACTGCGACGCTTGTAATAGTCGCACAGTGGGCAAAATAGCCAATCGATCTTCAATAAATTTATCAAAACTCAAATTTGTTGTTGAGAGATTTGATAAAAATCTAAATTTATTAAACTTATTTAAAGACATTTCTTTAAAAAATACGTAGGGTGCATTTTAAAATGTATCTCGAATTCGTTATGCAAATTTTTCTTTTAGTTATTATAATAATAATTAAAATATTGTTTTTTTATTGATATTAATCTAACTTATAAATATAAAATCATTAAAATTGCCATATTTAAAATCTACTTGTGATTATAATATTTTGGTTAATAATTGGTTAATTTTGCCCACTGTGCGTTGCCTCAACTCGGTGGTTCAGCGGTTCGGTGGGTCAGCAGCTGCTGCTGCTGCTTCTGCTGCTGCTGTTGTTGCCTCGTATATATTATTGTTGGCCAGTTGGCTGCCACTTGCTGCCGCCACGTTGCCAGCTGTCAGTTGCACATATTGAAAATCTTCTAGGAAATTCTGTGGCACATTCAACATTTTGCAAAAGTGAAACGTGGCAAGCGGCTTTTCATTAAGTAAACACTGACAAATGCTGCTGTTACTGCTTCTTCTTCATCATCTTCTTACTATTTTTTTTTTGTTAATTTTCAATTTTTTTTGTTGTTGTTGCTTATGAAGCGCACGCTTCTTGCCACAGATATCCGGCTGCCACTGTCAACGTGTCCAGTGGCATTCTATTGAAATTTCTATATGCACCACTGTGGCAGATCGAGAGACATAACGACAAATCGGTTTCGTTTCGCCATATGGAGTGGATGGGATTTTGAAAAATAGTTAAAATATTTAGAGCAACAATTCGGAATTATATGCTATAGAGTAGAGTTTGAGAAAAGATACAGTATACTTTATCTAGGTCTTTATATAAAGATCAAGAGAGAGTTCAAACAAAAGATACTATATAAATTTAACTTGTTTAACGCTGGCTTGTTGTAATTGTAATGTTGTACTTATTAGTAAAAGAAAAAGAGTAAGCAAAACTAATAAAAATAACAGATTTTAAAACTGATTTTTAGATCTTATTTTTTATTAGAAGTTCCAACTGTGAACCAAAGAACTTTACTTATACTCTGATTCTTTCTGTTCACAAGCAGAAAGCTTTCAAAATAACTTATGGGCTTTTTGAGAATGGCCAGTATTAGTGTGAGCTTATCATATGATTATGTGCATTCATTTCATTCTTTCATGTCATTCATTCGTGTCATTCATTTAAGCAATTACCCATACTGCTTTCTAAACAAAAATATCAGTTTAAGGGTCCGTTTCTCTGTCAAGCTCATCATTCTAATCACTTTACGCTGCGGAAAAACTGCTAAGCTTGGGCGTGTTCGCTTCTCAGGAGGGTCTCAGGAGAGAAAAAAATTTGAAAATTTATGCGACAAGGCGCGCCAAAAAAAAGGCAAAGAAGAAGAAGAAAAGAGAAAACCAGAAACAACAAGAATAATGGGGGAAAAATGACTGTGAAAATATCAATTAGTGTGCTCCAAATGTGTCCCGAATGTCGCTGGGCAGCATGCAGAGAAAAGGTGTGTGTGTGTGTGTGTGTGTGAAAGTGTGTGTGTGGGAGTGTGTGTGGGAGTGTGTGTAAAATGACAGCTGTGTGTTAACTGCAGCTAGGCACGCCTACACTCCCATAACAAATGGCAGCCCACACACATACTTACACACACACACACAATTGAGTTGCCGCATGTCCTTGACACATATTTTTGCCATTTGCTTGGCACGCACAACACTGCGAATCTCCTTCTAAGTGTGTGTGTGTGTGTGTAGTGTGTAGTGTGTGTGTAGTGTGTGTGTGTGTGTGTTAGCCAACGCCTTGTCGGGCTTCCTGCTTTGAAGCTTGCCCCTAATCCATTTGAACTTTTTACTACATTTATTTTTATTTTTTTCTTCTTTCTTCTTATGTCCTCGCTCTCTGCCAACTCGCTCTATGCCAAGGATAATAAAAGAAATTTCTTCTAGTTTATGGGCCAGCGCAACTTTTGTGGCTTCCCAACTGTGCGTGTGTGTGCTTGTGTGTGTGTCCCTCGTAATATAATCCTAATGGAATTTACACTGGAAATTCTACAACAATAGCAAAAGGAAGCGTGCAACGTGGCCTTTTGTCAGGCGGCAAAGGCGATTTTCTAGAAACATTTTCGTTCGTAATACAATTTGATTTTTATTGAATTAAAGTTCCCCAAATGAACTGAACATTTTTGGCCAAATTTTAGCTGAACGTAAATCTCTTATAAGCAAATTAGGTCGAGCAAGGTTTTCGTTAAAAGCTTTCGATTTTAATACAATTTTCGTGAAAATTGGCTACAAAATTCGCTACAAAATTCGCCAAAATTCGACATAGACAAAGTGCAGAAAGCCCAAAATTTAGTTGACAATTTTAAGTGCCAGTTGAATGTCAGTAGAAACTTTGAATTTCAGCCAAATTGAATTGAAATTGAAACACAATTTGAATACAAATTACACAAAGTTGAGTCACAATGCATATTAAGGCTATTTAAAAGGAAAAAAAAGCTAAAACAAGTGAATCATGGCTAAACGGAAATATATATGCATACGAAAAAAAATAGATTAATTTGTGTTTCATTTAAAGTTGAAATTGAAATGAAAAATTAAAGTGAGAATAAATGAACAATTGCATGAATCTCTAAAGATAATAAATTTTACTAATTTGGAATTTAAATTTGATATAAAATCTGTATTTATTTATGGAAAAATAGTGTGAATAGAAGAAAAATGGCATGAATACATTTGTGAAAAATGTTTTCAATTGAAAACAAAAGTTGAATTGAAATTGAAATTTTATAAAAATTGTTAAAATATCTATTTTAATATGTGTGTGTGTCTGTCTGTCCGGAAATCTCTAAATAATTGTTGTTGCTGTATCGCTTGGGCTGCGATGGATGCAAAATTCAACGATGGAATAGAACTTGAGAATAGACAACATCATCTCTCTCTCTCTCTCTGCCTCTCTAACTCTCTCTTGCTGTCTCACTTTGTGTATGTGTATATTTTTTGTGTAATTCTCAACTAATTTTTCTTTTTATATATTTTTTGTTTTTGGGCTGAAGGTCAAGTGCATTAAGGCGAAACGGAAATGAAAATGTTAAATAGATATAAAAATAGACGAAAGACGAAAAACCAAAATGAATATCCAAATGAAAACGAAAAACGCCACATTTCAATATTTCAGCAATTTACGGCCAACAGATTGGGCAGAGAAGAGAATAAAAGAAGGGAGAGAGAGAGAGAGAGAGAAAGAGGATGATAAAAGACAAAGATACTAGAAGCGTGCGTGAACGTAGTAAATTTTATTTTATTTGATTTGATTTTCAAATAAGCAAGCAAAGAACCAGTTTGGCTTTATCCTTGAGCCTGACAGGCAAAGAGATTGCTAGAGAGGGAGTCAATAAGAGAGAGAGAGAGTGAGAGTGAGACTAAGAGTAAGAGCTGGGTGGCACTTAATTGTGCGTGTCAGGCAGCCACAACATGGACATGGACATGGACGTGGACATGGACACGGGATGGCACCCACACACGGAACAATTTGCTGGGTGTGTTGAGCAGCACAAAAAAGGAAGGAAGAAACAGAGAGAGAGACTGAGAGAGAGAGAGAGGCGGGAAAGAAGAAGCTAGGTGGTGAGGGCAGAGGCCAAAAGACGTAGACGGAGCTGGGAGAGACGAAGCCGTCGTTAATAAAAGCGGAAATGCTGGCGCCGACATTATCATTTCCAGCTTGGTGTGTCAACTTCCCCCCTTGCTGCTCTCTCCCTCCCACTGTGTGTGTGTGTGTGGGTGCAATTATGATAATTGAGCGAGTGAACGTTGAAAAGCGTGAGGTGGCAAGTTAAGGGAGGCAACGAGAAGTAGGAGGGAGTGGGGTGAGTGGGGGAGTGGGAGAGAAGGCCGTGTTGCTGCCAGCTGCAAAATTGGCAGACAGGTTAAATTGCGCGTAGCTCGTAGTCAGATTTAGGTCTTAAAGCGTGTTTTTTGATTGATTTGACGCCAATAATTTTCGTTGATGGCCAGAGTAACAAGCGCACGCACACCAGACAGAGACAGCAAAAGGAGATAGCGAAAGTAATAGAGAGAGAGAGAGAGGAGCACAAGGACAACGTTTGGCGCCGACTTGTCTGTTGTACCCCATACTCAGACCTTGCCACACCTCGTGACGCACATCTTTGCCTCTTCAAAAATATATGTATATAAAAAAGAAACCCAACAAATAAATATGTAGTATAAAAAAAAAGAAGAAAAGTGATTGCGTGCTGCAAATTAGCTGCCTTTGATTGATTTCGTTTTCATTTCAATTCATTTCATTTTGTTTCGCTACTCGACGCGTGCCGTCGGATAAAGTATACGCAACGTATACGCAATGTATGCGCAACGTATACGCGATATTTTGATTATTTTTGCGGCCAGGAAGCTGCGTTTAGCCTAGACGGTTAACTAAATTTAGCTGAAAACCATTTGGCAGCTTGTTGTTGTTTTGTTTACATTAAATATGGCCAAAATGGGCTAACAGACAAAAACGGGCAATGGCCCGACATGTAAACAGAATGTGGCACAACAAATATTTGACATGGAAAAATGGAAAATGGAAAACGGAAAAATGGCAGCCACAGAAAATTGAATTGAATTATACGATATTGAACGGAAAAATTGAATGCAAAATTTGTGATTTATTGGCTAATTGAATAAAATAAATTTTGATTGTAATTGAAAGTAATTTAATACCATACATCAGTTAGAAATTAAATTGATGGCAAATGAAACTAAAAGTCAAAAAGTTGAAATGAAATATAGTACTTGATATACTTAATATATAATTGATTAGTTAAAAAAATAATTATAATTTGCATATTTGGTGTTCAATTGGATTTCGATTGATTTCAAATTGAAAGAAAACTTTCAAGTGTTGAAGATAAAATTAAATTAAATCTTATCATAAATATAAGATTTAATTTGATTTTTATTGAAATTGAAAATCCAATTGAATTGAAAGTTATATTAAATGCTATAAAGTTGAATCGAAAATGATATGCAAATCTTTTTAATCTCCCAGCTACAAGTCGAAGCAGCACCTTTAGAGTCTTTATTTTTATTGATAGTCATCTAATGGATTCGGTCTTTCAACTTTGCGTCTCAATTCGACTTTGTCCTTGCACTTTGACTTACCATAAAATGCAGCAACGTTTTGGGCTGTAAAGAGAACAAACAACAAGTGGGAAACTGTTAACACAAATAGACTTTGACATCGTTATAAAAATGAGTATGGCAACTGTGTGTGTGTGTGTGTGTGTGTGAGTGTATTCACAATGTATTCAATTGTAATCGAAGCTATGCTAAGCTGTTCGCGAGGCTGTGCGTACCCCAAAAGTTGCCCATCAATAATTGCAGCTTATGGCCATCCATTATGTGTTGCCCCCTTAACCCCGAGTCTTTACTCCCTGAAACGTTCATGTATTTTGGTTATTTACTGTATGTAAGACGATTGATGATTATTGATTAAGCGACTGTCCTCAGTCTCTACACCTCCCACCCTCCCTCCCCCCAACTCACGTTCAGTTCAGTTCGACGCCTCAAAGCAATGTTAGCTCAAATTGGCGGACGACCGGCGCATGATTCATCGTAAAAACAAAATAACATATATACAAAATACAGGCAGAAGACAAGACGTGAAAAATATACAAAATATACACAGTCAAGTCAAGCCAAAAAACAGAAAAAAAAGAAAAGACCAAAAAATAAACTAAAGACAAAGACGCTAAAAACAAACGCGCGTAGGTAGCGCCAATTTTTTAGGCAAACACAAACAGAAAACCCAAACAGATCAGATCGAGGGTTGCTAGAAGGGAAGTGGGAAAGGAGAGTGGCTAAGAAAAAGAGAGACAGTTACAGAGTGAAAGAGAGAGGGAAGACTATTGCCCACTGTCCATTAATTTGGCTTAAATCTTAAAAGCAAAGACCACAAAAGACGACAAAGACCAAAAAGCCAAAACGAAAGACGTTTTGTTTATTTGGTTTTTCGTGTTCTCTGTTCTGTGTGCGTATTTTTAGCATATATACTTTATACGAATTTCAGCCTTTTTGGTAACCCCAGAGTACAGAGTTGTTAAGCCAAACAGAATTCGAGAAAAAAAGAGCTACCTAATTTGCAACGATTGTTGAGGATTTGCTGCTGCCTTACAACAAATTGCAATTTTGTTTGAAATGCCAAAAGGCGTCAAGCGGAAAGCCAGAAGCATATACGAAAAAAAAACAAAATTATACACACAACAAATAAAACAAGTCACAGAGTAAAGAAAAGAAATACTTATAAAAAAACATCAACACACGAGCGTTTGGTTATTTTGTGCGAATTTTCACAAAATTGTGCATTGAAATGTGCAAAAACTCAATTAGCTGCAATTAACAGCAAATTTCTGTGTGCTTATTTAGAGAGTTGCTAAAAAGAGAAGCCAAAACCCAAAAGTTGTACTAAAAGTGTGTGAGTTGAAAGTTGGACAAATTTGCAGAGAGTTTGAAAACAAAGTTCTAATATTTATAACTTTGAAATGAGTTATTGACTTGTAAAATAAGTTCACACAAAAGTAAATCACATTTAGCTAAACAAATTTGTATAGTATTTCAAATATTTAAATTGAAACTAAAGTTGAATTCAATCCAATTAAGAAGGGATTGAAAAAATATGTATATAAATGCTAACAGCTATTCGAGTTGAAGTGTTAAATTCGTATTTTTATTAGAGTTCAATTAAAAAATTGAATGGTAATTGTTAGGCGGATTAAAATTGAAATCAAATTGCAAATTGCATTGAATAAACGTTGTCGGTGTGTTATGTATAAATTGTTGAGTTGAGTTGAATTAAAACCCTAATGAAATGCAAACAGCTTTTGCAGGCCAACTTCTAATGAATTTCATGAGGTTCTTTATTTTTGTGTATGTGTTGCCAATAAAAAAAATCCCAACAACAACCAATTGTTGTTGCTAATCATTTATTAGGATTTCTGTGTGTGTACTGAGAGACATCAAATGATTTCTAGAATGTTGAGTTTTACGAGTCTCATTAGCAGCTATAAGATATGTATAATGTAAGCGTATACACGTATTGTAATTGCCGAGCAATGTGCTCGCTTCTTTTGTTAGTTCGTTTATTTGTTTGTTAACCCATTGACATAAGATAGCAATTGGGAATTGTCAGACTTAGCCTTAGCCTTGGCACGTACTACATCTACATCGACTGGGTAAACACTGTCGACAAAGACAGCAGAGTTACAGCTCCATCGATAACTCAAAGTGCTTTGGTAGCACATCAAAAATTGACAATTTGAAATTGACAATTCATCATTTGATCCGTGGTTCATCTCTTGTTTATTTTTCATCTTTAATTCCCTCTGATCATTCTCAGTCTCAGCTATTTCGCTAATCTGTCGATCGAGTAAATTAAGCACCTCAAACATTGACAATTTGAATCTTATTCCCAATTATATCTGTTTATATTCTAGTTAATATCTTTGACTTATCGCTTCAGCTCTTGTTTCTCTGATCTTTAATGCTCTCCGATCAATCTCTGTGTCAGATATTTTACTTATCTAAGTTAAGAAACTCTATCAGTCATCTGTCAGAGATCTTCTTTTTTAGCTTAATCTTGCTAAGTGATAGTTAGCAGTAGACTCTATAATTTGAATGATCTTTGATCAGTTGTGGTCTTTGTAATCTCTGTTAATATTTTACTTAGATGGATCAGCAGTAGTATCTTGAAACTTTGTAGCTTGTTTGTTCACACTTCAAGATAGAAAGTCATGATTAGTCGAGATCTTAACCTCTGTGTAAGATCAGTCTCTCTTGCTCTTCGATTAGAGCTCTACTACTCACTCTCTCTCTCTCTCTCTCTCTCTCTCTCTCTCTCTCTCTCTCTTATAGTACCTCTTAGCTTTGGTTCAATTGAATTACCACAGCGATCAATCTTAGTTTAGATCGATATGTTTATCGTTTGACTTTTCTCTTCTCTCTTTCTTTTACTCTCTTTTGATCAGTGATATATTGTTCTTCTTTCTTTTCTCATTCTCTCTTTCTCTCTCTCTGTTTATGCCTGTGATCAGTTGTGGGTTGTGTGTAGATTGCTGATCAATTAGCGCATATCGCGTGGCCTTCATCTAGCCCAAGTGGCGTCTGAGTCCATAGTTCCAGAATGCGAGTTGCCACTTTGCATAGACAACAACAACAACGAGAACAACAACAACAAGAACAACCTCAGATGTGAAACAAAAATAGATGCCAATTTGAATAATGAAGATGAAGCAACCTCTTAACGGTCATTCTTTGCAATTAACGAACGACAGCTGCTCCACAAACTGCAGACATTAAAAAACAAAAGCAAAAACAAAACTAAACAAAAGCCACAAAATAAAACTTAATTTTAGGTACAACAAAAGCAACAATTAAACGCATAACGAAGCACATTAAAAATTATTTAATTAAGTGATTTTAATTTTTGTTCTACTATTTCTTTATATTCAAGACTTGATGTTGATTGTCTAATTTCATTAATCGAGCGCCTTTTACTGCTGAAAAAACACAGAGAGAAAGAGGGGAAGTAGGTGGTATATGAGGTGGGGGGGGAGGTTGACCAATCAACCGCTTGACGTAATTTGATTGGCACTACGCCAAGGAAATGGGTCCAATGTGAATTGTTGGATCATTAGATCGTTAGATCGACCGGCCACAACTTTGTCAATTAGAATAGAGAATTTGACCTTTTTGGCTGCGCGGGGGGGGGGGGGGAAACCTGCATACCGAACTCGTACCCAAAAAAAGAGTGTAGAAAAAATACCCGAAGACAAAAACGACGATAACCCGAACGAACAAACGAACGAACGGAACGAACGCAGTATCTTTTTGGATCGTTACTTTGCGTGGGCGCTGCACATAAATCACACTTTAGAGAGGGCGAGAGAGCATGTGGCATGAACTGAACTCAACTCAACTAAACTCAAATGAAATGAACAGAAATGAAATGAAATGAGTTTGAATGAAATGTGCCGCCGGCGTCTATCTCGTAATTGAATAATAATCGTTTAATTAGAGCACACTGCGGCCAAAGTCGAATTGGACTAGCTACTAATTAATGGCGCTACCTTTGAGTTGATTCGCAAATTCGCATTGCCAAATTCGCAACTACAAAGTAAAAAACAAAAAACAAAAAAAACACAACTAAAATGTATTAAAAAATCGCTTTTAGTGTTTTGGCAAAGCGAAAATACCCTGAATTAATGCCAGCTATACGATATGCTATTCAATTCTTATCGTAGTTGTGTTTTTATTTATTCATTAATGGTTCCTAAGATTAGGAAAATGCATTTCTATGCAATTGAAATAAGATATTGACTTGAACTGAGAAGCAAAGGAGAACACTTTAGGCTTTATTTCAGTATTTATTACATTAGTTCTATGATTTAGCAAAGTAATGATATTTTTTAAGGTAAGTAGCTTTGACTAAAATTAGCAGCTGCAGCAAGTTTAATTTTTGCAACTCTATTTAGAGCTGAGTTCAGACAGTTAGAAATTGGAAATGGATGCAGCTGCAGCAATTTAAAAGCACTGTAGTATATTTAAAAGCAAGTTAATTCAACTGTACAATTTTAACTATACATATTATAAATTATTATAAACTTATATAGCTTATGCCGATGAAGCCATATAAAATACTCAACTGATCCGTCTCACTTCAAAATATGTGCTAAATAAAGTCAAAATCAGCAGCTGTACAAAGTTTCATCCAAATGTCTTTACAGATATTTATAAAGGTAGCCATATAAAATACTGAACTGATACTTCTCATTATATGTGCTTGATAAAGCTGAGATCAACAACTATACTATAACCTTCAATTCAATATCTAACCAGAGAGCTGAGTTCACTTGGATAGGATTTTGATAGGAGACTTACCTAAGATGTCGATAGTTGTGCTAAGGCAAGCTTCAGTCTCTTAAAGTAAATTTGGTTATGCAATACGTTTCGTGTTTGAAATTATAGTATCCCTTAGTTAGAGTATTAAAAAAACATATAATAAATAAAAACCAATCCCGACGACAGACTAATTGGCAGCTGTGAGTCTACATATGTATGTACGATGGGATTGTGGGATTCAACCACGCAGATCTGGCCATATAAAGCGGATTAGTGAGTTAGTCGGTTAGTCAGTCAGTTAGTCAGTTAGTCGGTTAGTCTGTCTGTCAGGTAATTTAATGACGCTTTTCGGAACATTTCCATACAAATGGGAAACGTCAAAAAAAGGCGAAATGCTAATGCCGAAAACGACGCGAGGCGAGGCGAGAGAACTGCGCATCTGCCACTTAATTTATGGCCACATTTTGAGTGTTTTCTTCTTCTTCTTCAGCTTGTGCTTGTTCTTCCTCTTCGACTTGTATTTTGTATTTTTGAAGCTATACATATAATTTAAAAACAATAAACATAACAAAAGGCGGGGCGTGACAACTGGAATGGAAACTGAAAGCTAAAACACTAACACTGAAACTTTAGAAGCCCAAAAAAATTTGTAGAAAAAAAAATGCCAAACCCAGGCTCAAACACACACAATCTGGTTGACCCTCAGTTACAACTTGGTCCGCAGACATTTGGCTGGGCATCTAATGCTTCCGGCTTTAATTAGGCTTAGCCCGGTTCGGTATTGGACAACTCTACGCACTTTACGGGTCTTGCGAGTTGAAGGCCCCCCGAAAATGCCACGTCGATAAGATATGACCATAACACAAGGTGTATGTGTGTGTGTCGTATGTGTGTTGTATATTGATTGCCTGACCAAAGTACAGTGCCCATTAAAAAGTCATTACAAAAAATTAAAGAAACACAAAAAAAAATCATAATAATAATAAATTAAAATACAAAAAAAGAACATACGTTAAGTACATGGTATAATTGCATAGGAACTAGTTATAAATAACTAAGTAACAACAAATTGAAGGCTCGTCTTGCAACGTTGTGTTATGTCGTGTCGCACGGGAAGTTCTCTGCCCCGTTTTGGATTTCCGCTACAACATGTCAACGACACACACACACGCACACACTCAGTACCCCACCTCAATTCAATGTTGATCAGTTAAAGGGTTTTCGGATTGAGCTGTATTTGCCCATTGATAATGAACACCAATTATCGTATGGACAGTTTGTTTGCATTTGGCATGCAAACGGCGCCCCAATGCCTAACCAGACCCAGACTGAGACACAGACCCAGCCATAGGCATACACACATATACACACACACTCAGACAGACAGAGAGGAAGCATGTGACCAAAAGCCAAGACGACCGACCATTTGACCGTGACTCAGTTGTGAGTAATTGATAAATATTTGTTGATCTGATGCATTTATTTGGTCTTCTTCTGTATTTTCCTTCAACTACAGAGTACACAGAGTTTTGACTAATGCATTTCAGAGTCTCCAACAAATGACATGGAAAGTTCACTCACTAACTGAGTAATCGAATTATCGGCGAGACTCACAGCAAACTCCAAGAATATTGACTGACTGTATGGAAAGTTGTTAGCGTTCAAGTGATCGATAACAAATAGTTATCGATATATTTAACGATATAACATGAGCATTAGTAATTAAGAAACATCAACTTCATTTCACACACACAACAACTTTGTCACATAAACTTAATCACTTAACAGCTGCTGCTGCTTTAACCAGTTGTGAATTGTAAATGAAATTTGTTAAGCTTTTGTTGTCATCTCATTTTCTACCGTATCTTTTTCCCTATTGTGAGTGATAAATGTGTGCCATTAATTTTGGGCGCTACAATTTAAATCACAATTTATCTTTGCACTTTATTCCACCTGCCAGATGAAATCCCAAAGAGATCTGAAGAAGCGAACCAAACGAAAAGAGAGAAAAAACAAAACAAAGCAATAATAAAATGCCATGCAAAATATGTAAATGTATAACAATAAATTTTGGTTAAGTGCGTGTTTTACATTTTCCAAAACAACAACAACAACAAAAAAGTGAAGAAAATAGCGCAAAATCAAACAGAAAACCGAACTGAAATGAACCGAATAGATAAAATAGAGATGTATTATGATACATGCTTGAAGATCTCAAGATCTTGGCACACTTTGTGCATAAATTTTGGACTCGATTGTGTTTAGATATACTACAATGTATATATATAGATAAAGATATATATTTAGTAATATATACCAGCTGAGTGGGTGGCTAATGGAGGCGTCCAACTATCAATTTGCAAGGCTAAAATTGACGGGGGTGGTGTTGGGGGGTATCTAGGGGTGTTGAGGGGTGTTCAGGGGTGCTTCGGTGGCTTTTGCTATTGTTGTTGTTTGTCGGCGTTTTTGGCTTTGTTGCAAACAAATTGTAGAAATCAGCTCGTCATTATTATAGTAATTGATTGATTGATTAACTCGCACTGCTGTAATTGCAAATTGACCGACGGGCATGTGCCTATCGCATAGTTTGTTAAAAGGGGCGTGGCAAAAGTGCAATACGAACAGGCATTGTTGTTGTTGTTTTTGTTATTGTTGTTGTTCCAGTCTCGTTCAATGTCAACGCTTTTCAGTTGCAAATGAATGCTGACAATGCAACAGCAACAACAACAAAAACTACACCCACACGAGGCGATCTATTTGTAGTACTTCACAGAGTACTGGGGGTGGAAAAGAAGGGGAGAGTAGGGTAAACAATACAAATAATCAAATAAAATGCCGGCAAACAAAAGAAAATAATTTGCAAATGCAAAGCAAACATTTAACAAATAATAAAGTACTACATTCGTGACGATGGCCCAAGAGGGGAGGGGAGGGTATGGGAATATTCGGTAGGACAAATTAAATAAAACAATGTGTTGTCGTAAAAATAAAATAAAGAATAAAGAAACACACAAAAATAATAAACATTCATACAAATACAAAACATATAATAATAAAAAAAATAACACACACAAAAAATGTGGTAAAAAGCAAATGAAAAGCACTTGACAATGCGAACAATGGCAAAGCAATCATAAAACAACAAGAACAATAACTGTGGTGTGTGAGGGGCAAGGGGGGGAGGTGTGTGTGTATGTGCACACACAACATTGGTTATGGCTCTGTATGGTGTATGTAAAAGAGCTGGCAAATAAAGTGACTGGAAACATAAGTAGAACAGAACTCTGTAAACACATGAGCTGCATAACAATTTAATTTCCATTAAATGAGAAAGAGAGGAGCAGAAAAAGAGAGTGAAAGAGAGAGAGAGAGAAGGAGAAAGAGCATGATATGTAATCTCTTAAATCGGTTACCAAATGAATACCAAAGCAGCAGCACTTCAAGCTAATCACAACTTGAAGATTTATAGCTTTAATTATGCCAAAAATATCTGCATATTTTTGCAGAACTATGTGCGAATAATAATAAAGAGCAGTGTAGAGTAGGGTAGGGTAGAGTAGGATAGAGTAGGATAGAGTAGGATAGAGAAGGATAGAGTAGGATAGAGTAGGATAGAGTAGGATAGAGTAGGATAGAGTAGGATAGAGTAGGATAGAGTAGGATAGAGTAGGATAGAGTAGGATAGAGTAGGAGTGTAGGATATGTTATCGATCGAAGTCTGGCTCCATACCTATGCAGAGTCCTGCCAAGACCTTTGTCAACATCCTTATACTGTTCTTGATCGATTATAATAAAGCTTTCTGTATAAGCAATTAAAGTCCAATATGGCAAAGTGCTTATCAAATGCAGATCAGATTGATATTTACATAACTGAAATAAAATGTTTGTTTCTTTATACCTCCCGCATTGAATGACAATCGGCAGTTGGGGGCCCTTAATTGGTGACAATATCCAAAATGTTGAGAACGTAAATATTGACAACAACAACAACAGTTTCGGTTTGCTTTGAAGCCGAAAAAAAAACATTTTGTATGCATATGACAGACGGGCCATAATTATGATACCAAAATATATATATATTTACTATATATAGATAGATATTTGCATGTATTTGATTGTGTCTGTTTTTATGATATTTTAATTTATTTTGTTTTTAGTTTGTTTTTAATAAATTGCTTATTGTTTTAAATGAGTTGCGTTTGTTAATTAGCATCAAAAAAAAATATGTTAAAAACTAAATAAATACAAATTGAAATAGCAAAAATAAATATATAAACAAGTGTGTGTGTGTGTGTGTGCAATACGGAAAGATAAACGAAACGAAATAGAAGAATAGAAGAAAGGAACAAAAAAAATAGTTATGTGTGTCGAAGAGAAACTAGTTTTAAACTAATGAATGGATGACTGAATGTGTTCGTATATGTGAATGGGAAGTTACATAGATGAGTGTGTGAGTGTATGTGTGTGTGTGTATGTGTGTAGAATATGGCAAATGAAATGCCAATGAACCAAAGAGGCCAAAATGCTCAGCGCTGGATTTTTATTTGTTTTGAATAATTTATGAATGTTTGCCAAAGTGGCCAAGAGAGCGGCCCAATCAGTTAGCACTGCAAATGGCCAGCAACAACAACAATCTTAGCAACAACACGAATGAAAAAGCTTTTTGTGACTAAAGAAATGGCTGGAACCTTATGGCCAAATCAATTGGCCATTTGAAAGTCACACAAAGCTCCAACAAATCGCAAATCTGCAAATGGGCAAAGCCGCCGAAAAGTAAAAAAGAGCCACAGTAACTGCTGTAAAACACACACACACACACCTCAAACACACCCTTCTTTCTTCCTGGCTCTTTTCTGCTGCCAATTCGGTCAACGTGTCAGGCGACAAAGACGTCAGAGACGCTTTCGTTTGTGTCGTAAAATGTGACAAATAGAAAAAGTTTTAGCGCATTTTTCCAAGTCAAGTCAAAGCACACACAACCACTAAGATATTAACTCCCACACACACACACACCCACTGTCAAAACAACAACAATAAGAACAACAACATAAAAAGTAACAAAGTGTAACGAAGTTATAAATCCAAAAACTTTGACGCCCACGTCAAGGCCACAGCTAATTTGCATATCTCAAACACTCACAACATACATATACACACACACACACTCAAATGTTTAGTTATGTACTTATTGCTACCTATGAATATATAGTATATACACTCATATGTATTCATTTACAACACTCACACTCACACTCATAATGTTTGTCGTAGTAATTCGACTAGAATTCTTTTTCTTCTTTTTTGGCAATTTTATTTATTTGCTTTTGTGGATTCTTCCACCCAAAATGTGTCATGTTTATGCCAGTGTGTGAATAGTGTGAATAGTGTGAATATACTCGTATGAGTATACGATATAATTTACGGGCCACCTAACGATCGATATCAAATTCAAGACAATTTGACAAACTTATTAGAAGCAAAACAAACAAAACAAATAAGTATACGCAAATATTATTACAAGGCAATCTTAGTATGAGTTACTTCTGACTATATATATAATATATATAAAAGATTTAACAGTGAAATCCACTGCGTGAATAAACTATATATAATTATCGAATTACTTATCGAATTACTTTTTTAATTACTTTCTTTATATGTATTTCTGCTGGTCAAAAGCTAAACTAATATTACTTTAAAGTTGTTGTATGTATTTAGCATATGATATGGTGCAAAGTAAGCTATGTAAATGTATCTGCTGGATACGAGTATGTTAAATGTATTTGTCTATAAATTTATATACAGTCAGCTAAACATTTATGCGTACACTTGGTTTTTATGCTTCAACATCTATTGTAGGTCAAGTTTTTATAGCCAAGTTAAATTAACTTTTACAGCAGTTATTTTGGCATAAAATGTGCATAAATAAATATATTAAAAAATATAGTGTGATTATCATATAAAACAGTTTAAAATAGCGCACAAAATTAAAGCAAATAATTTTAAATAATAAATAATAAATAAATAAAATAAATAAAAATTGAAAAGTTTCTTTTTATTATGAAAACTATACAATTTTAAATATAAACTATTAATATTCTCTTTTTGTAATAACTTAATATTGGATGAGTCTCCGAACTTTTCTCTATGTATTGAAATTTGTCGAGTTTAGGCATAAATGTTTTGCTCAGTGTATATTTTTATATACTTATGTGTGTACTCCATTTAGCTGAAACATGTGCGTGTGGTAACTAAATACAATGCAAATTTCATTGCTGCTCCGGTTTTGTTGTTGTTCTTGTTGTAATTTAGTCCAAAAACAAAAAAAAACAAAGACAACAAAAAATTCATTGAAATACATTATCTCACAAACACACACAGCTACACACACACAGATACACGCACATGCAAATAATACACCCCCGTGACGCTGCTGCAGCGGCATAATTAATTAGTTGCCAGTGGCGAGTGTTGTCGCAAGCGGAAGGAAAGAGAGGGGAGCGGTAGTGGAGAGCTAGAGGGGGGTAGGGAATATAGAAGGGGAGGGGGTCAGCTCTCTCAGCTCGAAATGGAGCCGAGTCGTTTGTGCTAATGAGCCCATATTGTGCGAAAAAAAAGACACTGAAACTGAAAACAAACAATACCCAAGTAGAAGAAGAAGTTGAGCAGCAAAAAAAAGCTGTTAACAACACTGGTCGAAAGCAGTAAGAGAAGTGAGGAGGGGGAGGGGTTGGGGGGAAAAACGTTGAACGCTATTAAAATGGATTCCCGCCGGACTTCCTGGGCATATTATATTACCAGCTGTTGGGCTGATGGACATGACCCAAAAAACAAATGAACACACAGAGAGACAGCACGAGAGAGAGGGATAAAAGGAATAACAGAGAGACAGAGAGAGAGAGTAAAAAGGTGACCCATAAAAGACGACGACAATGTGCAGCGAAAGTGATGGCAAAAGGAGGCACGAGACAGGCGACAGGAGACAGGCGACAAAACGAAAGACAGTCCATAGCAAACGTGGCAAAAAAGTTGCTCTTTAATTTGGTCGCTTTTGTGTGGAAGCCAAACCTTGGGCCACTCCCTTACACACACACACATACGCACAGTGGGACACTGGGACAGTGGAACGACTGCATTAATATGATTAGCAGCTGAGCTAATGCCATTTCCTGAACTCGGACACGGGAAGGTCGTTGGGCAACGTCCCGATCGCCTGCCAGACAGCCATATGGCATATGGCAACAACACCACCACCACCAACAACAACAACAACAAACACCACCTTTTGACAATGCAGCCCACGTGCATTTGTCAGATACAAGATACTCAGATACACAGTTACTCAGTAACTTGCTTATTTTGGAAGTTGAGCAAGTGGCATGTGAATTTCATTCGCGTTGGCGTTGCGCTGCGGAAGTGCAGCTGACGCAGACGTTGACGCCGACGCCGACGCAGTTGCACAACGCCAACTCCAACGCCAACGGCAACGACAACGGGGCAACGTCAACGGCAGCATGCAACTCAATAAGCAGCTTGTTCACAGGTCGAGGAAAGCTTTAAAACTGATTTGAATATTGATAGGAAAAGCAATTATGCAAATGTGGTCACCCTCAACGCAGGTTGAGCGTCATTTAACATAAGCTGGTCCCTCTAATCACCAATTTAAGCAAAAAGCATAAGGTAGGAATAGTAAAAGTATTACAGTGAATTAACAATAGTATGGTCACTCTAAACAGCACAATATCAACACTAAAAAGCTCCCAAATAATATCTAGCTATAGTTTAAAACATAGTGTAAGTCTAATAAATTAAGTACTGTATGGTCACCCTAATATGTTGTAGCAATTTAAATATCTATATTCCCGAGTAAAACGGACAAAACTCATATTTTACCAACACAACAAATCTGCTTTGTTTTAATTACACCTAATTGCTACTTGCTGATTGAAATTGCAATTTAAAATGGTCACTCTAATCATAGTTATCACAAAGAGCTGGTAACTTTAATTAGTTTAAGGCTCTTCTCATTCTGCGATCACTTGACACTCTAATTACATAGCATAAAAAAACGCAGCGCTAATGAAACCAAACTAATAGTTATCATTATGACATGGTCACTCTAATCAACACTCAGCACACTACAAGTTAATCGTAAGTGAATTCCTGAGCGGCTTTTTTTTCAAGATCATTAAGATGCCTGCATAGAAGACCACCTGTTATGCAGGTTATAGACAAAACATATATATTCAATGCAGATAAAGTTTGTTGAAATCGCTTTTTTCTTTCCTAGCTGTTGAAAGAAAACCAATAACAAAAAACCTGAACAATGAGTAGGATTATTTATATATATATGTTTAACTATAACTAACTATTTAAATGTGTATATATCTATATATATTTTAACATAAACATATACACAACATTCAATTTCCCTATGCAAATGAGCAGCAACAACAACAAATTTGTTGTATCTTTTTGTTTTTGTTGTTTTTTTTGGCTGGCATTTGCTGCCGTTGCTCTTAGACCTTGAACAAGGTGAAGTTGATTGTTGAGTTGTTGCTATTGCTGTTGATTTTTTTTTGTTTTGTTTTTTTTTTGAAGTTCAAAGTTAATTTGCGCTAAAGCAAACGAAACGAAACGAAAAGACGACGAAAAAGGCGCAAGAAAAACGAAACGTCGACGTCGGCGCATAAACAATGCAAAGATAAAGATACAAAATCCAATTGCTGAAAAATTCACACCTCTGAACAGCAGCGAACAACACTAATAAAAACAACAACAGCAGAGACTCATGACTGACAGTGTACAACGTGGCGTATGCTTAATGAAAATCATTTCTCTGTGTATTCCTCTGCAACTGTGTATGGAGAGAGGGGAAGTAGTAAGAGCAGGGGGGACGATCAATCATGAAGCATCACATGGGCCAAATAAAAATAAAGAAATAATATTCAAAAAAAAAGAAGACTGAGAGGTTTACGGTTTGAATTCGACTGCAAGTTTTCACACCTCACAGACACACAGATAAGCAGCTAGACAGCTACAGCTAAAGATACAGATACAGATAGTGTGTATCTGCATGGAGTAGAGACATCTATGAGAAGATTGAAAAACACTTCCGCACAGTGGGATGCAGACACGAGGCACAACGCACCACAGGCGCAGATTCAAGAGTTTAATCCAACAGCGCAATCGAAAGATACATTACTTTATTACATTAGATACATTTTTCTTGTTTTTTATTGCTCAGCATATTTTTGTTTTGGCTTTGGCTTTTGTGTCACTGTGCACCATTTATTCAACTGCATTCGAAATAAGAAAAGTTTTCGTTTTCGTTCTGTTTTTCAATTTTCTTTTTATTGCATTTGTTGAATTTGTTGTGTGCCAACTGCAATTTACTGTTGTTGTTGCTTTTGTTTTTGCACCCTTTTGTTGCATGTTGCCGTTGCCGTTGCTGGCGCCGCCCAACAATTTGCCGAGCATCCCCTCGGCCCCCCTCTCTATGCACAGTTAATAGCTGCGCAGCAGAGCAAAACCTTTTGGCACGCGCCTAATTTGCGGACAGCCGGGCGACAGCTCCAAAAGAAGTTCACAAAACGTCTACGAAAACTTTATACAAATCGCGTATAATTATGTGAATACCCTAGAGTTGGAGACTTACTAACAGAGGGCATATAAAAGTGACAGAAACTGCTTTCAAACCGAAGATGTAAAAAGGTTAAAAGAAGGCTTAATAAAGAAGGAATAAAACAGCAAGAAAATGTCTTAAAACTTATACATATATGGTGTTAATTTAATCATTTATAAAAAGATTGGAATCAAGAGTTATTGAAAAATAGTGGAAAAGTATTGAAAATATATTATTGTAATACATTTTATGCCAGTTTATAATTTATAGGATAGTTATTTGAGACCTTATCCGTTTAAACGTTTAATACATCACAAAAATAATTGACATATCCTTGCTATAGCAAACTGTTTACGTCTTCTAGCTTTTGACACTCAGACTTGCCAAATTTCGTATTCAATTGCATTTAAATATCAGCAACGTAATTTGGGCGAAACGTAAAATGAGAACACCCTTGAGATGTCGCCAAACATTTGTTGTTACTATTGCGACGCAGATCCAAATTGAATCTTTATTTCTTCCCCATAACTCTTCCGCTATCTCTCTCTCTCTCTCTCTCTCAGTCTCTCACAAGTGTGCCAGTGTTGAGAAATTGCCATTGGATGTTGTTAGCAACACAATCAGTTGACCTTGTCGCTGCATTCTCCCAGCAGCAGCAAACAAACAATAATCTGAAGCCAAAACCCGAAACCCCGTAACGATCATCAATGATTTTCCAGTACCCCCACAATTTGTTTTGTCCAATTTTCTTTGTTTTAAATAAATTACGAATAATTTCAGTTGCCGTTGTTGTTGTTGTTTTTCACATACCCAAAAATAAAAAATAAGGAAAAAAAACTGAAATAAAAATTACAGTTTCCCATATTTAAGCAACCTTCAACGGCGTTTTTTTTTGTTCATAATATATTAAATTTTTTTTCAAAAAGAGGAAACCATCTTTCTCTTTCCCGCTCCATTCTTGCCGTCTCTTTCGTTCTTAATATAGCTATCTTTGTCTATATTTAATTGTTATATAATTAAGATGCGCGCTATTATTATACTTAACTATTTTGGAGCGACCGACAGAAGGTTTTTTTTTCGTTTTTGTTTTTGTTTTTATTTTGGTTTTTTATTTGGGTTTTTTCTATTTTTCATTTACTGTCTGATTTTATGGCTCAAAAAGCGTAACACCGACAGACAGACCGACAGACAGACGGACGGACGGACAGAGAATCTAAATCTAAATTCAAAAAGCCAAAAGCCGACAAATGTTTCTCGGGAGGAGGGAAATCGCTGGAGGGGTTAAGTGGGAGGGGGGGGGAAAGCCCTGCCCCTGTCCAACGCAGCGGAAAGTCATTTTTTAACCTCAACAACAACACGCGTCGTATAGCGTATATACATTGTTATTGTATTGTATGTATATAGTATGTATTTGGGTTTTCTAATTGCCACACTCTGAGCATTTTCAACTCTGCGAATTTTCGGTCTACCTGGTAACCTCCCTTCTCCGCCCTCCCCTTCTCACCACCCTCTGTTTCCCCTCTCTCTCCCTCTCTGTCTCTTGCTCTCTTCCAGAGACGTGACGTTTGTATCTCGGGGAACTTGACTTCATTTTTACAGCCGGACGAGGCTCGTTAAACCATATGTGAGTGTGTTGTGTTGTGTGTAGTGTGTGTGAAGATCTTTTGAGTTGTGTTGCGTTGTGTTGTGTTTTGTTGTGGGTAGTTGAAGATGTCTACGTTGATAGCCGAGCTGTCAAATGACTGTCGGTTTAACAATCCAAACGAATGCTCAAGAACTTTAAGATTACACAGTTCGTATGTGAGGCCAAGTTTTCTGAAGAACAATTTTACTTTCGTCAAGTTTTTAATGATCTTTCACACGATTGCTGCACTTTTTTAATGTACTTCTTAGGGGGGAAAATGTTCTCATATAATAATTTGGATAACCTATCAACTAGCTTTCAATAATTTTAGTATCAAATAAACAGTTCAAGCTTTCTTAGAATAATTTTTAATATTCATTTTATTTGCGCTAAAAAAGTTTAAAAATTCACTTAATTTATTAAATTTTAATTTAGTAATTAAAACTGCTTTTCGTTAGATATTAAACATCCTTTTCTTTAAGTGTTTAATTTAATGATCTTGTAGTTTTCAGTTAGCAAATAAAATATACTTTATTAAATAATTATATATGTAATACAAATAAAATCAAATAATTTGTCATTTAGCCTTGCAGATTAACTATTTTCTATCCCATATCTTTGGGATAGCTTTAAAATGATGTTTTATTTCTGTTTTCTGTGGATTGCAAACAGTTTTGGATTCGTGGTATTGGGGCTGAAAGCCTTGTGCATGTTGTTGCCACGCCCACTCTTGGTCTTTACAAAAGCCCGAATCTTAATGACCCCACGCTTTTTTAACGTTTTTGTTGTTGCTTTTTTCGGATGCCATCGGGTGTTTCGTTTCGGGTTTTTCGGACTTCTTCGGGCTTTCGTTTATCTTTGGTCACATTGAAGCGTGAGAAGCGACTTGAGGGCGTCCCGACTTTTATTCGGCAATATTTCAAGTTTAATTTCGCTTGTTGTCGTTGTTTTCGTTGTTGTCGATGTTGTTGTTGGTACGTGCAATGAAAGCAAAAGTTGCGTTTGGGCCATTAAAGCGCAGCGGCGCGTGACGCAGACGTCGACGTCGACTGCGACGCAGGCGTTAACGTCAACTGCAATTCAAATGACCAAATGAGGGTTGAGAGACAGAGAGAGAGTTAGAGAGACGGAGAGGGTGTGTAAGGGCGGCATGGGGGGCGAAAAGGGGGAAGGTGGCGGCATGTCAACAGACCGTAATTTATTGAACAGCATAAAAAAAAAGCAAACGCATAAATAAATAAATAAAACGACAACAACAACAACAACAACAACAAGTTTGCGCGCTTCCTTAGCGTTCGTTTTTTTTATTTGCCTGCCTCATTATTATTTTCTTCTTAGTAGTTTTTTTTTCTTTTTGGTTTTCGTTTTTGGTTTTGGCAATATAAATTAGAATTAGATACAGATACAGAGGCAAGAAATGCGTAGAAACAGCGACAGATACAATGTGAAGATACATTTGCTAAGATACAGATACATTCAGAAACAACGACACATTTCCAGTTTAGCGCCCAGGAAAGCCACTCGAGCGAGCGAGAGAAAGAGAGAGAGCGAGTGTGTATGTGAGTGAGAGGGAGAGCGACACACATATGGCTGCAATTAAGTAATTTTTGGAGCAACAACAAAAAGATGATATATACTAAATATTGTTAGACACACAGACGCACACAAGACACGACAAAAATTCGACAATTATAACAACAAAAACAAATGCATATTGTTGTTGTTGTTTTTTTGTTTTAAATAAATATATGTATAGCATATAGTAAAATACAGTGTATAATGTGCTGTACATTTGTATATGTAGCACACTTCCCCCCATAATAATGCACACACACACATTCGGATACAAGATACATTTATATCTATTACACATATATTTAGAATTCACTCTCTCACTCTCACTCTGCCTCTCTCTCTCTGTCTCTGTCGCTCTTACAGTCGCTGCTTCCTTTAGTTGATGTACATTTTATAGTTGTTGCTGTTATTGTTGCTGTTTATTTTCCAACAACAACAACAAAAACCGAATTTAATGTGCTTCAAGGTTAGACGAAACGTCGGAGCACAACGAACAACAAAAAAAACAATATATACATATATAAAAAAAAGAACACACAACCAAATAAAATTCGTGATGAATTTTAAACAATAAAAAAAAACAAAAACAAACAACAAACACTCTAAAAAGACGAAGAGAAAGGAGGGATGAAGGGGAGTGAGAGATAGAGCGTGGAAGAATTGGAGAAAAAAAGGTTAACAAAATAACAAAAATCAAATCAGAGAAAAAAGAAAGAAACAAAAAATAGAGATTAGCAAGCAACAAACAACCAAAGTCATTAGGAACCTTTTTTATTTTTTAATTTTATTATATCTGCTTCATTGTTGAGCAAAAAAAAAGCTCAAGAAATTACAGTAAATTACATATTTGGCATAGCTTGAAAGCTTCAGTTAAAGAAACAATAGAACTGGTAAAACTATAGGAAACAAATTAGATTGAAACGGACTTTCATTTAGTGAATAGTATAGTATATATAAGAATAAGATTATATATCAAAACTATATAATAAAGACAGATAATCCTTTAAAATTTTGCAAAAAAATTCTATAAAGAAAGAAGTTTCAGCATTTTTGGTAGTTTGGCTTAAAAATTTATGATTTCAAAGTATCTGCCCTGCTTCCTTCTTCGCTGATTTCTATGCCAGCTATATGATATAGTCAACCGATCTGCTCTATTTCAATAAATACACTATGCTTAGCTAAAAGATAAAGCTCTCTGAAATTTCAACTTCTTTACGCTGCTCAAAGCTGAGCTCACATAGGATAATGGGCTATATAAGGCTGTGTATAGGGCATTTCAAGTTCGTATTGCCTAGCTTTTTGTGCTGTGATTGTTTTTATTGTTATTTTATGGAGCTTTTTTGGCTGCTTTTGCTTTGCTCTGCTCTGCTTGGATTTGACAAATGGCTAACCGGTTTGGCTTTTAGCCCAGCGCTGATTCTGTTTCTGTTTCAGATTCTGTTTCTGTTTCGGTTTCAGCTTAAAATTCTGTTACTGTTTCGGTTTTGGGAGGGAGGTGTGTGTGTGTGTGTGTGTGTGTTTGTTTGTTGCCCGGTTTTCAGCATTTTTGGCAAATACTTCTTATGGCTAAAGTAAATAAATTGTACACAGAACCCATTTTAGCCATTTGATTTGCCAGTTTTAGTGCCATCCGCTTCTGGGCCAAAGAAAGCGTAAGTGGGCGAACTATTAAAGCCATCAAACCACCAAACCACCAAGAAAACCACCAGCAAATTATTGAAACCAGAGTACAAGATGAAGCATCAACATGGAGCGTAGATAAAGAGAAGATAAATTAAGGTCTTGGGGTATGGGTTAATCGAGTATGGGAAATATCTGTATGTCTGTTTGAGTTAATTGTCTAATGAATGGAGCTAACATCGATTGATTGTCTGATTGCAAAAGGCCACAACAAATAATGCGGGTCTTCAGAATCTTGAATGGAAGCAAATCGAAAAAAAGGGCTGAGTAATCACAAAAAATAATTCTTTACGATTGATTTTTACAACACGCAAAGTTAGTTAACGGACTCCTTAAAAAAATGATGAGAGTGAAATATCTTATCTATATAGTATATGAGTACTTGCAGATATTGAGTATCAAAAAAACATTCCATTCTACGTCTACGTCATAACACGGTTAACTTATCGAAAACATTAATCAAACAATTTCAAATATAACGAGATAAAACTTTTAATAAAACTTTATCAGAATCTTCAACTCGATTAATATTTGTCAAATATATTCGAGCAAAATTGAAATTTAAATTTAATTTTTTTCCCCTTTTACAAAGTAACAACTTAATTACTTAAGATACTATTATGTTATTTTCCTCACTGAACTATCTTTAGATATCTTATCATTCACCAAAGGTCATTAATAAGTATCTTAAGATATTCTAAGCTTCAACTCATGGTAGTTTTCGTATATAGTTGAGTATATATAGTATAGATCTTAAATATTAAATAAGAGTTATGTGGGAGGCCAAATTAAATGAAATCGGAAAAATGTTTACAAAAACATAAATTTCTTCATTTTTTTCACCTTACAATTCCCAACTGGTTCTAACCGTGCAAGCATGAGATCCCCTTAGAAGCTGAGTGCCTAGTGTACCTAGTGTACCTAGTGTACCTAGTGTACCTAGTGTACCTAGTGTACCCTAGTTTGCCCTAGTGTACCCTAGTGTACCCTAGTGTACCCTAGTGTACCCTAGTATACCCTAGTGTACTCTAGTGTACCCTAGTGTACCCTAGTGTACTCTAGTGTACCCAAGTGTACCTAGTTTCTTTATATACATACTTTACTCTAAGAGATATTAAGACTTTATATTATCATTCAAGTATCTATAATTTTATCAATGGATTTTCTTTATCTCTTGCAGAACTTCAGTGTTACTTTTATCATGCCGGTAAGTATCTCAATTGTTATCTAAACTTTATATACAAGATTTAACCTCAATGTCATATTTAAACCCTGATTAGGTGCACAAGCTTAACATTAAAGCTCTCTCTGTGTTGTTATCAGATTGCACATAGCTGATGTTTACTGTAGTTGGGAGCATTGCACATAGAGTATTTGTGATCTGTTGAAATCCCATATGGGACACTGAGGAACACTGAGGGAAATGGGGGCTACTCTCGTTTTTTTTTCTTTTTTGTTTACATTTGCCGACTGCATTGGCTCACACACGTAGACAACATATTTATTTATTAGTTTATTTACTTGGCAGCTCGGTGACAATTTCATTGCGCTACAAATATTTCAAAAAGCAATTCAAAAAATCAGAAAGAAACGAAAACGAAACGAAATGAAATGAAAAAAATATGTTTTAAAAGTGAAAAAAAAACGATGTCTTCATAAAGTTTGACAGTTTTGTGTCGTTCAAATTTTTGACAGGCCCCAAAAAATGAAATGGATGAATGCACGACTGGGATGTGAATGTGAATACTGAATACGAGTATGAGTATGAGTATAAGTTTGAGTATGAGTACTCGTATGGAAATTGTTAAATGGGATGTCGCGTGTACAGTTGTGCTATATATTATATGTATATGTACTTATAAGAAAGACGAGTGGCAACTCTGAAAGACTCGACAACTTGTCATTGCTCGGGCGCCTGTCAAGGCTATAAACTTTACCCGGATTTGGGGATGGTATCGGGGATATACTCTCTCAGAGAGAGTGATAGAGAGAGGGGGGAGGAAGGGACTAGGGACAGGAAAAGTCGCTCATTAATGCGCACTCTATAAACTTGTTGTTGTCGTTCGAATCCAAAAGCATACATAGCATGTAGTTAAAAGCACATTTTGGACGTTAGCAAAGTCTCAGCGTACTTCTCCATACTCCCTACTCCCCGAATTACTCGTACTCCCCCTCCAATCCACACTGACATTAGGAAAAGAAACACATGTTGTTCACATTCTTTGCTATTTCATGTGACTATATAACAACAAGAATAAAACTTTAAAGATACTTGTGCCTGGAAATGCCAATGGAACTGGAACTCAAAGTGGAAAGGGGAAGGGAAAGGGGAATGGAAATGGAAATGAAAATGCTAGTGCGATTGCGATTGCTATAAAGTACATAGTTTTCTATACCCTTGCAAGGAGCATATTAAGTTGATCACGAAATGTGTAAGACATAAAGAGATTCCATATATAATCTATTATCTTTCATATATTCTCGTTACTTCATATATCATGAATATAACTTAAATATCTTGGTCTTGATCAGACTACCAAAACTAACAGCTGCCATAGTTTCAAAATCTAGGATTTTTCTTATAAAAAACTTTGTTGTTCCTTGAGATATTTTGAGATAGTTGTCTATTCAGCAAGAAGTAATTGTATCTTAGTTTTATTTTATTTTTTATTTTTACTCTATTAAATTAGATATGAAGTACTAAATACAGTGAGTGCTAGCAACTAATAAGATCTTCAACTTTTTAGTTAATATTATTTTCATTACTTTGACTGATTTTAATAGAAAATCTAAAGGGCATAAAAACTTCGAAATGGCAAAGTTAACTTTACTTTCTGGCTATTTTTTGTATTTTTTGGAAGGGGGCGAACGGGGTCGAGCTTGGGTCTGCAATGTGACGCCGCACTTTTCGGAACATTAGACGCACACACACACTACACACACACACACACACAACTATACATACAAACAGTGTTTGGTAGTAACACTAACTACTGCGTCTTGGGCTTGACTCTAGCTGCCAACAATGGAAATCATTCATGGCACACACACTCAAACACACACACACACACACACACACATGAATTATGAAAAGAGTTTTGTGGCTCTCCCCTTTCAGTGTACTTAGACTTTATATGGTCAACCCTGGTTCAGTCCCGCGTCCCTGGCACGCATGTTGACAACAACAACAACAACAACAGAAACAACGATAATAACAATAACAAAAGCAACTCTCTATAAGAGGGTTTGAGTATGGCCTAAAGATGGGTTCAACGGGCGGGGAGGGGGTGGGGGAAAGCGTGGTAGTTGGCTTTTCCAGGGCATTTTCCGCATTCGCTCGCATAAATCTTATGCGATAAAATGCGCAGCGAAAATCTAATTTTTTTCTTTTTTTCCATTTTTGGGGATAATACGAGTCGATTTTGTAAGGACACTACGATAGAAATAGACAAACTGCAGTTATATATTTATGCCATATCAGCATGGGGGTGGCTATAGTATTGCGAGTGTTTGGAGGAGTGTTTCGAAAGGGGAGGGTGTTGCAGAGGGTGGCTTTTCTTAGCTGTGAGAAGAAAATAGAAAATATAAAATAAATTTTTGCGCAGCGACTGTAAAAGTTGTTAAAAATGCACAATAAATTCATTTAATTGTCGAAAACAGAAATGCCAAAAAAGAAAATAAAATCAAATTTATAAGCGAACAAGGGGCACATTCATCAGCTGTGCATGTGTATGTGTGTGTGAGTGTGTGTTGCAGCTGATTACCAAAGCAGCGACAGAGGCGTTGAAAAGCAGCGCCAAAAAGCAAAAGAAGTGCGCAAAGAGGCAAAACACCTGTTAACCTTTGCCTGTGTCTGTGTGTGTGTGTTTGAGTGTATCTATGTGAGTGTATCTGTGTATCTGTATCTGTGTGTTGATGAGTTGGCAAACAGGCCAGGCTGTCTCACTGTCTGCCCTTAGCCATGGCACGAGCTCTTTGGCGTTTGCCAGCCCTCGAGACGAGTTGTCCGCCTAGTAATTGCCGTTCCACAGGCGCACTGCCTGTGCCCCACAATCATGCCACAAACACACACACACACAGAGAGAGAGACACACTCGAATAACAACCAGAAGCCGCAGCAAGTGGAAATTGGCAAAATTCCGCATGCTCCATATGCAAAGAAAAGGAATTTTAAGAATGGTTTCTCAATATGGAACACAGACAAAGTCAAGCAGAAGTACTGAGGGGGTGTAAATGCCATACAGATTGGACTCTAGACGGCCGAGATAAAAGAGAAATATCTCAAGTAAGAAAAATTAAAAATATCTATTGAATTATGGTATATGAAAATAAAGTATTCGATAGATTAAAGAGATATAAAAAGGGATCAAAAGCCAAATAAAAATACCATTAAACTATATAAAAACTAAATTAATATTGGAAAAAAACGTATAGTATTTACTTTAATTGAATAATTTGATTATAATCATAAAAATTCCCTTAACTTAACACTATAACTATTAAAATTCTAGCAAAAATTAGAGAGTACTATTATTCTTTAGAACTGAAAATACTAAGATTACTTGTTGAAAACTTAATCCATCAGATAAAGTGTTAGCACATAGTTCAAGTCTAAATCCGTAATAAATCTGTTGACTCTGTTATGAACAGTAAAGTGCGACAAGTTAAACCTTTGATCAATCAGTTCAGATCAACTTAAGCCCAAGGGTAGAATTCGTAAATCCCGACACCCTCTAAATACAAATCTAACAATGATGCACCATAACAATGTCCAGGGGAACTGATGGACACTGTACCCGGGGACTTTCCCTAACCGCAAAAAGCTTCGTTTATACATATATCACAAGCATTCCCATAATCAGCAGATCGGTTGGACTTGGGGATTTGAGGTCAACAAAGAGGAGGGGATCATTGCTTACCCGGGAAAGGGTACTAATTGCGATAAATGCGACAATATGTGAATACAGTCACGTACTATGTATGTATGTAGTAAGTGCATTCAGGGGGTGGAGGTCTGGTCTCTCAGAGGGTTAAACTTACCTGTTTGTTATCTGAAGCTGAAGAGCCGGATGAAGACAATGATGATGAAGAAGAACAATATTGTTTTGGTTGTTATTGTTGATTGTCTGTTGATTGACTTGTTGGACTGTTAACCAACACTGCACTCTCCAGCACCTGTTACGAGGTTTATCTATATATATAACTCTCTCTTTCTTTCTTTCTTACTTTATCTCTTTCTCTCTCTTTATGTATGGGTCCCTGGGGGACTCTGGTAACTCTGCTATATAAGTTGCACTTGTGACACTAAAGCGTGACGCTGTTATAAGGCATTTTGGTAGCACTTGGGGGGGTATATAACACTTTAAAAAAATAGTACGATCTATGCGATCCAGATATATGTATAACGAATATATCTATATATATAGAAATATATATATTTTTATTGATTGGAAGCTGCGACGCGCGCGATACGAAACCAACAATCCCAAAGAAAAAAAAAGATATCTTTTGAAACACTAACGGAACTCACGATACGTATACGGGTTACGTTAACGTTAACGGTTACGGTTACGGTTGCGGGTACGGGTACGAGTAGGTGTTTGGTATTGTTGTGTGTAGGTGTGTACGGGCGTAGAAAAAAAAACTTAGTTCAATTTTGTTTTTGTTTTTTCTCTTCTTTTCTGTTTGTTGTTGTTTTCGGGGGCTCTTTGCAAGTTTTCTTGTTTGTTGTTTTCGGTTTTCGGTTTTCTGTTTTCTGTTTTTTTTTCCTATTTTGTTTTCAGTTTCAGAGTTGCTCACGCGACGAAACCAACACGTTGAATAAAAGTTCGAGCGAATTTCAAATTCGCTTAAAGCCAATAAGTCAGTCGGCGGTGGTCGTGGCAGCGACGCCAACAGCGACAGAGGCAGAGGCACGCCGTGTGTGCCGTTCGTTCTAATGCGAGAGCCCGAAAAAACAGAACAGAAACGAATGAAACGAACGGAACGAAACGAAACGAAACGAAGAGACGAGCGAAACGAGCTAAAAGCAAAAGCAAAGGCGCGGCCGAACGTTTGTTGTTGCTGTTTATTGGTATTGTTATTGTTATTGTTACTGCTGCCGCTGCGTCGTTCTAAGCTCGGCAAGAACAACAAAATCTAATAAGAACCGTCGTCGGCTCACACGCTCGTGTACAATTCGTTCGGCTTTCGGTTTTTTTTGGTGGTGGTGGTGGGCGAACAAAGAGCGTATGCTGAGAGAAGAGGCAGCGGGCGGTGTGTTCGTTGCGTTCAAGTCTGGTACACGCAAAGCACTAAAATGCGACAAGGCGACAGTCCGACCAACCGACCAACCGACCGACTGGCCGACTGCTGAAGCGGAACGTTGTGAAAATGGAACAGGCCACGAAACAAACAAACAAACAAATAAACAAACTCAAACGCAGCCAGCCGACAGCAAACATCGACCCAGTGACGGCGGACACTTGACGCTGGACAGATGCCATTAGGTTTGACCCCTCCCTAACCCCCAATTTCACTCTGACTGCGACGCCACTGGCAAAGCGTCAAATGCTTGTGGAATGACATGGAATTGAAATGGAGAAGCGCACGCACACACAAACACACTCATACAATGTATCCAAAAAAAAGCAGAATTAAAAAGTTTAAATTGTTGCCGGGTTGTTGTTGTTTGTATTGGATCAAAAGCTATGGGGGCTTTCACATATACAATACAAATACAAAAATATATATAGCATATATACATACCATGTACATTTAAGTAAATTATATAGAAGCACACGCCTCATGTCAAAAGTCGGATGAAAAGTTATAGAAACACATAAGAAACTTTATTACTTACAACTTGAATATTGGTGATTAAAAAGCCGATTATCCGCCAAATCTTTAACTACCTACAAATAATGCTCGATTTTTGTGAAAACATACATATGTCAAAGATTTGATCAAATTCATTAAACTAAATTGAATTGATTTTCAAATAGAATAAATAGCTAGAGAATACAATTTGAATGAATTTAATAATATATTTCATTATTCATTTAAGAATCGATATGTCTTTGTCTTTTCAAAAAATAAATTCACAGACATTTTATTAGATCAGAAGGATTTCAAGCGGTAGAAAATTGAAAATCCTTCTTATTGTAATTTCCGTTATAAATCCAACGAATAGGAAACAAAGTTTTTGAAGATCTTTAAGGAACATCCTTTTGCAAAGTGTAAAAGCAAACTTTGAGCAGACTTATTTGGACTCTGAAACTGAAACGATTTGGCATTGAAACAAACGCATTTGAAATGCAACAGTGGCAGCAGCAGAGAAAAGAAAGAGACAGAGGCAGAGGCAGCAACAGCCGTGACCTTGAAAATACAATCTCAAAAAACGAGTAAAAAAAAGTAATAATAATAAAAAAAAGGGGCAGCTAAATGACATGCGCAGCCGACTGAGTGGGGCAAACAGTAAATGGTGCAACAAATGTTGCACATTCCATATGTAATCGAGAGAGTGCGATAAGGCGAAGGAATGGAACACGCTTAATTATTGCATAAACAGCAACAAAAATAAACAATATAAGTATGCACAGTAAGTCAAGTAAGTGTTTTGACAAAATACAAATTGCACAAAATATTAAAAAGAAAAAAGAAGAATAATTCTCAGTAGTTTGATTCTTAAGAAAAGCAAGCATATTTTAAAAAAATCATTATTTCGAGTAATTGTTTTGATGAAAAACTAATATTGTTCATAGTTTTTTATTCTTAAAAATGAGAAGAAAAATAGTATAGTCCAATGAAACGCATTCAATGTTTTACTTTAGTTGTTTTTTAAACCTTAAGTAACTAAAAAGTAAATCAAAAAAAATATGTTTTTGCCTATATAAATGTCAATGTTTTCTTTTGTACTTGTGATTTTTTTTATTTTGTCAATACACTTTCTTTACTAACTGTATGTGTGAGTGTGTGTAGAAATGAAGCAAGGCAACAATTTAAAATTGTCGCCACCTTCTGATAAGAAATACTAACTCTTATCAACGTTCCAGCCGCAGCAGCAGAAGCAAAGGCAGCGACAGCGGCAGACGCAGGGACGGCGACGCTTTCTGTGGGTGTGTGTTTCTGTATGTGTGTGCACACTCAATGGGCGACGTGCCAAAATGCTAAAAAAGAGTGCGAAGCTACTAAACACAATATACTGACATACCTACATACATATACATATGTATATATACATATGTATGTATATATAGTCATAAGTATGTACAAAGTTAGAGGGCAGTCGACAATCAATCAAATGTTTTGATTTATTTCTTAAAGCGCAACGAAGAGCTACAAATCGGTGTAAATAAATACATACATACATACATACATACATACATACATACATACATACATACATACATACATACATACATACATACATACATACATACATACATACATACATACATATGCACATACATACATTCATACATAAAGTGGGCTTGGATTTGCTGGGAGCAACCGGCGAAGAGCCGGCAACGACAACAAACACAAAACAGAAGAAGAGAATGAATGAGAGAGAGAGGGAAAAAAATGAAATACTGAAACAATAACAAAGCGAGCTGCTCGTGACTGGAGAGCATGAACTACAACAACAACAACGGCACAAATATATAAAAAAAATATAGCGCACTAAAGTTTAAATACCCTTAGCAGTGCCGTGTATAAGCGGTCAGATATTTTACAAAATTTGTTAAGTGTTGATATCGAACCGATTGTTCCTATGGCAGCTATATGATACAGTAGTCCGATTTGCAGCAAATTTCGTTAGCCAGATTGGATCTATACCAATTTGGTCGAGATATTTTGAAAAACAAAAAAGTTTTTCATACTTAATGTTGATTTTAAGCCGATCCTTCCTATGGCAGCTACATGATATAGTGGTCCGATCCAGCCGGTTCCGACATATGTACTGCATGCAGCAAAAAGGCGTAACTGTACCAAGCTTCATCATGATAACTTTAAAACTAAGAGACTAATTTGCACAGTCAGGCAGACGACTTAGCTCGTCGCCCTGATCAAGAATATATATACTTAATGGGGTCTGTGAGGCCTCCTTCAAAGCGTTGCACATTTCGTGACAAAATTAAAATACTCTCTGAAAGAGTATATAATCAACAACCTACCAACCGGCTGTTTCATTTTCGTTTTTGCTATGATTTCATTCAATTCCACTGTTCCCCAATCTTTGTTGTCCCACTCACGCGTTGACGGGCCGTCATTTCACGCACTTTCCACGGGAAGCTTCCCTCACTTATAATGTTGGTAACACTTATTGTCAACTTAAAGCAGTCGACAATAAAGTAATCAAAATTTGAAGTGGCATTCTATTAAGTCCAAATTGAAATTAACAGCTAATATTATATGAATATAGTTTTTTTATACCCTGAGGGGGTATATTAAGTTTGTTTTTTGATTCAAATTGAAGAATATACGTACTAACAAATGTATTTTATTTTATTTTATTTAACGTCAACTAAGAGCAGACGACGCAAGACTTGAGAAATGTCAGTCTTATTAAGAATTCAATGAAAAAAAAAATATAGGGGCCTGCAAAGGTTGTTTCTGAACTTTTGTCTCTTTGCCACTTTTTACGAAATTGACTTTTTGATGCAAAGCTGATCAACTTTTCAAAACACATCATCTGTTAAAATAATGTAGCTTAAATCCTTATATAGCCGCAGAAATTGATTTGTATATTGTGCCAATTTGGTTTCTGTTCAGTTTGCAAGTGTATGCGAGCTTCGGTGTGGTGACAATTTTTTCAGCAATTACACTCTGAGAGAGCTGTGGCGCCGACTCGACTACGTATGAATATTAACAAATTGTCAGCTATAAGTAACATTCAATTGTTGGTTAAATTACTTAACAAATTGCATTTTGCATGAACAATTCAAAAATTCACTAATTTAGCGTTAAATTGCATTAACATGCACATAAATACATATGTATGTGTGGATGTATGTATTTAGATGTACTTATTATTAATGAATTTAAATGATATTCACTGTTAATGCATTCACACTGTTAATGCTCTGTTAATAGATATGTAATTAACAATGGCAACAACAAGTTTGAATATCTAATAGGATAGTATTGTTGTTTTCATTTTCATTGATGCTGCGCTTTCTCTCTGCCTCTGTTGCACACATGCAGAGAGAGGGACGAGAGGCAGAGAGAAAGAGAGAGAGAGAGAGCTTAGCTCTCTTTCACAAGACACCGGCGGCAGAACAACAATAATAACAAAAACAACAACACGAAACAACACATTTCGTTTCCACTGTTCCAAGGCCGTCGTCGTTTGATGTGACGACGGGTTCGGGTTCGGATTCGGGTGCGGGTTCGGCTATTGGTTCGGGTTCGTCAAGTGAATGTATAGAATCTATTTATGACCATACATCACGTCATGAGCTTTCGCAATACGCTGGCGATGTCGTGATCGTGCCTCTGATTGGCTGACAGCGCCATCAAGCAAGCACAACGACAATCGGCAACTACAACTACAACTACTGAGACGACGACGTAGACAGAAGCGGACACGGAGACGGAGACGCAGACTGAGGCAGCGTCAAGCACAAAGCCCAAAGCACACACAACAACAACAACAACAAAGTTCTATGTCGCCGGCGTCGTTGTTGCTTTCGGCTTCTAATAGCAAAATTTATAAAGGAATAAAACGAGCATTAAAATCAGCAGCAACAATAGCAACAACAGCAGCAGCAACAACAGCAGCAACAACAACAGCAGCAGCAACAACAACAGCAACAACAACGGCAACAATATAGCAATAGCATAACTATTGAAATTGTGCAGCGATGCCAAAATTGACGCCGACGCCGATGTCGACGCATAAAGCGTGCCAAAAAAAAAAAGAAACAAAAACTTGTAAGCACAGTGGCTCGTTTAGTATACGCACATGGCAAAATTGCAGAAAATATACTACATTTGATTTGAAAAATAATGCACATTTAATGAGTTAAATGCAATTTGATGGATATGTTTTTAAAGCCTACAAAAGAATTGCTTTTTAAAAGTTGGGTACATAAGTATGTAGCTTACGCGATCAAGCTCTTAAAATTTAGAAATTTCTATTTTAATTTTAAATCTAAAATGTTTTTAACAGCTCAATAAACGGTCTGCAACTCCAAACTAGGTATTTTTTTAGATAGCATTTTTAAAGAAAAAATTTAATAAACCTTCTAGGGTAGCCTTTAAACTTCATATTTCCCTCTCAGAACTTCCTACTTTCTTTGAACTATGGTGAGCTCAGTTCAACTCGATATTTCTTCTAGTTTGAAACATTACACATTTTTGCTACCAACTTTGGCAAAATGAGCCACTGTGTTGCCGAAATTGCAGCGGAGCCGTGGTGTTGCCAACAGTTGCTGAGCGCCTGTTAATGCGTTAACACTCACACACACACACACACACACCACACACACACCACACACACACACCACACACACACACCACACACACACACCACACACACACACCACACACACACACACACCACACACACACTCGTACTCACACAAACCAACAAGTGGCAATTTGAAGTTTTTAGTCGCAGTCGCAGTCGCTGGCCAAATAACATTCATAACTGAAAATTGTGCTGTTAATGAAATGCAAAAACGTGTTATGTAAAGAACAACAACAATAACAATAACAACATCGACAAGTAATTTTAATAGCAATTGCATATGCATAGACTATCTGTGTGTATGTGTACATGCAAATAAAAATTAATCATTGCAAACTAACGAAATCCATAAAAAAAATATAAGCAAACTGCTAGAATTAAATTAATGTTTATTCGAATTTTCTATACTCTCATTAAAGCAGATTAGGAAAAAACGCTGAACATTTTATTTAAAATGGAGAAATCCCCAATTTAAAGATAAAGTTTTCTGATATTGGAGCTGAAATAGTATTTTAATAAGGCCAAACAAAAACTGACGTTTCCCGAAAAGATGAATTACTTACAATTAGTGTAAAAATAATAAAATACATATTTATTTTCGTATAAGAATATGTTCTAAAAAGTTTATTTTACATTTAAGCTCAAAGCGTTAAAATTATTTTCTGATCAATTTTGCCTTAAATAAATAATAATAATAAGAAATAATAAATAATATTAATAATAAATAATTGGAAAATAAGCTTGATAATTTTAGCTTAAAAGTATACCGAATTCCCGCCTTAAAATTGTATTTTTTTATCGACCTATTCATTGAAATTTTAAGGCGCAACAGGAACGTATTGAACGTGGCATTGTGCATAGCCACATTGGCAGGGTATTTAAGTGTTTGTGGGTCGCCTTTGATGCGCCTAACAGTAGGCAGCAACGGTCCCCTGGCGGGCCCCGCTGCGGGACAGGCTGTCCGCTAAATAGGCGACTATAATTTTTAATAGCTTTTGTTTGTTACTCATACGCCAGGTTGTCCCCTCGCACCCGTAGCACCCTCTGCTCTATTCACAGTGTCGATCAGTTCGTTGCAGTTCGCTTCGTTTCGGTCGCACGGCATTGCAATAAATTGTCAGCAATATATAATGTCATATATGTATATGTACATATTTAGTATATGCTATATTAAGTATTTTTTTTTTATATAGAGTATATTTGTGTGTCGGTGTGTGTGTGTGCGTAGTAAAAATGACTTTGTGGCAATAATTAGTTACAAATTGAAATAGTGTCGCATCAGAATGCAAACACAAATCAAATGGAAATGGAAATAGAAATAGAAATACAAAATAAATATAAATTAAAATTAGCATTTTTTTTAGTTAACTGCCGCAATTTGCATATTGATCTTTTAGCATCGATCGCGATCGGGCCGGAATTTCGTCGAGAATCTCCGATCGACGATCTTCTCTGGTCTATAGTCTTCCAATTATTGCCATATTGATGACATGAAGGCAGCCGGAAATGCCGGATGAGCTAATTGATGTCGAGCATCTCAAAGCACAAAATGGATCGTGTCGTTAATGGATCTGCATTTAGAATGCTACAAGTTGCAGATCTTTCAACAGAACCAACTTAAAATTTGTGGCTTTAAAGTCAAATTCTTTGATCTTTCTTACGATCTGCGTTGAAGTAATAAAAACTGAAATTTACTGTCTCTGAGCTTACAGGATATGCACAAAACGTTATGTATTAAAAGTTTAGGTTTGACTTTATTGCCAACAAGTTGACACACCTCAAAAATATCGATGTGTGATTTATAAATTCAACAAAACAAAATATTGTATAAATGTTTTGTTATTATGGTTCCTAGATCACCTGCTGTGTATTTTGTAGACCGTTGATCACCTGCAACTAATCCACCGGATTATTGCTTAGATCAATTAGTACCTAAGACAAAGGGACAATCAGTCTGCGTTAACCACAAAGGAATGTCAAACTTGTGATACCCTTTAAGTAGAAAATGCGTGCAAAAGGGAATGATACAGTTGACAGAGAAGGAGAAGGGTACATCATCACACAATGAGTTGTGATAATTTATGAAAAGTATGACCTATATCAATTTTTTAAAACTTTAAAGTTGAAAATATTAATCTCTGGTATTTCGATACTTTTATTTACTACCAAATAATTTTAAAGAGAGTTAAAAGTTATTAAAGAAATTTGAAGACTGCCGTTTAAAACACCTCAACTTTTAACTTTAAGACTTTGAGTTACCCTAACTCTTCACTTTATGAGGTATCTGATAGTCAAGCAATCTTGTTTATAATATGTTATGTTTACTTGTTTACCATGTAATTTCCAATGCCAATGGCTCTGAGCCCAGCCCAGTTGAAAACTAAACCCAGTGGCCCAGCTGGAGAGAACACACACGTTGTTGACAACGACGACAACGACAACAAATTTGTTAGTTGCGCTTAAGAGGGGCAGGGGAAAAGCGGGGTATTACGTATACGCAGAGTGTGTGGACAGTGCCAAGCTGCCGAAATCTTTGACAGATCACCGTGTCAACGGTTGTCGTCATTGTTGTGCTTTTCGATTGTTATTGTTATTTACATTGAAAACGAATTTGTTGCTTGTTTATGAAGCAATGAGACAAAAGCAATCCACTGATCGCAGACTGTCTGTTCATTGTGATCTGTGGAGCTACCAGCTACCAAATTGTGCCGAAGTATTTAGATAGAGCTATGGCATAGAGGAAAGTTAAGGTCGAGGTAGAAGTTAGAGGTAAAATATCAAGAAGAGTTGAAGATAGAGCTTTATGAACTGCTGAGCATATAGACATAGATAGCAACTATAGATAGGAGTTGAATAAAAGTAAATACTAAAACTGTTATACTACTAAACTGTTATACACTCTGCAAAGGCATAAATTTATTAAGTTTCGAACTTAAGAAATCGCACTTAAAATAAGTTTTAGATCCTGAATTTTAGTAATTTTAATCTTAGTTAGAAGTCAAGTTCAAAATATGGCATTTGTAGTATGATGTACTTCATTAAGTCACTCTGAACCGCAGTTAAATAAGGATATATACTCGTATATCTAAAGATTGGGCTACAGATAGTGGCAGATCAAGAGGTAAATATAGAGAGATATTAGAGCCTAAGGTAGCTACAGCTTAAGGTAGAGCTAGCGGAAGTAAAGGTCTAGGGTATGCCAAAAGCCAGAACGTAAACAACTTGAGATTCTTTTCATACTCAACTTTTTTTTATTTATTAGCAAAAGTGATTAAAAGTGGTCTTTTATCAGGTGTCTGGTAACTGGTGTCTGGTAACTGGTGACTGTAGACTGGCTACTGGATTTGGTAAATGTTTTTTTCCGTTGTTTTCCGCATGCCAAACCCTCCACAAAATGCCAAACAAACTGTAGAAATTGAAAAGCAATGTACCAATAAGATTAACACATTGACCATTTTGACATGGCTCTGGGCCATTGTTTTGATTGTCAAATGAATCGCAGCGGGGGTTGGCCTGAGTTAAACGACACAGTCGATGGTCAACCTGTCCACATCGGAGAAAAAAAATTCAAAAATTATATTATTGATTATGCGTTGTCTCTCTGTAGAGCTACAGCTTAATAATATCTGTCTGAGACAGCGAACAAAACAACGAGAATGCGAGATTAGTTAAAACGGAATCTGAGAAACATAGTAGATGGAGAGAAGCAGAGAGAGAGGGGAGAAAAAAGGCATTAATCACACCGATTAGCTGTCAACCGAATTTTGTTATGCAAATCTATTTTGGGCATTAAGTATACGACTAGTTAACAGCAGCTTTAATACGTTTACAATGTGAAGGTCTAGGGTTAAAGGAGCGTAATGAAGACATAGCTCAAATCGCAGTGGGATACTTTCTCGTCCAATCCATTATTCCCAACTCTCATATGAAATTGGCACAATGTGCCACAATGTAAGACCCCTGTAAGTTGTCCCCCCACTTTACAAAAGCGTCCATGCAAAAAGATGCACGCGACGTTTTTATGGCTCATGCAAAGCCATAAAATGCGAATTGAGTTAAAGAGGAGGAGAAAGCTATGCGATGACTATGCCAAACTATGTATAGAATATCTATTAGGAATGGCCAGGAAATTGCATACAGCATACAGTGGCCACAACAATGTTGGCCACCATACCATCTAAGCAATACAAAACCAATGAATACGCCACCTGTCGACCATTCTTTGCCCCCAACAATAATATGCATACATTTAAATCGTTTGTGTTCTCTATAAAAAATATTGCACCATATGCTATAATTTTTACTACCCAAAATTTTGCAATTCGGTGAAACATTAAATTTGCTTTAAAAGCGCAATTTATTGCTATTTATCTTTGAGCACTCGTTATTCGTTATAATTTTTCCGAGATATATTAATAAAGATATTCTATAATCGCAAATTCCATTAACTACATCAGTCAGTAACTTTTGCTCGCTACTTCTGCTCTCTCGCTGTATGCACTCGTTACTTTCAGCTACTCGTTAGACTTACGAGACTTGTATAGTTCTCGATATTTTATTTATTTGTTTGTTATTACTCGTCTACTTTTGTACTCGCTTCTAGGAATTACTCGCTGTGTTTCTCACTCGCTACTCGTTGGACCTACTTAGCTACTCCTTTTACTCGTAGTTAGCTTACTAGCCGCTTTTTCGAATTACTCGCTTTTATTTAGTCCAACTTGACTGTCGAGTTATTAAAAAATTGAATTACTCACTCTACTCGTTACATTGCTGTGACTACTCGTTCATTTGCAAAACTATCTTGATAACCACTTACGCTTACACAACAACACGATGTGCAGTTAAAAACTCATTAGAGGGACAACGAGAGGTGGTATCTGGTGGTGGTGGTGTCTGATGGATTACAAGGACCCAACACCGTTGCTGTCGTCGTCGTCACTCGTTAGCCCAACTGATATTTGCACCTACTTAGGAGGCAACCTCAGCGGCAGTTCCCACACACGTAACCAATGCGATAAGAGCCACTTGAGCAGTGAGTGGTGCTGGTGCTGCTGGTACTTCTAGGTGGGTGGGTGGTTGATGAGGAGAGGGTACGGTTTCCAGGTAGGTTTCCAGATAGGTTCTCGGTCAAAAGCTGTCGAGTTGTCGTATCGCAAGCGGCATTTGCTTGTTCTAGCTTTTATGATTACGCGGAAAATTCCCTTGAAACGGAAACAGTAACAACGTTGACCAAATGAAGAGTTGCAATTGCAACAACAACAACAGCAGCAACAACAACAACAATAATCACTACAACCGTTATAACAACAACTCAATAGCAATGCAAACATTGTTGTCTGTGAGCAACACGCAACTAAAATGCTTCCGGCCTTGCGCCAAGGTGCATGCCTCATGCCCCTTGTACTTATGCCCCAAGCCCAAAAAAGAAAAAAAACTCAACGATTTGGGTTTTCTCTGGCAGTTTCAAGTTGTTGTTGTCGTTATTGTTGCTGTTGCTGCCGTTGCTGTTGGTTTTTCATGGGAAAAAAGTTAAGCGCAAAAAGCGTCGCTTAAAAAGTGGATCAATAACACGCGGGACTTGGCGCCTGGAGCAGCCAAGGGCGCATGTCACTCAGTCAGTCTGTCAGTTTGTCACTCACTCAGTCAGTCAGTCACTCAGTCACTCACTCAGTTAGTCAGTCAGTCAGTCAGTCGCCAGTGACTTTGGCGTCGTCGCCCTTTTGTAAACTTCAATTACAATTTAAGCGCCACGAAAGCCAACAGACAACAAAAACAAAAACAACCACGCAAAGAACAACAACAACAACAGTTGGACAACAACAACAACAATAACAATTTGTAGTAGAACTACTATACTAACAACAGAGCCCGACAACAACTTGAGTTGGCAACAACACACCACGTGAACAACTGCAACTGGTGACCCATTTCCATTTTGCTTGTTCTTTTTCATTTTCATTTTCCTTTTATTTTTTGGCACTTCTTTTCTTCTTCTTTTTTTCCCAAATATCTTTCTTTATTTCTCTTGAAAAAATACTTGGAATTGAACTATCAAAGGGGTTACTGTAGGTTTCTGAGCCATAAATTATATCTTAATTAAATTATGTCGAATATGGAAGTGAAGTGGAATATAATTTAATATTTAATATATATAAATATATTAATTAAATATTAAATAATAATAAAAAATTAAATAAATTGAAATGATGTTGAATATGAAAGTGAAGTGAAATATAATTTAACATATATTAAATATATTTTTCAACAATAATATTCATTGAGAAATGTAGAACTATAAAAGTTATGGAGTATACTTAGCTTTTATAATTATGCTATTTAATCTGTATTTATTATTATTTATTTATTTAAGTCAAATCTTATTTTGTTTCTATTGAATGTCACGAATTGGGTTATCTTAGAAAAAGTGTTAATCTGAACTTAAGTTTACTTTCTACAAATACTTATAGTATGTAGTAAATAGTAAGATATCTTAAAAGATTACGTTTAATTAGTCATATCTAGTTTTCGATATAAATCATAGAGGAAGCAGTCATAAAAAACTAACTACTTATGTTGTTTTCTAAAATTCTAATCATATCTTTAAGTAGATTTCTCATAAAATGTAAGCTGAGTAATTGTTTAGAAATGCTTTTCTCTAAGACTTGACCTTAGAGATAAGTATCTATTCAAAATAGTTGCATATCTGAAAATGACTCTTTATATTACTGTTTCACTTTTCTTTACTTTATTTTGAAACAAAAGCCCTTCTATATCCAAATTGCTATTCTTTTACTGTATCAGCTGATTCTTTCACTAGTTCTTTATCAATTTAATTACTTTTGCAAAAGTATCTTTTACTGAAATCTTGCAATCTTTCAGTTTATATTTGCTTTAACTAAAACTCTGGATATACCTAGCTTTCTGTCTTTGTTTTCTGTGGATTCATATCAATTTAATAAATCTAAGCGCTGTAGATTAACGCCTTGACTTGTGTTCAATCTGTCGCTATCGAATGTTTGACAAGTTTCTTGCCTCCGTGCCGCCAAAAAGGAGCTGAGTTTGAGGCCAAGAGCCAGCTGTGCGCTTGTGTCTGCCACAGAATGAAAATAGAAAGAAAAAAGAAAAATACTACAGGCTGTTCTGAGCCACATTAAGAGAGTGAGTTAAGAGCGAGACAGGGAATGGCTGGGAGTGAAAGAGAGGGAAGTAACGGTCCTGCACGCAACACGAAAAGTTTCTTCGACATTTTTCGCCGCCCGCTTTTACGATACGAAATTACGATTGTATAATAAAGCGGCAGGGGGTGGTTCAGTTCAGTTTAGTTTAGTTCGGTTCGGTTCAGTGGTGCTATGATGGTGGTGGTGGTGCCAGTGGTGCTGTGGCCCCAGCAGGCCAAGTGGGCCGCCATTTTGTGTGCAGACTTGTGGCGCCAGTTTTATGTACTCGAAAAGCAACACGCGTTTCAACAGTGAGACGACTGCGAGGACAATGCGAGGAGCACGAGGACTTTTTGCCAGCACTACACACACACAGAGAGACAGAGAGAGGGAGGTAGAGAGAGACGGCCGGCAGGACGATAAAGTGCCAGGACTACGGATTACAGACTGCCAGGACTACGGACCATCGACTGTCGACTGTCGACTGCGGATGTGCCGGCGACGCCAAGCGTTGGACTAGGACATAAACTCATTTATTGTGTGGGGCGTAGGTAGCTTGACTGCCAGTTGGGGTAGGGGTAGGGGTTGTGGGGAGGGGGGAGGGGAGTGTGCTGTCTGAGGGAGGGGTGCTGTGTTGGGGCGCTTGTTGGTCGCCAGCCGGGCGTGCGCTACGCAATTAATTCAAACACTCGAAGGACGGCACAGGACATTTCCATTTTCCATTTCCACACGTCTCTCTTGCCTTGTTATTAAAGGTAAAAAAAGCAAAAAAAAAACAAAAATAGTAGTAGTAAAGGAAGAAAAAATTACTCTTCCTTTCCTTTTTTAGGTTTTTATTGTTTACCGATTTGTGAGTTCTCCCCTGTCAGCACCTCTCTCTCTCTCACTCTCTCTCTCTCTCACTCTCTGTTCATTTGCACATATTTGCGTATGTGATTTGGCCCTAGGCATGTGGCTAATGGCGTCAACAAATGCGTGGGATGCCACTTAAAAGCAGTTCAAACAGTCCTGACCCCTCCTCTAACCACTTGTCCCTTACCACTGTGTGCAGCTCCCCCTCTGCCTCCCTCCCTCTCTCTCTCTCTTGCTGGTCATTCCCTAAACGAAATGAGGTCTCAAGTCCAAGCAGATCGACGCTTTTGATATTCGCCGGCGCAGACACCGCAAAAGAGACACACACACACACAGTTACTCATAGGTATATGTATGTGGAAGAACCTCTCGACATTTATACGCTCAGATATGTATGTATGTGTACGAAGCTCAGAGCTGATAAGGAGGCTCTGTGTGTTCCTCAGCGGCCAGTGGCGCCACCAAAAAGGGGCTGACATACACATAGCCCCAATACGATCTTGACCTCTTTGACCACTGACAACTTTTTGAAGGTCCACTTTTTTCGATATTTCTAAAGTTTTGATCACTTTTGGCATGCACTTTTACACCTCAGAATCAACTTTAAAGTATTCCTTTATACTAATTTGAGTATCAGGAATGGGTTAGAAATATAAAATCAACATTTAAAATTTTGAAATTTAATTTTTCATTTTTCAAAAAATGTAAAGGGGGACCCTCATCTAAAATCCGAGCAAAAGCCAAAAGTTAAATTTTTGAAAATGTAACATTTTTAGATGTAGAATCAATAAATAGATGATATAATGACTAAAATGACATTCCACTTAAAATCATTCAGTTTTACCAAAGTTATGCGACATTTAAAATTTTGAAATTTAATTTTTTATTTTTCCAAAAATGCAAGGGGGGACCTCATCAAAATCCGAGCAAATGGCAAAAGTTCGATTTTTGAGGATTAAGCATTTTTAAATGTAGAATCAATTAATAGATGATATAATGACTAAAATGACATTCCACTTAAAAATCGGTTCAGTTTTACCAAAGTTATGCGACATTTAAAATTTTGAAATTTAATTTTTTATTTTTCAAAAAATGCAAAGGGGGGACCCTCATCTAAAATCCGAGCAAATGGCAAAAGTTCGATTTTTGAGGATTAAGCATTTTTAAATGTAGAATCAATTAATAGATGATATAATGACTAAAATGACATTCCACTTAAAAATCGGTTCAGTTTTACCAAAGTTATGCGACATTTAAAATTTTGAAATTTAATTTTTTATTTTTCAAAAAATGTAAAGGGGGGACCCTTATCTAAAATCCGAGCAAATGGCAAAAGTTCGATTTTTGAAAATTAACCATTTTTAGATATAGAATCAATTAATAGATGAAATAATGACTAAATCGGCTCAGTTTTACCAAAGTTATGCGAGTTTGAAGACTGTGGACTTGTTATTTTTTGCATGACTTACTTGGGACCGTTAAAAAATCGGCTTCTTTTTTAAAAATTATGATTGTTGGAACTTCAAATGTGAACAAACTATATTTATGATATTTAATACCGATTTAATTGACTAATTTTATAGCCCCCGCTCCCCTTTTTTTTAAGCACACTACGCCTCTGGTTGCATTCGTTATGTGCTTGTGTTGTTGTTGTAACAGCATTTGAAATGCTCTGGAATGTTCTCAATTAAAATGAATCATATCCTCAACCTATAAGTGAACTTTAAATTAAATAAAGATTACATTTGTGCGGCAACAACAGGGTCGACAACAACAACAACAACAGCAACAACAACAACAGCAACAACACGAACATCTTGTGTTGTGTGGACTTTAAAATAACTAGATTGTTATTCCCTCGAAGAAAACAGGAGGCAGAAGAAGTGGAGCTTCCCTGTTGCACACACAACTTACAGTTTGTTTTTCTTCTATAAATTGTCATAGAAGAAAGCTCATTCATGTGGAATTTATTTCAAGGTCAATCGATTGGAGGAATTTTTAAGATTTGCGTAGCTAGAAACTCTTGTTGAAAATTGTTGAAGATATAACTAAACTAATATTTAAAAGTATAGTCAATTATCTTGGCAAATATACAGGTCAATTGAGTCCATAGTTCTATGGCATTTCTCTCTTGTTTCTAATAAAGGGGAAACCCTTTAAATTTTTAGGAAAAATAAATTTTAAAGTTTTTGTTTTAAATTTCATAACTTTATCAAATCCAGACCATTTCTAATGTGAAATGTCATTTTGAACACGATTTGATCTCTTAATTAATTCTAATAAACATTTAAAAAGAAAAATACAAAAAAATATTCTCAATATCATTAAAATCTTACAGCAAGCAAACTTTTTGTACAATTTTAGTTCCTCTAAGTTGCTTGCATGGAATGTTTACTGTATTTAAATAGAAACCGAAGTAAATTTATTTTGTTCGGCTTATGATTTACACCCTCCACATTTAAATTTTACCCTGCACACCCCTCGATTGGGTTATTATAATGTGTCAGCTATCGAAGCTCTTATAACAACCTATTTCTAGATTATTGACTAAGACATATATGTAAATTACGGGTGACTGAACAAAAGCTTAAAACACTAACAGGTTGATGGAAACGGAAGTGATAAGTCAGAGGTTATAACAGAGGTGCAAACAGAGCCCAAGGCGAAACCTATACAAATTACACAAGATAAACTAATCTTTGTGAAAAATATACTTAATGTGGAAAATCTAATGCATGCTGCATGATAAATTCATGTCTAAATCGTGACTCAATTGTGCTATGCAGAGTGAATTGATTAGACAACTTAAAATCTATAGATGATTGAGCTTAAGAAAAATTGTAGTGGAATAAAATGAATGAATGATGATTGTGGTTAGGCATAAGAGAGTTTCTTTAATGATCAATTCAGTCGTTTTCAGGATCAGCTAAAGTTTACAAAGGATTCTGATCTTTTCCAAATGCTTAAGCGACTCTAGTTGACTGTATTTTTTGAAAGTAAGTAATGAGATCTCCTCTAAAGATCAGCCGGTGATCACAGAATCCTCCTGAAATGTCCATATCTCTTCAGAATCTCTCAGGTTTATGATTATCCTTTCATTAGTAAAATCTCTAATAGAGATCAAGCTGCAACTGATCTACACTAGATCTTGTTCTATATAATTGTAGATAAGCTATCATGAAGTTGTCACAGTGAAGTGACACAGCTGAGCTACACCCACTGCATTGGGTATAGATGACTGAGTCAGAGCTGTGTACTTCATTTGCATATTGCAAATGAAAGTGATCAATAAACAAATGATCTTTATGTTACGAGCTTTGCAGACAGCCTGGGAGTTAAGAGCGTGACTCACAAAGCTCGATTATTTACTACAGATAACTGGCACAACTGCGAGCTAAGTAGGTAGGATCTTATAAGGATGATCTTTAATTTGCGATAAATTTAAAACTGATTTCGACAGGATAGACCTCAATAAATTGGCGATAAAGCTACAAAGTGTCCTTGAAGATAAACCAAAATGTATTTGTTAAAAAACTTTAATAAGTTAGAGAACAAATTCTGTAGTATCTATAGAGCTTAAATATTTATATGTAATATTTATTTATGTAACTTGATATTTAGTTATAATTATAGTTATAGTTGAAATAACCAAAAGACTCTGTACTTAAGTCTGAGTCAATAATCTTTTGGCTCCACCCACAACCGAGATCATTAAAAATCGCCTGACTCTGAGTCTCTGATGAATAATCTCGAATAATTGATAATGCTAAAGTAATCAAGCAAATGATCCTTATGTAATTATATACAATCTAGGAGCTATTATAGCCTGACTCAGCCAAATTGGCAAAAAAAAACCGTTTTGGCTCCACCCATCGAAAAGTTAGTTAGCCAATGGGGATTGACGGCAATCGGTCAACCGAGTAGATCGGACGATCGGACGATGATCGACGAGTCGATTTGTTGTGTTCGGCTAACGATGTGAAGTCATTTGTTCAAAATAGCAATAATTACTTAATTCAATTAACTAATAAATTCAAGATATTTGCCAGCGATCGTAGTAGCAACTCATATATACCTCATCGTATACCTCATGTATGTTGTTAAAGGCAATAAATTATAAGCACCCCGTGTGCTCGTAGATAATAACAGTGAACAATGTGAACGGGCGCCGTTAACAAATACTCGCTTGTAATTGCTAATTATAACAAACACGACAAACTGGACATACCCAGTAATCATAGGGCTCTACATAGAGACTCCATAGAGACCCCATAGAGACCCCATTGAGACCTATGGAGCCGTCGGGTCTCTTCGGATTGGTAAACTTGACGCTTATCGCTGGCCAATGACAAAGCGTTTGCTGATATTTTGCGATCTACATTTTGCAAACAATATCTCTTAAAGTCTTTTCGATGGGGATTCAGCGGGGAATACAACAGGGGACGGAGTACTCCGTTCAAAAGTCAATGTCGATTAGATTGTTTCGTATATTAAATCATGACTATATTCTTATAATAGTTCCGTTTGTTTGTTTGTTGGTTTTTTTTTCTGTTTTAGGCACATTCCAGGCAGCTCTGTGTTACGTATCGCTGCAAATTGTTGCCTCGTTAGACACTGCGTATACTTGATATGCCAGCACATTGAATCTTTCCCTAGCGACAAGACAAGATGGTTTTAGTTAGCAGCAAGTTAAAGTGGTGATTGGTTTAAACTGAAAATAGAGCTAAACATTAATTGAAATTAAAGTACTTTTTAACCATTCGTTCAATCATTTCTTGTACTTAGTTCATTCATCAGTGGCTTTGATTGATTGATGCATAGTCCAAGTAACTTTTGTAAAAGTACGTTCACAGTGACCTTGTTGAAGGAACTTTCCTAAAATACCCATTAATCAATTAATTAAAAATTCACAACATTTTATCTTTACTATAAAGTTTTATGTACACAAATTTCAATATAATAAAGTGATTTCTTTGTTCGAAACAAATTTGTTTGTAGTTTATCAAACAATTTTTAATTTGACCTACAAATAAAATCAATGTTGGATAAATTAAGTTAGTAAAAGTGTTGAAAGAAGTTTTACCATTTTAAATTTATTTAAAATGAAATTAAGAAAAGTTTAGTTTATTGTTAGATTTCTATATGAATCATTCGTTCAATCCTTTGTTGTTTGATTGATTCAACTTCAAGTTTTGGGCAAACTAAAGTCGAATTTTGTTAGCTTTCTCGGCAACTATTGGCATCTAATGCATGCATGTCCAAACACGTTTAACCGGGCGAAATTTGGTTGACGTTGAAGTGAAGCTTCTGCAACGCCCACGCTCCTAAAGCTGACTTTAAATCGATGCAAATAAGTTGAACTTTTATTTGTTGTTTTGTTGCTAATGATTATTTGCAAACAAAATTTCAAATGGCAACAAATACAAGTAAAAAAGAAATATTCAAAAAATCGAAAATCGAAAATAAGCTGATTATTTGGTATGTTTTTTTTTTGCCGTTGTTTATCTTTTGTCTTAGAAGGCAAAAAAAAAAACAACAGAGAGACATAATAATAATTTATATGCAAATTCAAATATTTTGTGATTAAACTGTTTAGCTTTTTTCATTAGCACCCAGATTCAAGGCACGCCCAGTTCAGTCAGTACGCCCAGAAAAAAAAACACAACAGAAACAGGGAAAAAAAGATACTTATAATGCTTTTGGGCCACGTTGTCAACAGACTGCCCAGCGGGTTGGCCCCATAGACGTTTTGGCTAAAAGCCGGCTCAACAGTTGTCAGTTGCCAGTTGCCCGTTAGCCAGCTTGCCAGTTGGTATTTGCCAGCTCTGTTTTTGATTAAGCTCATTTGCATGTGAATGGTTCCCCCCGCTAATCAACATTGACAAACACGGTCGGTTCCCCAAACCCCACACCCCTTTTGATAGGCAGCCTCTCCTGCTCTCTCTCTCTCTATCAATCAACACACTCCCCTCCGAAACTGACGCGGGTTTTATGTTACTCTATGCAAAAGAGGGGAACTGTGATGCGAAGGAGCGAATGAAGGAGAGGGATAGGGAGTAACAGAGTGAGAGAGAGGGGGGAATAGGGAGAGAGGGAAAGAGGCGAACAGCTTTGAATTTCTAATAAGCCAAGTTGTTTGCGCATGAGTCAACGGAGCGTCGTCAATAATATCCATGACACCCGGTTAGTTGGGCAAATATTTATAGAACCACTCGCTATATCTATCTGTATATTTCTATGTGTATCTGTGAGTGTATGTATGTATGTGTGTGTGTGTGCACACTTGTTTGATCTTTCAGTTAGTGCGACAGGCAGTGCCAATTCAATTACAATTCAAAAATATTCATTCTCACATTGCCTGCAACTATCAACTATCGTGGTTATCGATGCCTCGACACCACTCCCTTCACAAACACCTCCCCATCACCCCCTCTTGCTGTCCCCTGTTCAGTATCTATTAGCTGCTACTCATCAACGAGCTGGCAGCTATTTATAGCAGCTGAATCTCAGCCAATAAGTCTACGATGATGGAAAACAACTAAAAATTATATAGTCGGGTGTGCTCGACAATCAGATACTGCTTAGACATATACGTTTGCAAGTTTAATAGGAATGTATACTTAAATAAATATGTAGTAAAAAATATAAGCTAAGCAAGGATTCTGGGAATCAAAACTACCAATGGAAAAAGTGTAAAAAGGGCTGTACTTATAATCTGAAAAATATTAGAATGAATAGGAAATAGTTGTAGATATTATGCAAATAGTAGTAAAATAATGGAAATAGTAGTAGAAATTATGCAAATAGTAGTAAAATAATGGAAATAGTAGTATAAATTATGCAAATAGTAGTAGAAATTATGCAAATAGTAGTAAAAATAAATAAAATTAGTAGTAGTAATTATAAAGGTAGTAAAAATGATGGACATCGAATAAAAAATTAAAAAAATATTAGTAGAAAATATGGAAATAGTACTAAAATTTACGCAAACAGTGGTTAAAAGAATATAGGAGAAGGAGGAGAAAATGTTAGATAAGTGATAGCAATAGCTCCCCATTACTATTCCGGATATTTACCTTTTATTCCTGTCATATGTACCAGCGACAAACGATGTCACTAAGTAATAAAACTCCCAAACTTTTTGAATGCCGGGTATCTAAAAAATCGTCGCTTTGGCTCGAGCCACTGTTGACGCTGACGCATGCAGCGCAGCAGCTGCGCAGTCACAGCAAGACAACAAGATTACTCACATTATGCTAAGAATCACTATTGTCCCCTTCTCACTCCCCACCCCTACGTAACACCACCCCTCCCTCATCACACCAATCACACTGTAGAACAATTGAAGGCTATCGCAGAAAATGTCCAACTTATGCGATTTCAATGAGTTGTGACCCTGGATCTATCAGTTTTCCCCTGCGGTGTCTAATGATTGCACAATGGGCGCAGCTTTCAACAGTTAAACGTTTTATTTTTCCCAATTTAGAGGTCTTTAATAAAATTTCTGTAGATTCCATAACTTTAATGGAAATCTTAATGGAAAGTTTTCAATCAATTTCGGTTACTAAAAGAGTTTCCTTGGCATATTATATTTTTTAATAAATAAATAAATAAAAAATTAAGTTTAAGTTGAGTGAGAAAAAATCACTTAACAATTTTTCTACACAGAAAAAAGCCCATTCTACAAATCACGATTAAAAGATTGATTTTAGCTTGAATATGTTAAAAAGTTTTCCGTCTAAAATTCTTAAGTTCTGACATTGTTTCGGATTGATTTTAGGCTAAATATCCTGGATTTTTTCTCTGTGTATGTTTGAACTTTTTAAAATACATGTATCTTTATTTGTTCCTTTTTAGAGATGAGAATGTCTTGGTAGATTTTCTGAGATTTTATAATTATCACATAAACTTGATTTAATTGAATTTGTCGTTTGCTTGTCTCCACTTTCTGTGTGTGGTGAGTGTGGATTTAAGCCGCAGCTGCTCTTCTGAGTATATGTAATTTATTTATTAGCTAACCAAAAATCCATTAAACCAACAAAATAACAAAACAACAAATAAACAATCAAAGCATTCGCTCTCTCTCTCTCTGAGTTCCATTGTGTTGTTGTTGTTGTTGTTGTTACTGATCGACACCCGCACGTGATTGTATTGCTTTCCCCTCCATCCATCCCCTTATTTATCCCATCTCTGAACTCCAATCTCCTCTGGATCTAAGTTCGCTAATGAAGTTACTTAGTTCTCGAAAATGTTGTGGCGAATTTCGTGAAACGCAAAATGCCAAAAAATCAAAATGCGAAACGCCATAGAAAATCACTTTTTTGCGCAAAAAAATATATATATTTGTGTCTCTTTCTATTGTTGCCTCTGTCTCTGTCTATTATGGCTGTGTCTTTTTTTTTTGGCACATTTGCGGCTCCAACGAGTCGCGCATTGTGCAGGAATTAGTCAGGAAATTAATTAATCAAAACTATAGCGAGAAGAATAACAACCACAACAACAAACACCACACACCACACACACACCACACTCAGAACACAACAACAACCACACAACAGCAACAATGAGTTGCCAGCATCTCTGGAAACAATAATAAAGGCAAGTAAGAATGTTCTACATTAATTGTGATCGAGCTGACGATACCCTGCAATAAGTTGTTGCATCGATTTCAAAGCGATGATATCGATAGTTAAATGAGAGACTGTTGCCATATAAAACAATAATGGTTATTAAAGGGTATTTGAGTAACAAATGGACTTTTTATAGATAGATAATTATAAAAAATTTTATAGAAATAATAAAAAATATATCATTCAGTCGGGAGATCCCGACAGTAGAATACCCTGAGGTAGCAGGGAACGCCACTCAAATTTTATATTAATTTTATTTGTGTTTCGTATTTGTATTTAAAAGTCTAAGCAACAATGAGCACGTTATTTTCAAAATAGCTAAATAAAAACAATTCTAAACGTATAACAAAAAAATTAAAAAAAAAAATTTAAGAATTTAAGCATGCTTTTACTGGGATTCGAACCCAGGTCCCCGGTGTGACTACGTTGCATCTCTATCACTTGATAACTTGAAAGAGAGAAAGAGAAAAGGCGAAACTCACAACAACAACACATTAAACTAAAGAATTAAATAATTGCGGATATCTTCCGTGTTTATTATCCGATCTTGATCAAATTTTCACAATGCATCCTTATGAACTCAAGTATTGTTCCTGCCGAAGCTCATGTCTCTAGCTTGATAATTACCAAAATGGGCGAAGGGGGCGTGGCATCCAAAATTTGAAATAGACTTGATCTGCGTGCAAGTATAAGAAGTCTTCATACCAAATTTGGTGTTCCTAGGTCTTACCATCTCTGAGATCTTGTTACTTACACGGACAGACGGACAGACGGACCGACGGACAGACGGACATGGCTATATCGACTCAGCTTGTCGCCCTGATCAAGAATATATATACTTTATGGGGTCTGCCACGCCTCCTTCTGCCTGTTACATACTTTTATTTTTTTAACAAACTTAATATACCCCCTCAGGGTATAAAAAGTATTAGGTCATATTTTGGATGTAAAAAATAAAATGATGACATAATAATGTAATTTAAATTTTTATATTAAAAATTCTATTATTAATACAAGTTGATTACATTTAATTTATTTAGTTACGTTTTCTGCTGAGTATACTCCATGCCAGGCATTTGTTGTCTACAGGGTATATATAGAGAACAACAATAAATGACGACGCTCTACAATTTGTTGCCTGTCATTTGTTTATTTTATGTGTGTATGCGTGTTTCCCGCTCCACTTACCACCCCCTTTGCTAGTCCCTTGTCCCTCTCAGTCCATAACCAGACAGCCTTTTATTATTGTTAAATTTGTTGCGCTTGTTGTGTTTGATGTTGTTGTTGTTGTGGCTCCACTTAGAGTCTCTAACAGATTGTTAGCTAGGTTTGTTGCAAAGTATATTCATAAATCGATAGATATTTTTACTGTGATTCTATAATTTTGGATGATATTTTTTCTATATTTTTCCATACTATCAATTTCGATATTTTGCGAGAGATTTTGTAACCCAATTTTGCCCATTGATCGACTTTTCGAACACTTCATTTTACAATAATATTCTCATATTATTTTTTCATAAATTAAATTCATTAAGGCATAAATTTAAAATATATTAATTCTTAATTTTCTGTTCGAAAAGTCAAACAATTCCCTACAAAAAAAATTCCCTTCAAATAGATTTGAAATGGAAACACAATTCATTCAAGATCTGCCTGAATATTTTCAATATCAATAGAGTATGTGCTTGTTAAAAATACCAAGAAAAAGTTATATTGATTTCTTATCGTTATTAATATATATTTTAAAAACATTGTAGCGCATTTTCAAGACCACATTTCTACTCCAACAATTTAAATACCCTTCCCCAGCTGAATAAAGCGTCCCAAGGCACACGCCCAACTAATACGCTGGCCCCTTTGGCCCCCGGGTTTGGACTTGTCAGCCTTGAGAGGTGCTTAAAATGTTTTGATTATTGTTTAATTATTTGTTCTCTCTTTTTGTATTATTTTGTTTTTTTTTGGGAAGAAAGGGGGATAAATAAATTGAAGCTTCTGTTAATAAAACGCATATAAAAATCTGGAATAACTCGAAAGCAGACCACAATGAGTAAGAACGCACAAGTCGAGAGTGCTCGACTGTTAGATGCCCTAGAAAATGTAACTAGCTATTTTAATCTACTTAAGACTTTAAACTTTTAAAAAATATTTTAGTTTTTGTAATTTGAGTTACAAATTTATATAAAAATATACTTTTCTTTTTTATGGAAAGACTTTTTTGCAAAATAAAAATTAAAATAAACATGTATAGGGGCTCTTAACATTTGACAACAGGGTGTCTGTTAGTCGTTCACAATTTTGTTCAGCACTCTTGAGCAGTAGCTATGACAATTATGTGGCGCCATCATAGCAGATCTTAAGTTGAACTTGAGCAAGGAACTGTGTACAGTTGTGTACAGAGGTTGACAGGTTAATCAAGGCGTAGCGTTGCCACTGATGCGAATTGACAGCTGTCAAATGTGCCATATGGAGTTTCTTAGCGGTGCTGCCAACTTGATAATCGAGCCCATTTAAATGCATTAAACGGTTTTCTTTGTTACATCTAGTTTCCTCCTCTTTGTGGCCTTCACTTGCAGTCCTTACAATAATGCAATTGCCATCTGGTGTGTGGGCATGTGTGAATGGGTGTGTATGTGAGTGTGTGTGTGTGTGTTTATGTGTGTGCAGTGAAGCGACAAGCGCCCAAGTGCCAAGGCAAATGCAAAACAAAGTCAAACCGTAAAACCATTTCACTTTTGAGTCACTCGGAGAAAAGTGCAAAAGGCCACAAAAGGGATGAAGGGGAAGAACCCAGAACGAGAGGCAATTCAGATGAGTATTGAGGAGAAGAACAGTGAAAGTGTAGTGATTTTGTATTGGACATATGGCAGCAGCAGGCAGCAAATTTCTTAAGCAAACACAAATTGCAATTTGTAAGAAAACGAATTCTTCCTAAAAGAAATAAGCATAAATGCAATAAGCGACTGCACTGATCGACTAACAGATATCCTCGGAATATACACAGACAGATATACTAAAATTCATGCATATATAAATAAATCCATCAGTATAAATAGTTATTAAATAGATAATAAAATTAGCAATATGGAAAAGATTTCATTTTATTATTAAATCTTCATTCTTCCTTTCTTCAAGAATTAATTCTTCTGAAATAAATGCTTTTAAGTCTTCCAAGTAATTGCCTGTGTTTCTGTGGCTTTTATCCCGTTTCGGACCAGTTTTAATGGGTATACAGGGTATACAAATACGTGCATGTTCACAGGTATATACATGCATGTTTATGCAAAGTGCTTTTGTGTGCGTGTGTGTGTGTGTTTGTGGTTATTGTGGCCAATTTATCGTTGCATTTGCCAACTGGCGGTGAAATTTGTTGCTCGCTTTGATCTTGACGCATTTTTGACACTTTGCGGGGCATTTTGTCGATTTTGTTCGTTTCGGCTTTTCGGTTTTTCGGTAATTCGCCTCTTTGCTTATTATTCTTGTTGTTTTTGTATTCTTAATTTTTCTTTCGTTGTTTTTTTGTTAAACTTATTTTATATTTGTTTTATGCATGTTGTGTGTTTGGTGTATGAATAAGCGGCATGTGCTGCGCATTTTTCATCTCAGCTTTTCAACTTTTTTTCCTTCAGACTGAAAAGCGATTTTCCTCACATTTCAACGCATTAGTCAGCCTGCAACAGCCGTAGGAGGCACGTTGCAAGTGTGTCGAGCAATGAGAAATGCTCAAATCGCAAATCGCATTTTATTTATAGAGATCTTCTGCTCTACACATGTTCTTAAGTCCCTGTAGCCATCAAATTACCCAAACTGAGAGCCTTACAAACTAATTTCATATTTCAATGCTAATTATCTATTTTGGACGGGAATTTGAAATTGCTTTCAATGGAACTTTATGTTATGTGTATCTTTACCAAATTTTAGCTTTGTAACTGCAGCAGCTTTAAAGTTATGAAGGTTTTAAGTTAGCTAAGAGCAGGCAGGTAGATAGATATATAGTAGATATGTAGATAAGGAGAAGGACACAATTTAAGGTATTAATTAGTAGAGTATTCTCTTTAGAACTTGAAGAGCCAGAATAGAAGCTGTTAACAGAGCTTTAAGCTTTCACCAAGCTAGGCTGTAGATTAAAGTTTGAAGTGGCGGTTTGAGACTTGGCTAAGTCACAAATATAATCATGCATTTATAGTAAAAGCTCCGCTTGTAAACAATTGACAGGACAGAACTTTATCCTTATAGACAACTCGAATACACTGTCCATTTGAACTAACTACAAATTGAACTACTAAAATTGGCATGACTATATTCTATATAGATTACACATAAAGCAGCACAACTGTAAAAAGAAAACATTAAAAAAAAGTTGTGTATTAAGTATGAAAATGGAAATTATAGTTCAGGGCTGTTTTCTGATTTAATTCGAGGTCTTTCTCAACTGACAGCTGCTCACTGTGGGTGGCCGCTTTAGTAACTGTTAGTATCTGCTGCTGAAATTGTTGAGCAACTAATTATTATTAAATTAATTTCAATTGTTGTTGCTCTTTCATGTCCGCTTTTTTTTGGTTTTGGTTTTGTTTCGTATTGTATTTCATCTTGCCTTGCCCTTCAATCTGTCCAATGAGCACGAAACACATTTCAATTATGCCAAGCAACCAGATCGGTCCAATTTAATATTCGAGATTAACGCCACACGGTCGTAGTACATCCCCCCTGACACCCTTAGAAGCCCCTCCTTCTAGGCAGAGCCCCAGGCTGGCAGCTGGCCAAAGAGGTCCCTGCCCACACACTTGAGGTTGGCGTACGCACGCATCTCGTACTCACTGTATGTGTGTGTGTTTGTGTGTGTCACAGGAGAATAACGACATGTGCTTAAGTCTCTATTTTCATAAAGATTCATATGTAGACAGTGGAACTTTCCTAACGAGAATTGTCATGTGACAAGCAGATAGATTTGACATTTATTGATTTATTTCAGAATTTTATAAATTTTTTATTTATTTTCATATTTTATATTGAGTTTTCACTTTAAAGTAGTTTCTGGAACATAAATTACTATAATATCATTGAGAATTTAAAAAGAAAGCGAATTGTTCGATTTATAACAGATTTTTTAAGTTCATAATCTAAAAAAATATATAAACTTAAATACTTTTCAAGTTAATTACAAAATTTAAATTAAAAATATTTCTTAATAATAAGTAATAATTTTATTTAACACAATTTTATTAATTTAATGTTTGACAAAACGCTCAAGGACTTGAAATCTTTTAGGAAAGGCTGTTGTCGTCTGGTTGAAGGGTATCACAAAGTCATGCTTTCGATCAGAGAACAAAGTTCAGCATAGCGATATTTAGCTGTACTTATATATAGGTAGATCAGACATATACTTAGCTATAGCTATAGATACATATAGTGCGTCAGCAGCTGCGGAAGTATTGCCATCTATCCCTTGCCCCTTGGGCCTTGGCAACGCGACTTGCGAGGCATCATCGGAAATTTGATTTATGCGCTATTTTGCCAAAGTCAACAAATGAAAATGACACTCAACATTTATTCGATTTATTTATGCTTTATTCTCGTTCAGTTTTCAAGGTTGTTAAACATGCAAAACAACAACAAACGCCAAAATGTGTTATTATTAACCAAATAGAATTACTTACAAAAAGACAAACAATAATAATAAATAACAAAAAGAAGTGTTTCTCATCTTATTGGCACCGGGAGTCTAGAAAGTAATATTTCGACGACTTTTCCCGGCTTCCTTCAGAGAATTCTTTAATCTCCCCATTTGATAGTATATTTTATTAATACACTGGCACGCCCACTGGCCATATATGAGCAAAGAGGGCGCGTGGCGTACAGGGGTAGTAAAGTAGTAGTAATAGTATATGTAAATATCTATATGAAAATGAATTACAAACAACTGTTGGAAGGGACAAATTTTGGTAGGACTCGAACCCGAAGAGACTTTGTCGTTAATGAAAAACCAGACACGCATCTCAACGTTCACCGCCAACTTGATTCCCAGTTTAGTACCACAAAAGTCTACAGCACTTATAAGAAAAAAATAATGAGCAGTACGCCGGTTCGATCTCCAGCGCAGTCAAGGAAAACTTATTTTTTAATTAATTCATTTTTATATAATTTCACTTTTTAAATTCTTTTTTAATTCTGTTCACTTATCTATATTAATTTCAATTAAAAAGTAAAAGAACTAATGACATTAATTAATAATTAGTCAGCGTTTTACTAGCGCCATCTATGTTCTCAGCGTTGTGTTAAGCTCAAACCGCTGTTTGCCAGACTGTTGAAAAATCTTGTCCCAGAGATGGCGCTGAAAACTGTCATACACTAGGTTCGTGTATTGGGAGTGTTATACTGAAACTGTCCTATACAATGGTCCAATGCGTTAAGACTTGAGAAAAATCCAGATTTGAGTGCCACCAATAAAAGTGAACTGAACTGCGGTTCTGTTTTCAGCTTGAGCATAAAATAAATTTACTTTTTTAATAAACTAGCAAAATTGTGTAAATTTTTATAGTTTTTGTCACATATTCTCGTTAGGAACAATTAAGTATTTACGCCATTCTTTTAGAATTAAAAATATTTGGCTGTCGCCATCTATGAATTCAGCGTTGCAACATTATAGCGCCTCTATGAATTCAGCTATGAACTAAAACTCATGGCGCCATCTATGTCTGGTGGTTTAAGACGTGATGCCAGACTTTGCAATGAGCCTTGACGCTGCAAAAGTGTTATACACACATTTGAATTCAAATTTGAATTCGAATAAGATTTTACAGAAAATATACTGACTGGTGTTTCCAATTGGATACAATGACACTTAACAGTTTGATTCTAACTTTTACATATGTCCTTGAAAACCCAATAATAAAATAAGTTTCTTTTAAATTTTTTTAACAAATTGTTAATTGGATTTTTATTAAGACTGAATTATGTAATCTTCGAATTAATAAAATCAAATTGCAACAGTTGAGGATAGAAAATTCGGCTCTTCACAGACTTTTCAGCCCAATTAATTCTGAGTGTAACTGTCTCCCGCTATCAACTGTTATTTAATTGCCACGAGTTGAAAAAGTCAGATGCTAATTGATAAATAAAACAACATTGTATTTTAGGTATATGTATTTATGTCATCCATTTTATTTCATCTAACTTGCATATACATATATGTATTGTATATCTGCATTTGTTGTTGCACAATTTGTTGATGCATTTATCAATCAATTAAAAAAAAAACAAGAACAGAGAATTTAATTTGTTACATTTGTAAGTGTGTGTGTGTGAGAATCTATTAACTAAGTTCATCAAGTTGGTGTTGAATTGATTTCTGCTGCAGCTGCTGCTGCTGCCATTCATTGATCGCTGCTTTGTAATGTAATTTGTAATGAAATATATAATGCATTGAAATTCATTTCTCTGTTTTCTCAATCCAACACTTCGACATGGCCGAAGCTCTGCTTCCTCTTCTTCTTGCTATTAATCTCATTCCTTTCATTTTTCTTTTAATTTGATTTTGTTGTGTGCTTATTTATTTACAATTATTTTGTTGACAAAAAAAATTAAGTTGTTGTTTTGTTTTTCTTTCATATATTTATATATGCTAATTTTAATTAAATTACGAGTACATTTTAAGGGACGACACGAACAAATTTATTGGAAGATTTAAACAAAAAAAAAAAAAAATTATCTTAAACGATAAAAAGCCTTTTTTCTTTTTCATGAAAACTAAATTAAATCACATTTAGCATATTTTTTGTTTTTGTTTTTGTTCTTTTTATAAATTTGTTGCTTAAAATTAAAGTTAAATATGCGTTTTTTTATTTTCAATTTCATGTTTTAATATAATATTTACAATTTGCAAAAGAAAAAAAAAGAGAGTTGAGAACAAAAAAAATTGTATGCGAACCACATTTTTGGGGTGTGTTGTTGTGGTTGTTGTTGTTGTTAGTTAAGGTGCCTTAGGTATATGAAAAAAAAGTTGATTACGTTAAATATAATATTTATATGTATATTTGTAATTAATTTATTAGATTAATGCTTAGAAATTAATCATTGCCGAGTTGCATCGCTCCCTTCTCGCTCTAACATCGCTTTCTCTCTCTGTCGCTCAATAAATATTTATGTCTGTGGTTGTGTGTGTGTGTGTGAGTTTCGATGTGTGTGTGTGTGTGCTTAGAACAAGACATCGATGTACATGTTTCATCTGCTGCTACAATCGGTGGCGCCACCAGTTGCTGCTGCTGTTGAGGTCTGCTCTTGTTTGACCTTCAGCAACAGTTGCTGATGCGATTGTGTGTCGTCTTCATCGTCACAGATATCGATATCGCCATCGGCATCGTTATCGTTATCGGCATCAGCATTATCGTTATCGACATCAGCATCGTTGTTATCATTGCAATCCTTATCCATATCCATATCATCATCATCTGGATCAACATCCGCATCCACATCCGCATCCACTTCCTCATCCTGTTCCGCTTCAGATTCGGCCACTGCCACAGCAGCAACAGCAGCAGCTGCTGCCGCATTTCGGGCATTGGCAGCGGCAGCAACTGCTGCAGCGGCGGCAGCAGCAGCAACTGCTGCCTCGGCATACCCGGCGGTATTATGATGATGCAAGTGCATGGCATGTTGCACCTGTTGCCGTTGTTGCTCAACGAGTTGTTGCTGTTGCTGCTGTTGTTGCTGTTGCTGCTGCGCCTGTTGCTGCTGCTGCTGCGCCTGTTGCAGTTGTTGCAAGTGATGCAAATGCTGTTGCTGGTTGTACGGATGGTGTTGATGTTGCTGCGTTGCTGTCGGCTGTGATGATCCATGATGACCATGACCATGACCATGATGATGGTGATGATGATGATGGCCATGATGTTGCTGCTGTGCAATGCCAGCATGCATTGCTGCTGCTGCAGCGGCGGCAGCAGCTGCATCCCCATGATGATGATGGGCGGCAGCAGCAGCGGCCGCAGCAGCATTCGCCGCTGCAATGTGGGCGTGGGCATGAGCGTGGGCGGCGGCATGGGCGGCATGCTTGCTCTGCTTGCCACCTGCCACTGGCGGTGGCGGTGCATCGAACAACAGACGTGATATCGAGAAACTTGAGATGGGTGAATTGTGTGTACTACCCGCCGAATACGAGGTATTCGTATCATCCGATGTTGGTGTCTCCCTATCGCTCTCATCGCTCTTGAGCAACTCGGCTGCCTCCAGCGATTTCTTGTGCATTCCTAGCAACCAGGGCGCCACACTCTCATCCTCCTTCGCCGACTTGATGATCGTCTCCGGCAATGGCAACGAATGCCGTACCATTGCTCCGTAGAGTCCGTATTCCGCCATCTTGGTGCTGTGGCCCCAACACTTTTCGGTCTTGCGCCATTTGGCACGACGGTTCTGGTACCACACCTGGAAGACAAGAGAAAAGGAAAAGGATGTCATTAATCAACTGTCAGAGATACCCTGTATATTTAAAGAGAGCGCTGATATTATATTAAAGTCCCTTAGAGTCGATTTATTTCAACAAAGATCCTATTGATAAAGTATCGTTCTTTAGAAAGTGATGATAAGATGAAGTAATGATGTAGAATACCCTGTAAACTGAACAATGCATATAAAATCGAGAGAAAATACAGATTATGAAGTCCCTGTCTTCGCAATAAAACTATTTGAAATCAGCTGTAGAAGTTCAATCAATATGAGCAATTTAATGGTGACCAAAGATACCCTGTAATCTAGCCCTATCAGCAATAGAGGCTTATAGAATTAAAGAGAAAAGTAAGCGTCTTATTAAGTTGGACATAAGTTTGTGATAATATATATTTTATGCAGAAACAGGTAACTTGAATATATTAATGTGAACACACTCCGCTATTTCCGATACTATACCCTGTGCAGAGTGTAAGGCAATGCCCAATTAAAATGATTGTGAAAATCGTCAATTTCGCAATTATTTTACTGTTAATTGCAGTTTGCATTTCTTTGCAGTTTTTTTTGCAGTATTAAAAACAGAAAAAGAGATAGAGAGAAAGGGAAGGGGAAAGAGTAGGGAGGGAGACTATTAAGTCAAATGTATGAAAATTAAATGTTAAAGAGAAATTAAAATTGAAATCCAAAATTTAACTATAATTAAAAGAGTTTAAAGAACTCTTTGGTTGCCTGTCTCTTTCTCTCTCTCTTCCTTTTCCCCCTCCCTCTTCCTCAAGAACTCAAGACAAACTGTATGTAAGAAATTTAAAAAAAAGTTAGATAAAGTCATAGAACTCTTTGTCTTCTCCTTCTCTCTCTCTCTCTCTAGCGTATTAGAGAGATCTTGTCAAATTTGTTGTTTGTACAAATTTAATTAGTGCAAATGGGAAAATTACGCATAAATCGCATGAAAAGCCAAAGCTAAAGGATATGAGTTAAAGGTATAGAAAATAGATATTGCCATAGGTAGTGGCAAGAAGGGGTGTTGGAGGGATGAATGTAGTATGTATATATGTATGTATGAATGCAGCAAAGCGGCCAAAACTAATTAAATTAAATGCAACAACAACATGAATTAGAAGAAGAAGCAGCAGCAGCAACAGCAGCAGAAGAAGACAAAAGGGGGATTTAGCAACAGCAACAGAAGTTGAAGCACTTGTCACGCAGTCGAGCAGACAAACAGACAGTCCTCATCCTTAATTCCTTGGTCCTTGACAAACTCTCACCCCCACTCTTCAAACAGCCAAAATACACAAATACACACATACACCCTGCCCCCTCGCTACACCCGTGGCATTTGTTACAATGCCACGCGCTGATTTTCAAGTACTTATTAGTGCCACGAAATGTTGCCAGCCGCTTTTCCAGCATTTCCATTTTAACATTAAACGGTCAATTTTCAATTTCACAGACAACTTGTAAAGCGGTACAAAAGGGGGGGGATGAGAGAATTAGCGAGAGAGAAAGGACGTTGTGTCTTCTATACTCTGGGGACAACTTAATCTTCTGTTCGAAATTCGAATAAAGTTCACAGTCTTTCCCAGGGTTGCACTACAAAGTCTTTCTCGATCTCTCTCTCTCTCACACACTCTTTTACACTGTATCTTCCTCTCTCTCTCTGTCTCTATTTCTATTAGTGTTGCATGTGCCGCAATTCTCCATGGACCATAAAAATAAAAGTCGACGGCGGTCACATTAAATTTTTGCTTGCCACACGGCTAAAGAGGGTTAAGATAAATGGGGGAGGGGGAGTTGTAGTTGTTGGTGTGATGTCAACATTTGCATTTACAGTTGTTTAGTTGTTTGTTGTTGCACTTGAGATTGCGAGAAATAGAGAGAGCGAAGAAGAAGGGCAACAAACATGGCAAATTAAATCTGCTTGAGTTGACAACACTTAACACCAACCAAACCCATCTTCCCCTCCCCACTAACTCTCCCACCCACCCCCCTCTATTCAAGCTCTCTTTAGGGAGCGGGGAGTGGATGTTGTTGTTAAACTCAATCAGTGTTGTTAATGCGTTGATAAATGACTTTTTAAAATGCGCCTAGTTCTCAATTGTTGTTCTTCTCAGTTGCATTGAATCGAACAGAAATAAGGGGGCGCAGGGGGTGTGGCAGGGGCTAGCAATAACAAAATGCTAACAAGTGCGACACGCGCTACGTTTTTTTCTTTTAATTTTAATTTCATTTATATGTTATGTAAATTGTAAACAAAGGGTATCTTAAAGTTCGCCCTATTCAATGGGGCATCGATATTTATATAGAAATTGACATGGGAGCGTAGAAATTGGGAAGATAAGAGTTATTGTTAGCAAATTGTTATTGAAGCGTAAGCTCTAAATACCCTGTACAGTTTATAGTGAAAACTAATTCAATGAAGAAATGAATGGGAAATCTTATCTACATAAATTTACAAGATATGTTTTTAAATGCCATATATAAACATATAGCATCAAAATGTAGCTTATAGTCGATACTGTCCTGATTCAGTTAACCAACAATTGATAATTCAGGAACTATCAGAGTTACTGTTGGATAATTATCTATCAATTATAATTGATTGTTTGAGCTCTGAATTCTACTCATAATTGAAACAGTTGATGAGAAATCTAATGTAAAATAGTTGGAACAGGCTTTTCTATACTATAGAGTAATTGCTAGTCGTATACGGGGACTAAGGGCGACTCTTGGCTATTATTTTAATAAGTTTTTTGTACTTTTTAATGATGTGCAATGGGCAAAAATGCAAATAGCAATTTGTGTAATGCTTTTGTTTCATAGACATAACCTCTTTTGTTTAAATGTTAATTACATAATTATGCATAATCATTTTTAACAGTATTACGCTCGCTCTATGTGTGTGTGTTTCTGTGTGTGTGTGTGTGTGTTTCTGTGTGTGTGTGTTAACAGCTCATTAAAAACGCAACAAGAGAAAAGAAACTCAAACAGGGAAAAACAGAAGGAAACAAAATATGAAAAGAGAGAAAAAAGCAGAGTGATTGCAGTGTAAAGTGTATAATTAATGTGTAAATGAGGCTTGAGCCTCAGAAAATATGCAAAATATTTGTTACACTTTACATGATGCTTAGAAAGCGCCACAAAACAAAGACAGAGAGAGAGTGTATGAGCGAGAGAGATGGTGCAATAAAGAGAGGGTAGCAAGGATTCTTCTGAGAAATTCTTTTCATATCGATTTCAAGTTTGAAATTCCTTTGAGCTCTCAACAAATAATTGCGCTTCAAATGTATTAAAGTAATCTCGATTATTGGGTGCTTCAGACTGAAGTAAAGAGATTTCCTTTTGTGGCATTTTGCAATTGCAACAGGCGGTGAAGTGCAATTTTTAATGCACTTTTTTTCATATATTACACATACTTAACAAGAAATTAACTGGTTAGAGAAGCGCTTTATATTGTTCTTTTATTTGTTGGTTTGTAGTGTACTTAAAAATGTGCCCACGAGTGTACGGCAAATTAGCAAAGAAGAAACAAAGCGAAATGCTCTGAGCCAATTTTAATATTGCCTATCTTTGTGTTGTTGTGCACTTGTATTTGTATTTGGCATCCCTGTCGCACACACACAAAAGTTCTTGCGCAGGCGACAACAAAATAACAGACAAAGGCTACAGCAACACTAACATTAGCTCATTAGCAGGTTAGCTAATGCTCTACTCTACTCTACTCTCGACGCCTTTGTCGCCTGCCTGCCTGTCGTTATGCTTTCTTTCGTTGACTTTTTGACAAGCAACAACAACGACAACTACAACAATTCTTTGATTGTTACGCTCTTTTTGTCTGCCGATGCTCTTCTCTTGTGCTCTCAATTTGCTGGCCATTGGCAAGGCGACAGAACGAGAGAAAAGAGGCAACTTTGTGTGAGTGCAAGCAGGAGAGCTGAAAGAAACATGTTTCGTTCAGTGGCCAGCCATATTTCTTTTTATTTCTTTTGCTGCAAAAATAAGCTGAAAGCATCACAGAAAACAACAGCAACAACAACAACAGGTCGAATTTCGTACAAGGGGCAAAAATGCACACACACACACTCACACACACGCACAGCACACCGGCACATATACAAAATGGAATGCAATTAAAAACGGCAGGCAAAAAAACAAAAACAATCAACAAATGAGAACGAAAACGAGAGCGTAGTGTGTGTAAAGAGAGAGTGTGAGAGAGCGAGCTGAGCAAACTTTTTAATGGTGGCTTCGATTTGTTGTTGTTGTTGTTGTTGCTGTTGTTGCTGCTGCAGTTGTTGTCTGCATGAATTTGCATGGCTGCCGGCTGGTTCTCTTTCTCTCTCTCTTCCAATTCGAAATTGCACTCATCGTCAGTCGCATTCGCAATTTGCATTCACACACACACACACACTCGTACTCGTATCCTTGTTGTTGTCGTGCTGTTGCTAATGATTGCCTCAGCCCGAAAACAGAGACCAAGTGCCATGCCCCCTTTCCACCACACCCTCTCTCTCACTCTCTCCTCTATTCCCCTACACTCCTCTTTCCAACTCAACTCAACTCAACTCAACTCAACTTAACTCCCGTTGCCATTGCCAAAGCGAGCGGCTTTTTCAAGCTGTGCGCAGACTGCGCCATATTTGCACTTAATTGAAGTGCGTGCGTATGTGTGTGTGTGTGTGTGTGTGTGACATTCACTCAGAGTGTGTGTGTGTGTGTGTGTGTGTGTGTGTGTGTGTGCATCGTGTTACTTGTGCGTATTACGTACTTTTTTTTAAGCCAATTGTGCTTGTTAATTTGATTTGCGCACACATACTTACATACAAATGCACTCACACTCACATTCACAATTGCATTCATTCAGTTATTCATACACCCTTCTTTAGTACTTCCTTTTTTTTTGGACTGTCTAAAAACGTCCTCGTCAGCCATTTGGCCACTGAGCTTCATGAGCTTTCATTTCATGATTGCTGCTGAGTTTCTTTTCCCTTCCCTTCATCGTTGTCTCACTTCAGCTCTGCTTTTATCATATCATTGCCCTGCCCCCGTCCCCGCCCCCTTTAAGTGGGCGTCAGCAACAGCTATTAACCCCCGCCTCCCCCCTATGTGGCAGCTGCAGCGCCATCTTGCGGCTTGACAAGTGGCCAAAACACAATTATTGAAATGGGGATGCATTTGCAAATAATGAGCTAACAAATTGGCAATGATACCAGCTCATATGACTCATTAATAAACTTCTAATGTGGTCTACAGAGAGAGGGAGAGAGAGAGAGAGAAATTGCATTATAAAGTTTTCTTTTTAATAAATTTTCCCTTCATCAATTTTTTTTTTTTTGTTTAGGTATACATTTTAAAAATTTCAGTATCAATTTCATTTTGTTTTATTTAATATTTTCCCTCATTTCATTACTTCCAACTAATTCCTTTTGTTTTGTTTTTTTCTTTTCAGGTAAGTTATAAAATTTCTGAACAACTTTTCTAAAAAACAGAATTTTGGATTTACGATGTATGTACGTATTGCGAAACTTTCAACAATTCTAAATTTTATTAAATTCTGCACTATTTAATATGAACTTTATTCTACGTAATCTCGAAAGCTTATTTTGGTTTTTCTCACCACATATAATTCTTAGAATTTGTGTTACATATTATCTAATAAATATTAATATTAATGAACATTACAAGGATAAACAAATTACATCCGCTATTAACGCATTCCCTGAAATTCTCTTTTAGTTTACATTCCAAAAAGCTTAGACTTTATAATCTTTCCCGAGTAATATCTTAGAAATTTATATTTAACTTGCATTTATGAATACTTGTTCCTTATTTAATTATCGAATATCAATTGTAATTCTTACTTTTACTTGACTTTACTTTAGTTTGGAAAACTTTTGATGAAATAATTTTCCCTTTTAATTGCTCTTTATATTTTTTGCTGATTTTTATATTAAGACTCTGGTTATTATTGTTATCTGGAAGACAGTCAAAATCTTAACATCGATTTTACAGAATCAAAAATACAAAATAAATCCTTTAATTTCTATATATATTTAAGGAAAAAAGCAACATTTTGAAACATTTTCCATTATGTAAATGCAATTTAGAAATTTAACACTTAACAGTGGCAACACTTGTATAATTTATTAGTAGTATGAGGGGGAAAACCTCTTGAAGGTTTCTCATTGAAAGCGAAGGGGAAACCCCTTTGAATAGCCTGATGACTTTGCGCCCATGTTGTCAATACTGTTGCATGGCCATTGAAAGTGTTGCAAGTGTGAAAGTCAACGGAGATTGGGTATGTGTGGATGTGGCATCGATGCTAGCTGCTATAGCTGCTTGTTGCATGTAGCATGTGTTGCACGTTGCACGTTGCTTGTTGAATGAATGATTGTCGATCGTCGCCTCTTTTGCAATTTGCAATTTGGAGTGTCGGCGAGTGCCGCTTGCCACGTTTTCTTACTTCATCTTATTTCGTTTGTTTGTTGCACGGCAAGTGTGTGCAACACTCGTAATTATGTAATCAGTGTGCCTCATTATATGTGTATGTGTCTGTGTGTGAGTGTGGCAAGTGCTCAACCAGAATCCAATTCGAAATCTGCCTTTGATTTGTGTCCTCTTTCTACACTTTTTGGCCATAAACCAACCGACGGCCAACAAATTTTACGAGGCGGCCATAAAAACAGGAGTAGACGCCATTTGCCATTTGGCATTTGGTTTGTTTTTCGTGGAACGTGCCACTGCAGTGATACGTGCCACATGCAATTTTTATCAACTAGACTCTAGACTCACCTGTATACGATCCTCGGCAAGTCCGGTTTTCATCGAGAGCAATTCCCGTGCACTGACATCTGGATAATGGGCCTCCTTGAAGGCTTTCTCCAACTCCTCCAGCTGGCTGCTAGTGAAAATGGTGCGTCCATGTCTGCGCTTGTTCTTCTTCTTGCCACCGGGACCAGTACCGCCGGGTCCAACCAATACATCAGCCCCATGGGCACCCAACAGTCCATTCGGATTGGTGGCACCGCCAGCGGAGGCGCCCAGAAATGCCGCTGCCTCATGGGCATGATGCACATGTCCATGGACATGGGCGTGGGCATGATGTGCGGCATGGGCGTGGTGGGCATGATGTACAGCGGCTGCAGCTGCGGCATGATGATGTGCTGCCGCTGCAGCGGCTGCTGCATGTTGATGTGCCGCCAATGCGGCATGATGACCGCTCTGTTGTTGCTGTTGCTGTTGTTGCTGCTGCTGTTGCTGTTGCACATGAGCCAAGGCTGAGGATGACGGGGAACAACGACTGGTGGCGGAGCCTGATCCAGAACCAGAGCCATTGCTATTGATGCTATTGCCATTGCTAGCGGCTGTTGTTGTGGCAGCATGTCCATTGCTTGCGGCAGCTGTGGGTGAACTTAAGAGTGTGGCATCCACAGCGGAGGCAGCAGAGGCGCCGCCACCCGAGGCAGTTGTTTTCGTTGGTGACTGTTCATCGCCACTGGCATTGGCCAAACTGCTGGCATACTCCTGACCACGTGCGGCAGCTTGTTCTGGAGAACGCAAGAAAGATGACAAGAAGAAAGGAAGAAAAGAAGAGAAGAGAGAAAAGATCAGGATTAGTGGCAGGCATGTTGCATGTTGCATTCAAGCGTTCAAGCATTCCTGGCGCTTGTCTAACATATGTTTTCCTATTCAGAACGCATTTTCAATCCCATTTCCTTTAAACGCTTGACAATGGAACCATGTCACGACATACGAGCTCATCTCATCTCACATCGCTTCATCTGAATTTTTGCACAAAAGCAGGAAAAACCTGTGCTTCCCCCCTCGTCCTTGTCTTCGTTTTCGTTTCTGTTTTCCTCATTTCTTTTCCACAACCCTTGGTTGATTTTTCGCACACGATAAGCGACAGCTGAAAACATTTTTCCATGCTCGCTTGCCTCTCATTCAACCAACCAAACCAAACCAACAAACAACGCGCAGATTTTTGACAACTTGCCAAGATTTATTCAAATGTCAGACGAAGGGTTAAGCGATTCCAATTCCGACTCCGACTCCAACTCCGACTCCTTCTTTTCTATGTATTTTTTTGCTCTGCTCCTTTCTGGCTTCTTAGAAAATTGCCACAAAATATTTTCTTTAGACAGTTCTGACTGGAGAACTGAACTAAAACCTCTCTCAACTTCAACCACAAACACAACCACAACCTGAACCTGAGCCTAGGAAATTATGTGTGTGTTTTGTTTTGACAATTAGGGTGTTAGGGTGTTAAGTGGTTTAGCCCTTTTTTTCCACTTCTCCTCTGCTTCATCTGCTTCTTTAACTCTCTATTATTTTCTTTCATTTTATTTTTTGGGTTTAGGTCTCAAATTAAACGGGAATCGGCTTAGGCGTGTCACACGGGGCGTTCTATTGTGATTATATGTCTGGCTTGTGTGTGTGTGTGTGTGTTCACAATGATGATGGTCTCACTTTTCGCCATAAGCAAAATTAGTTTCCGGAATCGCACTCACTCAACTATTGTGGCAACAAAAGGGTTTTTGTCAGGCAATCAAATTTCCAACTCTAGCAATTGCCATAACTGGTATATATGAGATATAGATAGAGATAGAGATGAGTCTTGAGGTAGATCAAATTAATTAATGTTAATTGGATAATAAGCGTTGCTTTGCAATTACAAAAGTTATAAATTTAAGTAGAGTTGCGATCAGTAAATCGATATGTATCTTTTTGTCAAGACAATGTCTATAGATATTAATTAGATTAAACGATTAAACAACTTTATTCATTACGGATTCTCAAATCTATTACAGAGTTTAATCAGAGACAAGCTAACACATTATTTACAATAATTTCCATTGAAAATATCATAATTTTGTTACAAATATTGTACATCATTCGATATTATGATAGAAAAGTCTGAAGTAAGAACATTACTGTAGTTCATAGAAAAATGAAGTCTTGTAAAGTAGAGAACTAAATATACAACAGCTAAAATAAAATTGTAAGATAGAAAAAAGTAGTAAAATGTAAAAATATTAATTTGTATATAAAAATTATATTAATTTTTATCAAAACTACTAAATACTGGAGAATATTAAAGTAAAATAAAGTCTATCTTGATCGAAATCAACTAAAGAAAATTGTTAGACAGACTAAACTGTGCCCCAACACACTTGTTGCTCATGTGGCAAAAAAAAAATAAAAAGAATATAAAGAATAGATAAAAACACACACACACACACACTCACACTCAATACAACCTCGGGGTCCGGTTCAGTCACGATGTGAGAGAACAGTGTTCACTTGTTGTGTTGTGCTGTGTTGTGCTCTTGTCATGTGGCTGTGATTGTTTTTATTGCCTGGCTACTTTGCCGGCATAATTAGACACACATCAATTAACAATTAGCCAGAAGGGGGAAGAGATGCTGATGCTGATGGTGGGTAGTGAGAGGAGGAGAAGGAGGGCAAAGTAGCAACAAGAGACAACGACAGCTGTCCAATGTCCAGCAGCACACTTATAAATAGCAATAATAATGCCCGCCCACTTGTGGACATAGAGGCAAGAGGGAGGGAGGGAAGAAAGGGGGCAGGAGTGCGAGGTCGTTTAGCCACTTTGGTCAGCTATCGATGTCTAGTTCACTCTCTCTCCCTCTCTCTCTCTCTTTACACAGTGTAGCTCTCGAGGTACGATCCGGTCCGTGTCCGTTGCTCGGCTCGGCTTTTTGGGCTACTAATTTAATTTGTTGCTCAGACACACACATACACACAGTTGGGACACACACAAAGTGGACAGAGGGACATTTGGTCAGTGAATCGGCGCCATGAGTTGCTTGATTTTGTGTCATGCGATATTTTGCGGTTCCCCATTCCCTTTACATTTTTCGTTTGCTTTCATTTAGGTTTTCCCTTTTTCATTTCATTTCGTTACGTTTCGTTTCCCATTTTCCACATTCATTTTCCGCCCAAATTAATTTGATATTGAAGTTGGCATCTTTTCAGCTCCGACGACTGTAATCTATACAAAATGCAACTTCCTCGAACTGGTCCCTTGGTCCTTGTCCCTGCCCCTTCCCTTGCCACTTTTCCCCGCTCTCTTAATAGCCCAGCTTCTGACCATTTCTGGCCACTTGAATGCGTCCATTGTGCGTCTATTAATTGTTCAATTAAGCAATTTCTATCCATCAAACAGGCTTTGTTTTGTTCGGTTATCGATATCTTTGTGCAAGTTAATGAATTTATCAGAGGGTCAGACATTTGCTATTCAGGTGGAAGGGAAGCAGAGGAGTAAGGAAAGTGACTCTCATTTTATGCTTGGCCAATTTCCATAGTTTTCAAAAGGTAAAATGCATGTTTTAGTGCTATCGATAGTTAAATCGATTGTAAAATATGATTAGCCAATAAGTATGGATGTCTTATTTTAATTAGGCTAGATTTGCTATCAACCTAAAAACTCTTTAAATTGTTTGATTTTAAATTTTATGGACTCTTTTGTATTCTCTAAAGTATTGGTAAGTTCTCATCATTTCAAAAGTTTATTATTTGTAAAGCGATAATTATCGATATTGATCGATAACACACACTGCTTAGAATTGAGTTTAATACTTATTTGATTTGATCCTATTGCCTCTGAGACGCTCACTTCTCTATTACATTTACGAGTAGCTTTACAAAATTCAAATCCACTTCACCCACTTGCCCCCCACACACACACACACACCACACACACACGCACACAGACATCGCGAATTGCGACAAAGCTGTGCCTAGTTACGACTCGTTTAGAAATAGACAGAAAAAGAGTAGAAGAAGAAGGCGAAATGTAAAATTACCAATAAAGTCAAATTGAAATTGCCAGACATATTAATAAAAGCCAAGGGAAGCTGCCACATTGCTACTAAGGGATGATCAGTGAAAGAGAGAGGGGGGGAGAGGGAATGATGGGGAAGGTGGCGTTGCGTAGACAACACGATTTAGCGGATGGGTCGCATGGGTGCCACCAACGTAAATAGAGAGAAATAGCAAAGGGAGGAGAAAGCAAAAAGAAGGAAAAAGTAAAATAAAAAAGTAAAAGATGCCATAAAAAACAGACGCGTTTCTCTTAGCAATTCTCTACGTCTCCTCCCGCTTCCCGCTTCCCACACTTTCCCACTTCCAGCGATATTTTTCCTTTTAATTTTATTTCCTTGAGCATACCTTCAGTAGGCAGCAGGCAGGGGCGGGTAAAAGGAGGCATAAAAAGGGGAGGGACGGGCAGCGACGCCATGAAGGAAAATTTCTGTTGACAGGAAATACACTCGAAATTGGCAATTTTGCATTTACGTTAATAATACTCAAGCGTATTTACTACTTACACTTACACGGCACACACACACACACAAAGAAGGGGTGTGAGGACAGGGGTGTGGACAGGGAAGGGGGATGGGGATGGGCGTTGCCAATGTCTGTCTAGGCAGAAAAAAGGGGCCACATTTGGAGATGCTGCGTATTTATTTGCGCCAAGGCAACAGCAGAAAAAGTTGGCAAAAAAAAAGAACTTGTCGAGACTTTTGAGACGTAACACACAGAGAGGGGTGCAGAACAGTTACCTCTAAGAAGAGGGGGCGTAGGGGAGGGAAGGACTTTGTAACTGGGAGCTAAGTATTGCTGAGCCAATATGACGCGCAATTATTTGTAATGGAGACGTAAATAAGTTGAAGAAGCAAAGTGGCAAAAGGAAAAATGGGGGGAAAAACGGCAAATGGCTTTCAGGGGGTGGTTGGGGGTGGAACGGTTGCTGGTACTGGAATTACTGGTACTACTGCTGCTGCTGCTGGTGATGCGACGTTGCGTCTGGCGGGTGGTTAAGTTGTTAGTTTGTTACACAATCCCAAAAAAGCTGCCTTTTTTGGGGGTTGATTTGAGTGGGTTGCTGCCGCTGGTGGTTGCTTTTGTTTTTCTCCCATTTCCTCCTCCTTCTCCATACTCCTTGTTGGAGGGCAGACAATTTTTTGGGCTTAGAAACGTTGCCGTTGCTGTTGCCCCCCTGCTGTTAGCTCGTTAACTCGATTTGTTGCCGTTGTCCTTCTTGTTGTTGTTTTTGTTGTTGTAATAAATATGGTAAAAGCGGCAGTCGGCAAACGCTCTTGGCAATCCCGTTGTTTTTCCAAGATGGCGGTCGGCCCTTGCAAGATAGAGCCGCACGCGTGCGAGCGAGATGGAAATAGCTTAAATGAAATTTTCTGCCTTTTTGGCAACTTTTCCACGTTTTTTGGGTGGGAGGAGGAGGAGGCGCGGGAGGTCAGTTTAGATGATACTAAGGGAAAAGTTACTCTTGGTTCGAGTTTATTGCGTTGATGGACCAACCATTTATAGAGCTGCAAACTTGTGTTTAAGTAGGGTCTCTTCAGGGTTGTCGTATTACTCTTATTAGATCACGCTTCTTATGGATTATCCGCAATTTAACTAAACTTTTTGTGGGGAGGCCGTTTTGATGATAATTGGTAAAGTTGTTATTGAATAGAGAGTTTTGGCTTGTTTACTGGGAGTATACACTTGTCTAGAGTTGTTGCACTACGCTAATTAGATCAATCTATATGCATTATGAATAATTGCTGACTATATAACTGATACTAGGGGTAGCTAGTTAGTCTTGTGGTTAGAGTTGGCATTAGAATTGTAAAGATGTCTAGGGTTGCCATGTTCTCAGCATAACTATTGTTGATTGGAATTTAGAAGCGTATATCTATTTTTTCTCTAAATATTTATAAATATTTTAATGGATAATTTTGAATTTTAAATTAAAACTGGGTTCTGGGTTGTCATGTTAATTTAGAAAGCACACCTTTTTTTAACAATATGGCTACTTTTAGAGACAATTAGTATGTCAAACTTGATAGAGCAAATAATTCTAACAGATTAAGAAACTATACAAATATATAGGGTTGCCCTATTACAACTGTATTAATTTATAGAGCCGTTAATTGAGGTATATTTGCGTATCTAGTATTTAACTGAATATTTAAAGGCATTAAGCTGCTTATTTGTGCTTAAAGCTGTCCAGGGTTGCCACCTTCGTGCAATTGGATCACTTTATGTATATTATATCAACAGTTTGTAGTACAAAATGGCTTCTTCATTGCATTTGCAATTCCAATTCCCTTGCCAGTTTGCCACTCAACGACAACAACAACGACAACAACAAAACAATAATATGGCAACAATCAGTGAGAGGCGGAGGGCATGGTCGAGGTGGGGAAGGGTGGGGATTATGTGTGTGTTGGCGGCATTTACAAAAAAAAAAGAAGGAAAACCCGCGAGCTACACTTTCCCGGGGTTTTGTGTTACGCTTATTTTCCAATTTCACTTTTTGCCATTGTCGTTGTTATTGTTGGTATTATGGCTATTGTTGTTGTTGTTTGAGTTGCTGTTGCCGTTGTTTGAGTTCTCGTTGTTGTTGCTGTTGTTGTTGCTGTTGCTGCTGCCTGCACAAAGATTTTTTCTTGCCATTGATTTTCTGCTGTGCTTAAATTTGCTTACAGCTACCATTCATCTTCTTCCTCTCTCTTTCCCTCTCTCCGCCCTCTTTCTCTGTCTCTTACTCCTCAACCACTTGACCAAACTTGGCTCATTGTTGTTGTAGTTATTATTATTGCTGTTGTTGTTGTTGTTGTTGCTGCTGCTTGTGTTTTTTATTGTAATCGTGTTTTTCATTTTGCTCGCATTTCTTCAACCATTTTTTTCATTTTGAACGTTGACTGTGACGTCGACAGCGACAGCGACTGCGCTGTGAAGAGCAGTGAAGCTTAAATGAAATAATTGGGTAGTTAGTGAGTTATCCCCTCTCTTCCACCCCTCTTCCTCTGCCTCTCCCCATTCATTTGTCTGCTTTTGTCGCCGCCTCTTGCCAATCTCCTGAACATTCTCCTTTATCGCCGTTTGGCTTTGCATTCTTCGGCTATTCAATTATTTATATGCCCATGCACTTGAGGTTGAGCACAACAGAGGAGTCCGAAGCGGGGGGAAGGAATAGGGAAGTATTAGTTCCCCTGTCGACAGGTGCTTGCAAAACAATTTTCTCATTTCAATTTTCCAATTTTCGCAGCTCGTTTTTCCCTTCTTATTTTTATAATTAGACTTTATTTTGCATTCAATTGTATTTTAACTTGCTGTTGTTGTTGTTTGGATGATTGGTATAATCAGAGTTGATGGCGGGGGAGGGGGAGTGGAAAGGTGTGGCTGTGAGCGTGAATGAATTGCCAATCAATATGTTATCGATATAATTTTATGCTGGCTATGACACTTAATTAATTACGATAAATAGTTGTTTAATTATTTGTTTATAGTTGTATGCATCTGTAGATTTATACATTTATCGGTAAACAAAAGCACATATATAGTGTGTTATCGATAAGTCATTTTAGATGATCATATAGATTAAAATGGTTTAATGCTTGCTAACAAAAGTTTTCATTTTGTGTTATAATAAATATAATCAACGATGTGTTATCGATAACATTAAGTCATACTAATATTCATGTCTTTTCCCTTCTTACAATTACGCTGATATCCATCAACTTTAGTTAAACATAAAGCTCAAACTTTTGTCTCATTAACTCTAAGTGATAAACTAGACACCTATCGATAATATAGTATACAAACTCTTAGCTCTTGTTTTTTCCCTTCACATCTTTCTCTACTTATTTCTGCTTCTTTGCCTTCTTCTTCTTCATCTGTATCATCTTCGACTTCGTGTCCAACTTAACATGCAATGTGGCCAACGTTGTCCGCAACGAATCACAAACCAGGCCAAATTGTGTGTATTTTGCTTGTATAAAATTCATTTGGCTATAAAACTGCTTGCCAAACTCCATTTCCATTTCCCTTTCCCCCTTTCCCCCCACTCCACTCTCTTGGCACATTCACAGTTATCGTTTAACCTCCTTCCCCCTTTCCACATACATACCATATATACTATATAGTATAGTATGTTGTGTGGCAGGCAAACGTGCCATTTGAATGGGCAACTAAACTTGCAACAAGCAACAACCCTTTTGTGGTCTGTCCATTTTTGGGGCGCAACGTTTTACAACACTGCAAATGGTGCACGGAAATAGCGGTAAATATAAAAATACACACAAACACACGCACACACAGTGAGAGGGCGTTTAATGGGCCTGAGTGTAAGTGTATGTGTGTGTTCAAATATTTATTAACCCATCAACACATGCGGAAGTTTTTCGGCCGTTTCGTTACACATAACATTCAGACCCAGAAACACACACACACAACACACACCCATCTAAAGATACAAATATACATATGTATCTGTGTGTGTGTTTTTGGTGGTAACAAATTCGTATAGCGTTGCAAATTGCTGTCAACAGGGAAATTAATAAAAAGTCAAACGCTTTTTAAAGGCTAAAGGGAACAGGAACAGGAGCAACGTACTCGGCTACTGCTGCGTATTGGGCTTAAGATCGGCCAAAATAAATTGCGACTGGCAAATAAAATAAAGTAAGTTTTTGGAAGGCAAGCATGTAAGGGATGGAGACTGCTGTGCGTAGCCCTAAAATAGATTAACACGTTTAATATTCAATTTGTGTACGCAACACGCTGTAAAAATGCCTGCCACACATTTAGTTTGAGGTCCTTTCGACAAGTCGCCTGGGGAGCTACTCGAACAGTTGCCATTCTCAGTTGCTCCTCATCTCTGTCTCTCTCTGTCTCTCTCTCTCTCTTTTGATTAGATTAACGGCATTTTAAGTGCCAAATTTGTCGGGGTAATTGAAAATAAAACTTGCGGTGGCCAGGGCAAAAAGGTTCCTCAAATGAAACGAGTGTATAAAAAGTATTTGAAAGTGCTCTCTATATGTGAAAAAAACACTCGATTGTCTCAATTGAATACTTAAAGTAGAGTATTTCTAGTTTTTGTTTCAGTTTCTTTGACATTTTTATAAGAGAAGCTACTTCTCTGTACTTGGAATGATGCTCCTCTCCAGTTAATTAGTTGTACTTCATCTATTTACTACTAAGAAGTAGTTCTTATACTTCATTCATTCATTTATAGGCCACATAACTTGATTTCTGAACCATATAAAAGCGTATGCATTCATTTCACTTGCATTTGTTTACTATCATTATTATATCAACTGCTGCCTTATTATTTACTTTACAAACCTAAGACTTCTTCTAAATATAGTACTTAAAATGTTCAATATAAAATCGAATATATTCTAGTCACTTGAAAATACTGCAAGCACTTGTAACTGTTCCTATTATTGTCAATACCTAATATCCATTTAATACTTTTTATAATTTTAAATAAGGTTCTACACATGCCACACAAAAATGCATTCACTGTAATCAAAACTTTTCCCATTCTTCAACTACTTGATTTCTTTTTCTATACATTCTTCAATTCAGTTAGTTTTCTGTGGCGCCGCATTTTGGCCAAAAAGCAGTCGCACATATTTAACTTTAAGCCAAGCATAAACATACACATATACATATACATATACATATGTACATATTTATGTCTATTTTGTGTGTGTGTAGAAATTCGCATTTAGGCACTTTCCCAAACAGGCACTTGGGGCAGGCAGGCAGGCAGGCAGCTTGTTTGCAGCAAGGCTTTTAAATGCAAATCATGCTGAAATTGTAGATGCTTTCAGCGCGTCTTTCAGAGATTTTCTTCTTTTTTTTCTCTCCTATTCCTAACTATTTGGAGTCGTAGATCGGAGTGCGCATTAACTGGGAACAAAGCCACTTAAAGGTCGCACTGATGCGCTGACTAGCCTTGTAGCTATTGCCCACGACTCAAAGGGGTTTTGAACAGAAAGAGATGGACTCACAGAGAGGAAGAGATAGAGAGAGAGCGAGCTAGTAATAGAGTAGAAAATGAAAAACTCTCAGCGAGTTGTTTACACGCAATGCTCGAGTGCTTCCTAGAAAATGACGACGACGAATCTGCAGTTGGTTGCAGTCTGAAGTGGCATGCCTTTGGCTGATCATGCAGCAGAGTACAAAAGGGGCAGGGGCAGGTGGTAAGGTTCAGGCAATTGGTTTGCCAGCAGCGCCAGCCGGTAAAAGTCATAAACGCAGTCGACTCAAGGGTCGCAGCTCCTTTCGACGCTTGCCACTTGTTGTCATCAATTTGTTGGCTCTTTCACTTGCTCCTCCGACTCTTCGACTCCGACTCCCTGACTCCTCTCTCGACTCTGCCACCGATTCCAATTTGAAAATTCAGACTTCTACTGCTTCTACTGCTGCTGTTTATGCAGCAGTTGAGGTCGTGCCACTTTTGGTTGCAGTTCTTTGGAAATATGTAGTTTTTTGGGAAATTATCTTCTTTTATTTGTTTGCGTTTGCGTTTCGGTTGTTTGCTTTGTCCGCTTTTCACTGAAAACTCAACTTGTAGTTTTCTAATTAAAAAATTATTATCAAAATAATAATAGTTGACCACCCCAACTCCAACATCTACTTCTCCTCCTACTCCTACTCCATCCCCTTCGTGTCTTCCCCTATCCGCTTTTTTTCCTCACTTTTCGACTCGTTTACATTTCGTTTTTCTTGTACGTCTCATTTTCGGTCGACTCATTGTCACATAATTAACACTTGATATAGCAATTTTCTTCAATTTTCCTCAATTTACCACAATTTTTCTCTCTCTCTCTCTCTCTCGTTCTCTTTCTCTCCCAATTTTCTACATTTGAAATGTGCGAAAAACTATCGAATTACCATTGTCCAAAAATGTGGCAGGAAATGAGCAAAGAGAGATTTCTTTTGAGAGTATGTTTCTTGGTACATTTCGGAAGTGCGAGCATTTCTATCAGATATATATATCTATAATCTCATTCTTTTGCTCTTTCTTGAGTCTGATGTTTATCGGTCTGCACATTTTTTTGTTGAAGAATTTGTGGTTAGTTTTTTGTTGGCAAAATTGGTGCGATTGATTTTCATGCGATTCTTTTTCACACGTGGCAGATGCGAGTTAAAAGATAAAATCGAAATGGAAATGGGAGGAGAAAATGAGAAAATTCAGAGATAAACAGCCCAGATAAAATGGGCTTGTTAATAATTGGTATATAATGAAACAATTGTGGGATAGACTTATAGTTTAGAGATTAACGAGAGGGCTGAGCAAGAAAATGAGATGAGATAGTTTTAAAAGAAAGGAGTATCTTAAAGAGTGTCTTGGATAAAATTGAGTTATAGATTGATTAAGAGGTTGATAGATAGTTAAAAAGTGTATACGACTTAGGACTTTGAATGATTATACATTAACACACACATTTTGAATGTCTTTATAGGGTATCAAATAACTATCCGAATGATAAACTGACATAGAATGTATAGAAACTAATGTCAAATTCAAATATATCTATCAAATAAAGCTTTTGTATGTGGACATAGAAAAATGGACCCAAATATAACTTTATTTATTGCTAGTTAAATTTAGTTGCTGCTAACTGCCTTTTAACTTAGTTAGTTGGCCATAAATCAATGTGCTGCTTTCCCGCTGACAAATAACCACTTATTGTGTATGTGGACACTTGTGTGGTTAAAGTCCAATTATAAAACCAATTACAGTGCAATTATTTGCCATTAAGACAAAATCCACTTACACTTTAACTAACAAAATGCCCATGACTAAGGCCAAAAAAAAAAATCAAATCAAATAGAATAACAAAGACTTTGGAGACTGAGACCCTATCGAGAAAACAAGAAGAACAAGAACAACCAAGTCAGCTGTTGCCTCGTTTTTTTTCATTGCTGCTGCTGTCGTCTTGGCCATAAATGTGTGAACCAAAAGTAGTTGCGGCCATTACATAAACAACAACAAATTGCGGATAGACAACAATGGAAGCGGGACAAGTGCTGCCAGCTGACAGTGATCTGAAGGTGAAGAGTCTACCAAAAAAACTGAAACCCAAACACAAGTCTCAAGTTTGAAGACCAAGTCCAGAAAAGGACGCACTTGCATGACTTTCAAGTAAATATTTATTTATTAAGAAGAAAAAAAGAAAATAGTAGAAAAATATCAGAAAGGCAGCAGCAGCAGCAAAAAAAAGGAAATGATGTAGAAGTTAAGGAAGAGGGAGAGTAGCTGAAAAGTATGCTATGTCTGTGGAGCACAACTCCAATGCCGTTGGCGTTCTCAATGGCCACTCAAATTAAGGATAACAACATGCCATGCCAACCACCATCTAAAGCTAAAGTAGCAATTTTGCAGCAAAAAAGGATGTGCTCCTACTTCTAACCAATCCTGCAACGGCTCCTACACAGCACAAAGTGTTGTATACTAAAGTTAAAGTTTGCTATTCATGAATTTCTTAAGTGAAACATTTAAGATTTAATTGATGAATTACTTTTACTTTATTTAAATTCATTACTTAAATAAATAAAAGATAAATTAACAATATATGCGAATTAAATGACAATTATTTGACTCTTAAATCGGAAAATATTCCTCAGTTATAAGAGATTTAACGATGCAATTCATTAAAATTTTGCAGCTAGTCACTATATATTGTTTGTTCATTCAACTTGAATTAAACATTTTAAAAAAGTTACTAAAAGAAAGTTAAAGGAGTCTTAACTTTTGTAATAAATATAAATTTAACTTTTTTTTTGACATTTTTCTACAAATTTAATTATGTTAAAAAATATTTTCCAAGAGTGAGAAATTAAATAAAAAATTTCCCAATCCGCTTAAGAAAAGCTAAACATATCCAACTTTGTATTGAACTTATACTTCTTATAGAACTTTCTGCATTTTTTCTCTCAGTGTACTTCTTTTCTGCTGCTGATACTGCGGTTAACCACTCGAGTCGATTTATTTAGTACACAACTAGCGTTGACTATGACGACGTCTTCTGGCCATTGTGACTGGCTATAGAAAAGGACAAGACGTTGCCTTTTTTACAGCTCAACTTGGCCCGAAGCAACAACAACTACAACTACAACAACAACATAAACAGGAACAAGAACAAGAACAACAATGAGCAAACTCTGTTGGGCAAACACAAAATGTGGCCCTAGAGCAAATAGAAGAAACAGAAGCCGATGAAACAGCAGTAAAAATACAAAAAAGTATATATATAAAAAAGAGGCAACAGCAGGAGACTAACGGAAAGGTCAACAGTGAAAGCTGCAACAACACTAACAGCAACAACAACAACAGTTGTTAAGTGTGAAAATTTAACAAATTAAGTGCGTGTTGTTAGCAGCTCAGAGCAAACATTTGAGGTTACAATTTGTGCAGAAAGAGATACAGATACAGATAGAGATAGAGACAGAGCTACAGATAGAGATACAGATGGACTGCGGTCAATGGCAATTCCAAAGTGTGTGGGCGTGTCTTGAACTGTAAATAAACTAACAAATTATATGGGCCCAAATAGCAGGTCAAATTCCCTGAAGGACCTCAGAAGCACCTTAAGGCAAACTCAATTCAATTGGAACGCAATTTGAGATAAGTTGAAATATTTTACTATCAATTCAATTTGTTTGTTCAATTTGTGCAAACACTTAAGTAATAATAATATTACTCAAACCCTTTTTATTTTTTAATATCAATTCTGAGAATTTTAAAAGACTTCTTATCGTTCAAATACTTTAATGGCAAGGCGTGTGCTTATATAATATCTGAGTTCTAGGAATTATTTTATTTGTAAAATGTAAAATGTAAATGTAAAATGAAATTGACTTTTAAAAGTTCAATCATAGCAGTTTACCTCAATAAGTCATTCTTATTAATGAGTATTACTAATCAAATATGAGATTATGCTTTTAATGGAGAGTGAGCTATAAATTCAATTTAATTTCTGTTTCGTTGAATATGTAAATTTAAGTATAAATTTCCAATTTAATTCAAGTTCTACTTTACATAATATCTATTCAATTTACAGTGTTTCAAATAAATTACACTTTCTTAGTGTTTCTAAGGCTTGCATTTAAGCTGTTCTCTTTCAGTTGGCTTCTATAGATATATACATACATATTCTACTTTCTATTTGATAAAATTAACAGCTCGTATTTAAATCACTTTAAGCAGTTAATTTTGACATTCGGGTAGCATTAACAGATTCATAGTCTATAAAAAGATATGAGCAGTAAAATTAAATAAATTCTATAAAATATTTAGACTTTCAGTAAGTATAATATTTATACATAATCTAAAAAAATTATTAATTCTTGGCTAAAGTTCTATATATGATACTTAGATACATATGGAACTTAATAGACTATATGCGAAAAAGGAATTATAGATTATTATTAAAGAATTATAATAATATAAAATTAATTAAATAAATTCAAAGAAATCTAAGGATAGAAATATAGCTAAGATTTCTTTGTGTTTATTTAATGAATTTTCTATTATTATTAGAATTCTTAAGCAGATAAATTTTCTTCTCGCATATACTCTATTTAATTCCGTATTCTCTTGTTTATTCTTTTACAGCTTGAATTTAGACTACACTTCTGAAATTCTTGCTTGTCTAAAAATCTGATCGCTTACTATTGGGACTGGGAACTCGATTCTTATTGGAAAGCAATTGCATCAGCTTATAAGCTTGGACAATTATGTGCTTAATTAGCGGTAATATACACACACACACACACACTGGCCTTTAAAGTATGTGTGAAAATTCACACTTCTTGTGTTGAGCCACTCAGCAGATACGCACGTGTGTGTGTGTGTGTGTGTGTTGTTCCTGTGTTATTAATAAGCTTCAGTGTGCATTGGTGTCCCTTCACCCTTCATCCTAACTCTTTCTCTTCCCCCTCCTTTACCTTGTTTCTATCATTGTCCCTTTGCCGTGCTTAATTTGTCGTTTTATTGTTTTAATTTTGCTGCCCAGCGAGGCGAAAACGCAGGCGAACAAACGAAGCCTGCGTATCCATCCCCTCCCTCACCTCTCTTCCACACACACACTCTACCCCTCTTCACAACCCTTTGCCGAACTGCGAACTTTTCAGCTTGAGCTTTAGCTTATTAGTTGCGCCTAAAGAGTGGCCCTTCTTTCAGAGTTGCCACTTGGTTGCTCTCGTTGTTGTTGTTGCTCTTGTTGTTGTTGCTCTTGTTGTTGTTGTTGTTTGCTTATCATATGCATTCCCATTCTACACTTTTATTCTACAGTTCTCACTCTCTGCTTTTTTGCTTTCTATTGAGCGTTGTTCGAGTGCAGCAGCCACAAAGACAAAGCTTTTGTGTCTTCTCTGTTTGTGCTTAATTAGCCCAAGTAACTGGAACTGCCTCACTTGGTATCAGTGTTGGCAATCCCGCTTCTTTTTTCAGTTAAAAAATTTGAAAAAAATTTATAACCTTTTAAGAATATGATGTTTTTTAACAAACCATTTAATCGTATAGATCTGTCCTTTTTAAAAGCTATTTAAGCCGTAAGAAATTTCAAAATATTCTCAATTCGGAACTCTATTCCATTTAAAAAATTGAAAATTAATGTTGAATAGCACTCGAGGAATAAAACTTCTAATGAAAGTGAAAGAGCGTGAAAATCGAAAAAGAGACAACCAGAATAATTAAATCTTTAATGGATTTGAAGATAAATAGTTTGGAATTACTAAAAATTAACTAAATGTCTTTAAATATAAAGCCATTTGTGTTACTTTCTGTGCTCTATTTTAATGTTTTATAGCTTTATTGCCGTTAAAGGAATCTTAGTGAAATTGTTTCTGATTAATAACTCAGCACTTTTAAAATAAAACTTACTGTTCTAAATTAGAACTTCTAATTGCTGTTCCCCAATATAATTTTTCATCCTGTTTATTCATTTGACAAAGTCTTATTGTATGAGCAGAATTATATTTACTGAAAGTCATTTACATATATGGAAATAAAACAGTTCTATTTATTAATTATTCTTCTTTAATTTTTATCCTTTTAAATTGTTTTTAAATAAAATGGTTTACAAAAAGTCAACAATTTTCATTTAAAAACTTTAGACCTATTTCCTGTCCATTTAGTTTTTATTAATTCTTTTACAACGCAAATAAGTTGACGATGTCTTATAAAAAGAATCTGTTTTCGAATAGTATTAACTGTTATTGGAAGCCAAAATTATTTAAATATAGAAAAGATTGTTCTACTTTCAGTGCTTCTATTTTATTTTTGAATCCTACATTGTTTCCGATTAGTAATCAAATTTACTTAAAATTAACACTTTTCATGTAAAACCGTTTGTTCTACTTTCTGTCCTGTTTCAATCCTTTCAATTTTCAAATCCTTTCTTCTCCAATCTTTTGCTGACCAATTTGTCCTATCATCACCAATTTGATTCGAACTCACCTGTAAATTGTGCGCCAAAATGCTGTTGGAAATGACCGCGGAATTCATGCGGCGTACTGAAGCCGGGCGGTAGAAAGCCCCGCAAATAGGCGGCAGCTGCCAGGGTTGTCATGTGATGATGATGGGCGGCCGCAGCGTTAGCGGGATCGGCGGCAGCGGCATAACCGGCGGCAGCATAGAAATTGGCCGGATTAAAGACGGGGAGCTGACAGTGGGCGGCAGCAGCGGCTGCGGCGGCTGCAGCGGCTGATAATCTGGTAACATCTGGTGATATTGAGCGTGAATCACGTTGCGAGGGTTGATCCAACGTTTGTTGGCCACCGCCACTGCCGCTAACAGCTGATTGTTGTGGGGTATTTGCATTTCGTGGTGGAGGCGTGGCAGCGGGTGATAGTGGCGCCTCTGTGGCGCTGGGCGTGGCCGCTGATGCTGCCTGTGTGGATTGCTGTTGTTGTAATTGCTGTTGCTGCTGCTGCTGTTGCTGCTGCTGTTGCTGTTGTTGTTGGTAGCCCAAGCCGAGGATCTCCTGTATGGCAAAGGGAGTACGCATTTTGGTAGCTTGCATTTTGCCGTCGGCTATTTGAATGACAAAAAGTGAAGAAGAAGCTGCACTTGTCTCCAACAAAAAAAAAGGAATCGAGTTCACAATGTTCACAGTGATGTGTGTTTCGGTTTTTTGTTTTTGTGGTTTATTGCACTTGTTTTTTTAGCTTATAACAGTAGTTTTCATAGCTCACACATTAAGACAAATAGCACGAGAAAAAAATATATCTAGTAATAATGTATTTGCACACACACACGAGCACATACATGCGTAAAATAACACTGAGCAGGGTAGTAAAAAAGAAGTTGTTTGTTGCCAAAAAAAAGTCTAATGTTATTTTTTTTTGCCTGCTAATCCAATTCGATGTCGATTCGAATTTGAATTCGAAGAGTGTTGTTTGAAGTTTAACTGTTTTTTTGGAAGCACAACACGAACACAAACAACAACAACAACGACGAGAGCTTTGTTGCGAGTGTGGTGTGTGTGGGTGAGTGTTTATCTCTCTCTGTGTGTTTCTTTGTTTGTTCGTGTGGGTGCTGACCGCTTGCGTTCGGCGTGGACAACGTACGAAAACGAACTGAAACCAAAGCGCGCGCTGCACGCGAGCAAAAGCGTCACGTCAACGCCGCTGTTGCTGTCGCTGCCGGCGCCAGCTGCGACGCCAACGCACCACGTTTCGTACTTCTTTCTTTTTTCGCCTTTGCTGTTGCCGTTGCCGTTGCCGTCGCTTCGTCGTCGCCGTCGCCGGGGTAGCTTCAACGATGCTTCGCACGCCGCCAACTGTCGACTGAGTGTGAATCCGTTGGCAGCCTCTGCTGCTGCGCCAGCTTCTTGTCGCTTGCTACGCCATCTTTGCGTGCGACCGAAATGGCATTAGTGTGTGCACGCATGCTGTTTCACTCTTGCCCACACCTCTTATGCTGGCATTCCAATTGTAGGGGTAAAGTCAGTCACTTACAGCATGCTATCCTGCATGCACTCATTGCGAATGTATCTTGCTGTCACTTTCTCGACTGGAAGGCATCACACGGACACTGTGCATAGTGTACGTGTTTCAGTTTACAGTGTGTACGCGCGTGTGTGTGTGCGTGTGTGTTAATAATGCGACGGTTGCGGCCTTTGCTCAACGTTCAACGCTCAGCGGCCTCAGTTTCAGTTTGTTTTGCGCCGCCAATTTGGCGGGCCACATTGCAACGACAACAATTCCATGAGCTCATGTGTCTCTCTGTGGGTGTGTGTGTGTGTGTATGTGTGAGAGAGTTTTACGTGATTTCAGATATTTGAATTACTTTCTTTTTTTTGCAATTTTTGTTTATGTTAGAATTAATTACAGCCTCTGTTTAACTACAACTTATCGAAAACAAAACAACGATTAACTTACTTTACACCCTGTAGAAGCCTCATTTGATATCAAAGATCAAATACTGTTTGTCCTGTAAGACAAAGTTCGGAAAAGATCTGTTGAATTATTCGTAAAAGATTTAATGTAAATGGTGTAAATATCATAAATATATTTATTAATTTTATCAAGTGCCGATTTATCAACTTCCTTAATGCCCTATTTTCCTAAATTTCTTATTACATTTAATTTAATAGATATTCTAAAATTTATCATTAATTTCAATACATTTTAGAAAAATGTTTTTGCGTAGAAATTCCATTGAAATAGTTATTTGAAAAATAGTGTCCCTCTACATTATATCATTAGTCATAGATAGGATTGGAAAAGTAAATATTATAAATGGTGTTTAAGAAGGTACAAACTTTATGCATTTTAATATTTTCTCGTTTTTACATATTAAAGATATAACTTACCGTAGAATCATTCGATTTATTTATCAAGAAAATCAGGAATTTCACCCCATTTTTTAATTAAAAATATCTGTAAATTCATAAACTTATTTACAGTTCGGTAAACGAATTAATACTTCATTTATTAGCTAGAATCTTTAATAAATTAAATAAGCTTATTTCACGCTTAACGTTTAATTCAAAGTTGTAATATAAGATTCCTAATAAATAATTATTTTTGGCACTTTCGTCACTTCTCATCCTTTCTCTAGTGCATTGGCAAATGTTTTCCGTTTGTTTTCTCATTTCCAAATGTTTCCTTTTAGTTAATAGTGCCGTCTGCTTGTAGATTTCCCCATTGCCTAAAATTTGGCTGATTCCAGTTCACTTTCCCACGCTCAAGCATTCCCAATTCCTGTAAAGTCTCCTTCTCTCACCTCCTCTCCTCTCTCATCTCCCCTGTCTTTGTCTCTGCTCCAAATTGCACGCATTGTTGTTCAAAGTTGGCCATGTTAATTAAGCGCTCAGTCCGCTCTCTCTCCGCTTTCTCCCTTGTCTCTGTCCTTCTCTCTTTCTCTTTATCTCTGCTCTGTGTTATCGATTAGCTGCTGTTGCCGCTCAGTCTTTCCCTACTGAGAAACAGTCTGTCTCACTCTTTCGCTGTTGCAGTAGTGCATTAATTAGTCGCATTGCATAACAATTGCATAATCAATATGCCATTTCAATTAACTGCTTGGTTTGCAATTAGGCTGCCTCCCCCTTTTCTCTCTGGTCCCGCTCCCCCCTCCCTCTACATTTCCTTCTCCACTCAACGCTTTTGCCAGTGGCGTTTTTGGAGCCCAAGCAGCGTGTAATTAGCACACTCTGACACGTCTCTCTTTCTCCCTCCTCCCACGCTCCCTCTCGCTCTCTCACCCAGTCTCTCTCTCTATTTCTTCTGCTCTTCTTGCGGCAAAGTGTGCGAGGAGTGCAGCAAATGCATTTCCAATCGCATTAATTGCATTGATCATACGCAATGTTGAACTGCATCTTTTTCAAAGTATTTATTTACATTTCTTTTTTTTTCAATTGATGTGGTCACATTAATTAAGTTGATTTCTTTTTTTTTTGTACTAATATTATTTAAACTTTTTCAATTAAATATTGTGCATTATTTTTCAACACACAGCTGAAAATCCTGCACCCACATCTGCATATTTTTCCACTCTTCTCCTGGAAAAATGTGACAACTTTCATCTTGCGTTTCCATTAGAATTTGAAGCATTTGCGCATCTTATAGGACTATTTGTTGTTCTTATTGTTGTCGAGTGGATTTTGTGCATTAAGAATTTCAACTTGAAGTAATTCAAATTGTACAAGAGTACTGCCAAGTACAGTAAGCATTCGCTAGGAATAAAAGTACTAAAAATATACACTTATTTTCTTATCAGTTACCTTTTGGAATATGTCCAAGTTTTTAAATATCTTTTACTTTTTTCTGTTTAGTTTTACTTTTCTATATATATTTGTATACTCAACTCGTTTATAAGATGTTTTTACTGTGTATTACTCAGAGTTAAATTGTATTTAAATATATTATGTATTTGTAAGAAATATTTTATGTTCTATATGCTATGCAAACTGTTCTTCTAACTTTCTCTTGTAAGTTCTCTTGTACTTTTATTAAACCATTTATTTCTTACGCTTATTTATTAGTTTTTGTTGCTTTTTCTTTGGCCTATGTTTATAACAATGCCAAGTTGTTTTTAGAATATTTGACTCTCATTTTATTTCTTTTTATAACATAATAGTTGACAACTTATTTTCATAAATTTAACTAGCTCACTCTTATACCCCTCTCTCTCTCTCTCTCTTTTTCTCTGAGCTTCTCTTTCTTCTACAAAATATTATATATTTGCACTACCCCTGTCTAGAGTTTTGATCACGAATTTCAATTTCCGTTTGGCATGTCCTCAAGGACCTGTGCGCCGACTCGTATTATTTCATATTTATAATGTAATCTGCACTTCATCCTCAAAGAGACGTCGCATAAATCACAAATGCCACTTGCACGGCCAGCCTCCCTCCTCCTCCCTCTTACTCCCCTTTCTCCCCATTCCCACTCTATTGTTAAGTGTGTGTGTGTGTGACTATTTATAATACATATGCATGCAAATTCAGAGGCAACGCTCCACTTCATAGGCACGTCAGAGGACGCTGGTCTAAAAGCCTTTTGCCTCGTCCTTTTTAGGCTTTTTTTTTGTTGTAGTCGTCGTTGTTGTTTTGTTTGATGTTCGGCGGCCACTTGAAATGCATTTAAAAGTTGTGTTTTTTTGTACTTTTTATTATTGTTATTTGCGCATTGGGCGCACTTGAGGCAGGTTCCATTCCAGGATTTAGATTCAAACGACTACAAATTGAAATTTCCATAGCATTTGTCATCAATTTGTAGCTTTGATTGTTTGTTGATTTTTGTCATGCATTTTTTGGGCGGATCCATTTACTCGTTACTCGTCACTCGTTACTTGGCCACTCGTCGCTAATTGTCTCGTCAGATTGAAATATGCTGCCTACTTTTGGGCGTTATTTGTCGTTTATTTCATTAGACTAAAAGCATGTGTTTTTTTGTGGGGGCAACTAATTAAGCCAACATCTGGCAATTTTTGGGCCTCTTTGCAATTGTATTTGCTCACTTGCAACGCAACGCTCCCAGGGGAGCAACTGCAACGGGGGCATGCCACAACAGCCACAACAGCCTCAATTGCATATTAGCTATTCATTCTCTTCTTTTCCAATTCTTTTTCCTTTTCACTTCAACTTGGCCGCATTTCGATTACTTTTATTGCCCACATCGTTGTCGTGGCCTTTGTTATTGCTTAGCCATCATCGCCTTTTGCTTTTGCCATCTTTTGTTTTGTTGTTTGTTTGTCTTTAGTGCCACATGGCTTAATGGTTGCAATCTTGCCACAGATTGTCTCATTCAGCTAATGGCAAAAGGCGCAAACACAATTGAGGCTCACGCGAATCAATGGGCATTCGAATAGGGACTTGGGGATTCCCTTTTATATCCTTAAAAGTTAAAGATGCATCTTTAAGATACTTCTTCAGGTTAGTTTTCTCTCAGTTGAACTCTCTCTCTTAACTTTGACTCAAGTGTCAAGTTTAACATAAAACTTGCATAGTTTGAAGACTTCCAAATTCTTCTTGGTTTAATACAAAGACAAAAGTAAAGTAAGTAAAGTAAGTAATTGTAGAACAGGTAGGAAAATGAGCTAGTTTATTTATTATAGTTATAACTTTATGTTTCAACTTGTTGTTTGTATAATATAATTTCTGATATGATCTAAAAATCGTCTTAAAGACTCGTAATTCTTACTCATAGTTGTCACAGAATGTGTGTATGTCTGTGTGTGAGGTAAGAGTATAAAACACTTCTGCAATTGCTGCTGTTTTCCCCTGTCTCCGCTCCTCTTCTGTCTGCAGCGAAAGTACAGTCGCTAAGTCTTAAGACCCTGTACATAAGTTAAAAGTACAAATAGTCTATAAAGTGTTAAAAAAAACTACCTCAGCAAATCAAATAAAAAAATTACAAAATTAGAAAACTAGAGTACTTTTAAGATATAATTATAAACTATAATATTTATTATAGCTTGAATGAATCGTAAAAGTTACAGCTTATCTCAGAAGTTATTAAGTTAACAGTTGTTAAACTTATTTGCATTTCCTACAAGTACAGGGTCTCAGGCAGTGTAGCATACTCTACTATACCTTTGCTTATTTCTATTCTTCCTGCACTCCTTCTACCAACAGTTGTTGTTGTTGTTGCTGCTGCACACTCCCAATGGGCGATGGCGACGTTGCTTTTGAGCCACTTGGAAATCGTTAATTTCATAATTACATGTTTCATGCACACGCTCTTCTTCTTCGACTATGGCCCAAAATGGGCGACACCACACACACACAGAGAGAGTGGGAGAGAGAGAGTGAGACCCCATTGTGCGTGTGTGTGTGTGAGTGTGTGTGAGTGGCACATAAGTGGCAGCCAGCCAGAAAGCCAACACCATTTTGGCCATAATTTAGTTTTGCCCGTCCATTAGCAAGCCAGGCCACAGCAACAACAACGGCGGCCTTTGTTGCAACGCCACTCAGCGAGAAATCAGCACCAGCAACAACAGCAACAACAACAGCAGCAACAACAACGACAACAACAACGACAGAGACCCAAGTGGCCTCGACAGTGGCAGCGGGTGGCAAGCAGAAGAGAAGAGAATAAAAAGGGGCTGATAGGTAGAGGGAGTGTGTGGCAAGAGGTGCTTCTGCTGAAGAAGTAGAGGAAGAAGCAGCAGCAGCAACAGCAACAGCGACTGAGGCAGAAGAAGGACGAGTGGATAATTATTAATAATTATCGCATTGACGTGTTTTCGTTTTCAGTTTTATTTATTTTGTGGCCTTTGTGTGTGTACAAGTGTGTGTGTGTGTGGCAGTCTCTCTGTGTATGTGTGTGTGTGTGTGCCTCGCTTGACTTGCTTGCTGCGTTGTAACTTAAGTGGTTTATATAATTGGTCAACTTCTGCTGTTGCTACTTCTCCTTCTACTTTTCCTTGCCCTTCTTCTTCTCCTTCTCCCTCTCGTTCTACTCCTGCTTCTTTCTTAACTTCTTCAGTCTACCTCAACAGCCCCTTTCTTGTCCATGTTGTTCTGTGATTTCTTTGCTTAAGGGTGGCATTTTTTCTTCCAAGGGTTGCACATACATACATACTTCATATAGTTATTCAACTGAACTGCATAGTTTCTTTCAATATAAAATTGCGTCATTGAGAACCGAACAACAAATGAAACTAAAATTCACTATAAATAAAGAAATAAATCATGTAAGCAATTTATTTAAAAACTAAATAAGAAATGCAACTTAAACTCATTAAGAATGAAGAAATGTATCATATATGCCAGACAGCTATAAATATTCAACTAAAAAAGAGGATAGAAATTACTTAGAATATGGAAGAGTTTCAAGGGAAATGTATGTTGAATAGAAGTTAGAATAGATTTTCCAGAGTATAAAATGTTCTTACATATATTTTAAGATTAATACTAGACTTTCTTAATGTGAATCTAATTCTGAACCAATATTGAGGATGAATTCGCAATTTACACTGATCCTACCGCCATCTAAATCAGTCTAAACTTGTCCTCATTTCTTCTATTCAAAAAACAAACAATTTAAATAATTTAAATAAAATCTTGTCCAATTCTTAAGTTTTTCAACTCATTTCTATTGCTTGTTAAATATTTAATAGACCCATCAAATTAAACAAATACCTTTCCTTTAATTAGGACACAATTAATCATTCTCTATGATAACTTGATATTCCCATGTCTTTTCAGATATTCTTTCAATGTTCTTCCTCTCAGTTTATAATACCTTCATATGCTTTTTTTAAATTAAAATAAATATTTCATTATGATATTCTTTATAATTCGCATTCTAATCAGCTCTAGACAGATACGAACTTCTCCAGCCTGCCCTAAGCCCAATGACATCCTTAATTCTATACAAATTCCCTCTCCTCAACTTTATCCTTGGCCATTTATGAATTCAACATGACTTATAGATTTACCTATCTCCCTCTCCTTCATTCACAAAGATGAAAAGCATATTCTGCCATTACTTCCCCATACTTTCCACCCCCCCTCCTCTTAGCTGAGCTCATTAAGCATTAGTCGCATTAAGCGCATTTTTTCAATTATTTTGCAATGCAAGAAGAAAAAAAGAAATATAGAAATGTTAAAAGAAAAAGAAGCATTTAAATGGAATTCAAAACGCGCGTAATTCAAAATTAATCTCGAATACCAAATGAATTGCTACATGAAAAGCTCTCAATGAAGCTAGCGGAAGGAGGGGTGAATGCCGTTAGGGGTGGCTGGTAGGGGGGAGGGGCTGAGCTTCTTGTGACCAACATGCAACCATTGCGCCTAAATGAGCAGCAAACTCTTCAAAAGCGTTGAATATTTCATACATATATGTATGTAAGGACTTTCCCTTGGGGTAAGGGGTGAAGGTAGGAGTAGGGGTAGGGGTAGGGGTTGAGGATGGGGCTAGGGGTTGGAGATTGTGAAATCTAAAGCTTCTGTCTTTTCACTTTTCGTTTACGTGGCTTTTTGTTGACCAAACAAGTGATCGTGGGAAGGGGCAGACAAATGAAAGGAAATGTGTGTAGATTTTGAGTTTGAGGGCTTTCGGATTAAGTTTCTTAATTGCGCAGCTCGCATTGGCCGCCAGATGGCGCTGTCTCAATTATGCCATTTCAAAATTTTTCAATTAAAATCCGCACACACTCACACACACACATACAAAGGAAAAACTGTCAATGGAGCAGCAAATTTATTTTTTTATCATTCATTTTATTTTATTTTTATCATTCATCTTCATTTCTCATATTTTCATTTCATATGTTTTGTTTTTGTAACCATTTCTCATCCTTTTTCAAGGATTAGCGACGGCAGCTGGAAATATTGTGGCAACTTTTGTTTGTTGCCACAAATTTAATCAACGCCGCAAGTTGAAAACAAACGTAGCAACCCCAGCAGCTATTTTCATTATCCTTTTTGAGTCCTTGAGCTCATGCCCGCTTGCCAGCATTTATAGCTTTTTATGGCAACTGCTTTTATGGCGAACATGTTGCTGCATGTCGCCAGATGGCGCTAGTGTTTAGGTCTATCCTTGGCAGGCGAAATTTGCAAAGCGAAAGCTTCGATTGCGAAACGGGATGAAACTTAAAGCTTAAAGCTTAGCATGAAAGTTGTGTTGGTAATTGTGATATGAGAACAAAGGAAACTCGTTTTTATTAGTAATTATATTAAATATAAATATGGTCGGATTTTAATAATAGTTTTTAAAATATTTACATTTATTTAAAAAAGCTTTTTAAGAGTATAAAACTTATGTCTTCTGCTAAAGAGCTAAATATTTTAGTTAAAATTTAATAAGGCCGTTTTTTTAACACTGTTATTTTAAATGCTGTTTTATAAATGGGTACAAAGAAATTATAAATATAATTATAGAGTTTAATATCTTAGATTTTTCTATTAAAATTTGTTTCTTAACCAAGCCGACTATTTCAACTTTATCAATCCTTCGCTATTATATATATAGTATATAAGATGTTGCTATAGTTACATAATAAACACTATTTATATAAGCTCATATTCTTTATTGACCAATATTAATTATTAGCAATAAATATTTATCCTTTTTTAATAAAGGGTATTTAGCATACTCAAAGGTCTACACACAAAATCACTCTAGTTGTAGACTTTACCAGCTTTATAATTCTGCCATGTTATGTATACCTCTCAATATCTGCCAATATTAGCCAATATTAGCAACTTATTAAGTCAAGATACACTTTCTATATACTAAGTATCTTTGTACTTATATATTTAGTTGTTTCTATAGATATAGCCAACTAAGTATTCAAGTTACCCAGTTGACTGGCAATACCAAAAACTAACAGAATCAACTGATGGTTGAGTGATGCTTGTGTTGTCATCATTGGATCTATGCGTGACAACTGTCACACACACATAAATACACTCGCACACTCGCACACACACAGTTGTGAGTATATCCTTTAGCCTGCATTGCAAATGAATGTCACAGAAACTGATTGAATCAACTTTATTTCAAAATGATGCCACTTAAATGGATAGAGTGTGAGTGTTTGAATGTGTTGAGTAGTTCCACACACATACTACACTACAGTTTTGCATGTGCTCCTACACACACTTACACACACACACGAGGGTGGGCTGATAAGTTATTGGCCCAAGTATAAAAACGACACTTCTTTAATGAAATTATAATCTAATTGGGTTGCTCAAGTTGCATGAAGAAAGGTTAAACTTTTGAACTTTAATACCACTTCTAACTGAAGAAGTTAAAGTTCAAACATATTCGAAAACAAATTAGTTGCAAATGTTGAGTCAATTTGTAGATAAAATCATTACCAAAACGTCATTTCACATTGAATTCAGTTTTGCTTTGCCAAAGTTTAGTTTAGATTTAGATTGGTTTTCATTCCCAAAATAGATCAGTTACTTATCAGGCTACCCTCGTAGAATGAACTGATAGCAGTGCCAGGGAACACGTAACAGAAATCGTAGCATACTTTTTGGCATGTGCCAACCAAATAAACTTGATAACAAGCAATTTCTCACGTCTCTCACAAAATGGAGCGTGTCATCCGGGCAACAAGCTGTTGCCAAAGATGATGACGACTTTTGGTTTGAGTTTGCGTTGCGTTCGCTTCATAATGATGAGTTGCTGCCTGCCACTCTTGCCACATTCCCACATTTCACATTCCATTCCACATTCGACAAATGCCACACACTTGCACACACACAAATGACAAATCAATGGTAAATCCTTCCTCTCCCTTTCCCTTTGCTCTTTATGCTATTGCTTCCTGTGATGTTTTGACTTATCATTAGTTTAATTGGTGGCATGATGCCACTGTCTGTTGCAACACCCCGAATACAAATTTGTTGCCATTTAATTGGATGTTGCTCAACGCCAGCTCAGCAGGTGACAGCACCAAATCTATGTACAATGCTGGACATGTAAATAGCACCACTATGAAAAATACGCAGGGGATGAAATAAGTTTTAGTCATAGAATCTGTATCAAGTATACAAGTATGTTAATACTATATATGTATATATATATTCTTGTGCAATATGACAAGCTGACTTGATATAGCCGTCTTTTTTCAAAACTCAGTTTTACTGTTTTACTTAGCATTGAAATTAAGTATATTTTATCTAAATTTAATATAAATAAAAGATTTGAAATATGATTTTTAAGCATTTTAATGGAAAGGAAATAAATCATATTTAATAAATAAATAAATAAATAAATAAATAGGAAATGTTTTCTTATTTCTTCCTTGAATAACAAAATATTCACATTTTTATTTCAAATGTTGTACAAATGTTGGTTTCTATTTGTATGTGCAGTGCTGTACGCCTTTGAGCTTCGGGTAGTTCGGGTGGATTTTGTAGAGTTGGCTTCGGGTGTTTTGACTGCGTTGTGTGCTTTTAGTTGGGTTGTTTATTTTGACATTTGACACAATTTGCTTGACTGCAAACAAAACACCTCCCCTACTCACTCCTTCCACCCTTCCACCCTTTTCCCCCTACGAACGATGGGGGCTGTGCTTTGACTTTTAATTTGTCACTAATTTGTTCATGTCTCATCAAATTTCAGCGTGATCGCCCGCAGGCAGTTCTCTCTTTCTCTCTCTCTCTCTCGTCTCTCTCTGTCTCTCTCTTAACTTTTCTCTCTGCAGTAGCAACTGTTGTTGCCGTCGTTATTGTTGCTGTTGCTGTTGTTGCTGTTGTTGTACCTCATTAACGCCTTTTAAGCCAACAGACAAGAAATTATTCCAATTTGTTGCCGACGTCGCTTGACCAACTTAATGAAAGTGTCAACTTTAACGAGCCTCAAATTGTTTTTATTTTTACTTACTAATAAAAATAATAATAATAACGACAACGACAACAACAACAGCAGTAACAACGACAACAACAATTGTTGACTTCCTGCCCTCGTCAAAGTCCCACAGGCAAAAACATCAACGCTATTGATTGCTTCATCAGCAAAAGTCCATAGACTGGCCTCTCTATTCCCCCAATTTCCATTCTCCTCCTTTCACCCTGCCCCCCCCCCTCTTTCCCCTCTTTCCCTAATGTCTACCCAACTCGCCTGCCCAATCATTTCCTTGTACAGCTTTGCTGATCTGATTGATTGGAAAAATGATTCAATCTTGTGACACATTTTGTCATTATTTGGATTATTACATTTACTTTAACAATATTTTGTCATGTATGGATAATAAGTGTGGATGTTTGACAGACGGCAGTTGACCAATAAACAACGTTTCTTACTCCACTTAATAGTTAGTTTGGCAACTGGCAGCTGTTATCGATAAGTTTTCTATATGCAATACTAACCTTACCATTAATTCACATAGTAAAAAAGTTTGGAGATACATTTTTAAACAGGAAATTCCAGAAGAAACGAGTTGAAAAGCGGATTAAGCTCGGAATTAAAGTGCACACATCTCAATTAAAGATTTATTGAGATACTTTAAGTATGTTTGGGAATCAAACAAAGTTTTTAAAGATATGATAAAACAAACCAGCAGATAAGCTAGAAGTAATTGGCAATTCTAAGACCTTAATTTAAGATATCAAGTATTAACACAAAGTACTTTTCCTTTGTCTTGCACTTTGTGTTAATATTTATGGCCATTACTGTATATATTTGGTCAATCATTATAAGTTGGTAAATTATATGCTGTATTTAAAAAATATTTCCTTAGGATATTTACTATCAATTGCGATGATGATAAATATCATTTGATAAATTGATCCATTGGATTTTAACCATTTCAAGGTTGTTGTGTGTGTTTTGAAATTGAAAGAAGAAGTTCACAAAAAAGACAGAAAGGACAGTCGGGATATATGGTAGAGGTGAGCCTATTTAGACAATTGCTGTCAAAACATTTGGTAATTGATACCAGGAGAATGCAAAAAAAAAGAGGAAAGTAAACCACAGAAGTAAGAAAGAAGAAGCAGAAGGAAACGCGTCAAGTTGATTAAATTGCGTGAAGAGCAAAAGCGACAAGGATAATAATGACAATAGGCAAGTCAAAGGGATGGCTGGATTGCGGGATTGCCCGTGTCATGATTAAGGATGATAGGGGTTTCAATTACCAAAAAGGAAGTGAAACAGCCACAGCCACAGCCAAAATCAAAAAGAAGAGAAGCAAGAAATGGAGCCAGTGGCAATATCCAACTGCTGATTTCAAGCTCAACTCAAACTCTGATTTGGATTTCAATGAAAAAGAAAAAGAAAACCAATTCAATTGCCGCTTCCTGGCGCAAATGTCATTCGTTCTGGGCCCAGGACAAAGCCTGGGATTATCCTGTTTTCGTTTCTTTTTTTTTTTTTGAAATTCTGGGCTGGTTTTAATTACGTCAAGTGACACACCACAATAATCAAAATGGATATCAAATGCGCCATTTTATTTAGAAAGAAATAAGGGGTACCTGCTGCTTCCCTCTTTCGTCCTGTGTCCTTCGTCCTACTTCCCCGACTCGATTTCAAATGACATTTCGCGTTGTTTTGACAGCTCGTTTGATGTGCAACGCTCAATTAAAATACAAAACTCTTTCTCTTTCCCTCTTTCCATTTCTCTCTCTCTCTCACACTCTCTCTTTGTCCCTCTCCTCAAGGCAGGAAGTCGGGCAAAATGGCGTCGCTTTGGGCCTCGTTACCTGACTTAATCATGCTGCAAATGCTGGCGCTAAATCTCTTAACATAAATTGATTTGCCAAAGCTAAAGTGTCCCCACCTCTTCTTCCCCCCTTAACACCTCTCCTTCTCCCACACCCTTAAGCATTGAGCAAAGGAACAAAAGGAATCGACACTCGGACTTGGATTCGTTTTCCACTCGAGTTGAGCCACAGATGAGCACAACGTTTACCTCTTGAATATTATCCCAATAATCGGTTCACCATTCGGTCCATCCAATTTCCCTCCCTTTCCTTCCCCCCATTTGGCATTATGCAATCATTATATTTTTATGCCTATTAACGTTAAATACACCAATGAATTGAAATCGCATTGCATCGTATTAAATATATTTGCATAAATTTGCGCAGGTGATTTGTGAATCGAAGCGTGTAAACGTGAAACGAGAACGAATCCTCAAAACATTCATTTTGCTCAGTCGCCCATACGCAATGAGTGTCTCATAATGATTCACAAGTGTGTGTGTTACCTTAAACATACTTTAGTTGAATTTTACGATCATTAACACAATTTTGTAGCTTCAGTTAATTTTATAGAGATTTGCAGAGGAAAATATTTACTAAACGTCAAGATGCTGTACGGAAAATATTAGTTTCTATATAACGAATTTACTTTATGTTGTTCTTAAAAAAGTTTTCTGAAATTGTGAGTTAATTTCTCAACTTACCTATTGCCTTACAGGATAGATAAACCTGTAGGCTGTATCGACAAGTTAAGAAATTGGTCCTTAAACTTGTTAAATGCAGTTTTATTGTTTGTTTCATTCGCAGCTGATTTAGTATATGTACATGCTAAACTAATTAAGCTTAAACGCTTACTGCCTTTTTATAACTATCAATCTTTAGATTTTTAGTTTAATTTAACTTAATTATGCCAAATTAGTAAAATACAACATATAAATAAGGTTGTAAGGTTATCAGCTCATGATATTATGAAAGTATACTTAATAAAATAAACAATGTGTAGAGCAAATTTCGGCTGCATAAATCAAATACTTTCTTAAATTAAATTTAAACAAAATATAGTAGAAGCTTGGTTTAATATATGAATTGTCAGTCAACTGCTTGAGGTTTATTCATATCATATCTTATCGACTTGTTATCTTATCAATCCAAAGACTCAGCTGGTTGCTACATCTTCCAATCATTTGATATATTTATTTGAATTTGTTGCCGATATTTTACTTTGAAGCCATTGCCATTGCTGTTCACATCTTGCCCAATTTGTAGCTCAATTTGTGCGTTAGACGTAATTTGCTCATTTCAAGTTATACACTCGATTTGCCACTCGATTTTCACACTCGGCAAACACTTCCAACTTCCAACCAAATTCAATTGCGACTTGTGCGACACAAAACGAAAGCGATTTCAATTGCAGAAATCGTTCAAAAAACAAAAAGAAAACTAAGAAGAAACTTAGGAATTGATATCATTATCAAAATGCATTGTTAAATGTCTTTAATCTGAAGTTAAGGGCGACTTTAGCGCTAATTTTGCTAATTGCTTGACGCTCTTTGGCGTTGGAAGTAAAGTCAGCCATGAAATTTTAATGACTGGTAAATTGATATGCCTTTTGAGTGCGTCTTAAGCAAAAGGGATGAGGAACAGGATGAGGATGGATAGGGAAGGATGTAGGGTGGATGTGACATGCAAATGAAGGCAACACAAATTCTTATTAAGTATCAAAGGACAACTAAAGGAGCTGAGCAACACTGAGCGTGGGCGCTGAGATAGAAAGTATGAAAAAATAAAAAAAAAGAAAATAGACAAGGAAAATGTAAAAGAAAGAAAGAAGAAAAAAAATCTACACAAAGCCATAGGGGTTGGGAAATGGTTTGGATGGAATATGGTAGTGAAAATGAGAAACTGCTGCTGGTTAAGAGTGCCCGGGGGGTAGCGCACGTCAAAAGATTATGACAATTTTCCCACCACAAATGAGCGCTAAATCTGACAGGCGACAAGGCGAAAGGAGCAGCCCAGCACATTCAGGACAGTCAGGACATTCAGGACTCCGAGCCCATTGTTAGCTGCTCTTCTGCCGAGTGTGTTGACAAGGATTAAGGACATCAACGAACGCGACTGAATGTGGAATGTTCCATTGGGGGACAAAAAAAAAAAAATAAGAAAAAAAACAGTCTCGACAAAATGACAAAATTTATAAAAAGCCAACAAAAAGTCGTAGAAGAAGTGAAAGAGAATGGGCAAAAAAGAAAAAATAGACTACGGAGAATAGAATAAATGTAATCAATGTAACAAGAAAATAGCGAAAATTATGATTGATGTCGATCGTTTGATTGGGTTGCCAGACGTGCACAACGCACAACGCTCAACACAACGGGAAAAAGGTCAAAATGGCGCCGTCTTAAGTACAGGAAGTGGCAATCAGTTGGGCAACCCCGTAATGGGATTTACTTTATCAACTAAGTGAATCACTTCAAGCAGCCATTCATTCGATTAGAGCGATACAATTTACTGACAAGTTACAAGTTATTTAATATATCCAATTCAATGAAATCCGAATTTATCAGGCGATAATAATCGGTATTTCTGATATATTTTACTAAGCATAATCTAATCCGAAGTAATAATAGTTTCTTTAGGCATTCTAAGATGCTAAAAATGCGATAACTTCTTGTGCAAAGAAGCGGTTCAAAGACATTTTAGTAATAACAACTTTGGCATGTCTCTTAATATTCAACATCTTAATTGTGTTAATTAGATATACATATAGTACAAAGGACAAGATACTAATAATATTTCCCAAACTTAGCCACACAATTTTTCCATACTATACAATGTTGACCTTTGACCCCCAATTTGACCCCTTCAGTTGGAGTATCGCAATATTGCAAGATATTGCGTAAAAATTTTCAGCCTTGTAGCTCTACCCATTTAGTTTCCAGCTCGATGATTTTAGCAGTCAGGGAATCAGCCAATATAAAGTCTTATATACATATATAGATAGATATCTATTAAAGTAACTTTAGTGCTTTAATATTCTTCCAATCTTCTAGTTTCATTACCATAAAAACTTTTTAACGCAGTTCTTAACGATTACCATTTGGAAGCTCTTGGACTTAAATATTTCCAATAATTTCCAATGGCGAATAGAATCTTACAGAACAGTCTAACTTATTAACGTATTTAAAACACAGTCAGCTGTAACCAATTAATAGCATTGCTACCTAAACTCTTCTTAACAGTTACCTTAGCATATGCAGGAAGTTCTACAATCTGTTTATCCCCTAAATAATCCCTTCTTAAAAACATCTTAAGATGCATTCCCTTTAAGGTTTGCCACTTGATAGAGTAACTATTGCACTCTGAGTGAAAGGGTGCAACTACAAACGCTGCAGGCAAAGTCACTTCAGTGGCAGAGAGTGGTGATGCCACCTGGGGCGTTGCCACTCGAATAAGAAGAGCATTCGAAGAGATTTCTCGACCCGTTGCAACCCTTTTTCTCATTAGAAATCATTTAAGCAACAATTTTTCATAATTTCAACAATGCACTCAACCTGAGACCAATGTTAAGGGTTAGAAGTCGTCTCAGCGACCCAGACGGGGGGGCGTGCCAAGCGCCATTCATGCAGCATGTGGCATGCAACATGCAGAAGGAGGCTGAGTGTCAAGTGGAGGACGTCCATCACGGGCTGAAGCTTCTTTTGATCGAATTAAGGCACAGCATGGCGTTCAAATATGGCCAACTTTGTTCCCTTCTGCCCTCTTCAAAAGAGGCAACACCCCCGCATCGCCACACCCCTTCCTCTGCCCCCCTTAACCCCTCAACCCGTGCTCGAGTGCAGTTTATTGTTTGATTTGAATGCAAAAAAGGAAAAGAAGTGGAAGAAATGAAAGTAGAAACACATGATGAAAAGGGCGTCAAAGTTTTGTGCATTTCTTGGGCCCCGAACCCAAGAGAAAATCGGCCATTGTTGTTGCTCTTGTGGGCGGTATTCGAGAGTCTTTGAAATTCAAATTCAAAATAGATTCAGATTCAGATTCAAAAGCGAATGCAAATTTCAAATTTCAAAACCGAACGCCGAACTCAAACTCTTGATTCAAATTTAAATTAAAATAAAAACGGTTCGCCATCATGGCAACTGTTTGTTCAACGCCACTCGAGCGACTCATTTTGTGTATACCCTGTAATAAGTGTTGCTCAAATATGGCATAATCTAGTGTTGGCCAGCGCTTAATAAGCTAAAGGAAATTATAAATATACTTATAATATAATTATAATAGTCGGGTCTAACAATTTTAATTAAATTGTTCAATCAATCAATTTTATAAAAGCTATTTTTGTGGATATTTCTCAAGATAGAATCTGAATTTTAGCTTGTCATCTATACTTTTATCTCAGTATAATATTTTGACAATTTTATTAGGATCGGTCTGAGAACAAAAAAGTTACGAAAGTATCCCTTGACAGGGTATATTATCAGGTAAGCAAGCTCTTTTATGTGATTTTTTTCCGCTCTTTTTTTACGCAATGAACGCCGCCCAATTCCCAGAGACGTCGCTTCCACATCCACATTCACATTTATGTCCACATCCGCGTCGGCATCTCCATAATTTGTTGACTTCAAAAGAGATTGGTTCATGGCTGATGGCTCATGCATATGAAATGTGTAAGCGATGCGCCTTTTGCCACCATTTTTTTTTTGCCTTTTTGCCTTTGTAATTGTGCAACTTTCTTCAGTTTTAGCTTTAGATTCAGATTCAGCCTCTCATCGGATCAACGAGGCAACAAAAAATCATTAAAAAAACACACAAAAAATGGGCAGCAGAGGCATTCAAAGAGATTTTGAGACGAGTGAAAAGTTTTACGCTTCAACGCCAATTCGTATAAATGAAAAGACCTCAAAGCGACTAAGGAGGCCATTAACACACAGATTTATATACACTTACGCACACACCCACACCCACCACAAACACACACTTAAATACGACATAATTTGGCCAGAATTAAATATGTAACTAGAAATCGAATTCGTATTTAGGATATGATTGTGCAATTGATTCATAATTAATATAACTAGTTGCCTGTTGAAAAAGTATAAGCGTTTTTTTCTAACATAGTTTTCAAATTAAATTTAAATCGAATAAAAATAGCAACTATTATTTTTAGATACTTAACATTTGTACGTTTAAGAGTTCTTTATTTTCAATTTAAAATTGCATGCAAAGTACAAATGTAAATGAATTCCTTGGCTTCTTAATAATGACAAGAATAATACACTTTAATTTTAAAGTACCAAATGTTAGAGAAAAAGTTTTTACAAAACTATTTGTAAGTAATTTTTGATTAATTATATTAGCGAGGAGTGTACAAAATTGTATAGAATTTCAGATGAGTTTTGCATGAATATTACATTTAATTTACAAATAGGCTAGATTTGCCCTAAAAAGGCTAGATTTTGCTTTAAAATGCTATGTTTTGCTTCAGAAAATGCTGAATATTACTTAAGCCTTAGATGAACTTTAGATAAATTTTAAATGAATTTCAGATGAGTCTTACATGAGCTTTATATATTATTTAATAAGAGGCTAGATTTGTCCTTTAAAAAAACTTTAGTTTGCTATAGAAAACCTTGAATATCATCTGAGTTTTAGATACGTTTAAGATGAATTTTTAATATCTTATAGCAGTTTAATATGTAAAACTAAAATCTTATCATTGAAATGTGCCTATAGTATACGTTATTGATATACTTTCACTATGTTTTTTATACTTACATAGTTTTATTTTTTATAAAACCTCATAAGATGGTCTTTTTCTTATGATCTTTCTCCGTTGGATGTTTTCGGACTTGCAAGTTTGAACAATCTTTCCTTACAAATAGCCCAAATTTAATCTCATTTTATATTCATTTAAAAATATTACAGGCACTAACATTAAGATCGGCTTGCGGATTTTACTAAAAAAACAAAGGCCTAAATGGGAACAGATCTAGAAATTAGGAGTAGTACTAGTTACAGTTGCTAACGACACTACTGAAAGTAGAACTTCAAGTACTAAAAATAGAAATTATATGTGCACAAAATATATTCTTATCGCCATATTAATAGCATCAAATTTTAAAATCGCATCTCAAGTAATTATTCATTTCCGTTGATTTATGAACTGTAAATGAAGCTTAGAAGTACAGCTTCACTTTTTTTAAGTACATCTTTGAGTATCTTATTTGAGGGAATGTCCTTTTCTTTCGGAATGAAAGGGTTTTACAAAATGGCCGCTGGCTGCTTCAAAGAACCATTTGGGCAGCTTTTTATGTTCTGTTTTTTCCCCCATTTTGCTGCGTTGCTTCCCATGTGAGTTGACAGGGCTGCAGGATATGGGGAAAATGAATTGGTAAAATGTGCAATAAGATGCAGTGAAGGTGCCACCGAATGGGGCAGGCACGTGTAAGTCCCAAAAGGGATGAGGCAGAGAGGTGGCGGAGGTAAGGCAACGTCAAAGGATGCCGTCTCAAAGTAAAATGCAAAATAATTGTTTATGGTGTTTTAACAATTTGCAGAAGCGGCACAAATGCTGAATATGCTTGCAACATGTTTGTGAAATGCGAAACATATAACAATTATAAAGCAAACCAAGTTGAAAGGCATCCAAATCCAGCTTGCAACAGGCAAAGGGCAGAAAGCACACTGTGCAACGTTGGCTGCACATTGTGCAAAGCAGCTAAAGATATAAATATATATATGGAGAGAGAGAGAGAGAGAGAGAGATGTGGGAAGGTGTGGCAGGTGCAGGGATGCGTCTCATTATAGAGCTACCCGAGTGATATTCATACACACTCACACACACACACACACTCGCCAAAGTCGTTATCCTTAATTTATAAAAGTGTGTGTCGTGTTCCGAGTCCTCGACATCATCTTGTAAATATGCATGAAACTGGAAGGAATTAAATTTCCGCTAACAGTTACCATCACCTTCCCTTCCTTTCAGTGGATAAAGTCTCCATCTTTGCCATAATCAAATGTAACCGAATAACGAACCAACCAAGCGCTACCAGTCTTCAATTCCCCCACACACGCCACATGCCACACCCCAAACTTGAACCGCCTTAATGCATCATAATGCTTCCTTTGTGGCTGGCAACGTCAGCGACTCTGCCTCATAATTTACATATGCATTAAGCTGCCTTCAACATCCCGTTGCATACCTCATTTACATTTTTCTCAAGTCTCTCTATAACATATACAATCCTCTATTTTTTTTGGGCAGCAGTTATTAATTAGTACAGATTAAAATTGATTAATCTACTATTTATATTAATTTAAGCTTGTTGTTATCAAAATTACAATGCTTCAAGAAACTTCATTCATTCTTTAATAACCTGATCTGACTTAGGCTTAACTTTCTCTAGACATTAACAATAATCTAAAAATTGCTTTAACATTCATTATTATTATTGCATTAAACTATTCTAAAAAACTGTATTAATTTAATTTAATTTATAAATTTTCTTCTTTTACAGATAATTTAAAACAACGTTAAAAATGTTAGTACTATTAAAGATATTTTTTTCAAAAAAGAAAATAATTCCATTTAAACTGGTATTTAATATGTTCGATTGTTTCTAGTAGTTATTTAGGACATAAATTATACTACATTTCCACATTGTTTATTAAATATATTGAAACATTTTTTGATAGAGAATTATATTTACCAAAGGACAGAAAAATAGTAATAATAATATAAATGAGGTTATTGGTATATAAATTTACAATCCAATTAAATATTGTAGAAAACTCCTTTTAATAAATTGACTGTCTTTCCAACCAAATATAAAAAAATATTAACTCAAATCTTCATTAACATTTTTATAAATTCACAAGCCGTAATTTTAGATTATAATATTTTAATCAGTTAATAAATTATGAAATCACAAGTCTATACGACTAGTTGAGATTTTGATAAGATTAGCTTTGAAATTCATAGATGATATAATGTAGTAGACGGATAGATTTGTTTGAGCATTGTGTGTGTGTGTGTGCTTGACAAAGTCCTTGAGAGCGAAAGGACAAGGGTCTTTTAGCTAACCAGGAGCCAGGACACAGCAGGACACTGAGAAAATGGGACAAGAATTAGTTACTTTTTTTTTGCAACAACGACAGCCAAAAAGTCCAGGCCAACCACTACTCGCTAACATCTCCTACCCTTTGCCATCCCCATCCTTCCATCCTTTTGCACTTTGCAACCCCTCATGAGGCATGCCACAGAGGGTGCAAATCAGTAATCAGCGATTTTAATAAATGCCCAGCCTCTCAACTCTCAACTCTCAGCTCACAGCTCTCAGTTAGAGGACAGATTTATAATGGCTTCCTCCTTGCGTCAAAGTTGAATGAATGGACAGGAAGCCAGGATATTCAGGACGTTTCCAAAGGCAATGAGCGAGTGAGAGAGCAAGAGCATGAGCGTGAGCGAAAGCGAAAGAAAGAGGGAGAGAGAGCGAGCGAGAACTGACAGTGTGCGCAAATGCAATTCATAAAATGAAAATGAATGAATGATATGAAAAAAAAGGAAGAGCGAGAGAGAAAGAGAGAGGCGAGTGTAGAACAGAGCGAGCTAGCGAGCAAGCAGCCAGCAGTGTGTAAGAGCGAGAGAGCACAAATTAACTGGGAGGGGCATGCAACACACACACACACACACACACACAGCTGAGCAAAGAAAAAGTCCTGTCAAGGATGATGACAAAAATACATAAAAAAAATGGAATATAAACAAAAAGCGGCTAGAAAAAATGTATATAAAAAGAAGAGCGAATAGATAGAGAGGGGTTGAAGGCAGGGTCATACAAACAGAGGGTGGCTGGGGGGCAGGGGCTGGCTAGCAGGGTTGCTGGCCACTCACTGCAGGTAAGAAGAAGCAACAGCAACAGCACCATTCGAACAACCACCAAAGGCAACACGTGGGTGCAAAAGTGACAACAGCTGCACCTCCTCCCCACCGCCCCCATACTGCCCCACTCCCCACAACCCAACTAGCCACCCCCGCCTCCTTTATAGCCCTGATTTGTTCGACAGTGTTGACCCTGATTGGGTTTTGGTTGGTTGGTTGCTTCAAAACTGGACTGTAGATGAAGTAGATACAAAGACGGGGATATGGGATAGAAGGGCAAATCATCCAAACGGATATTAGATTGGAAATATTGACGGTATATAATGATGCTTCTGCTTCTTCTTCTACTGATTCTGCTTCTGTTGCTGTTGCAGCTTCTTAATGATTCTGGTAAACAGGCTCGAATTGAATTCAATTTGGTATTGCATTCAAATTTGAAATCAAATCAAATCGCAACGAATCAACAATTATGCATGCATGTATGTATCTATGTGTGTGTGTGTGTGTGTGTGTGTGAGTGAGTGTGTGTGTGTGTGTGTGGGTGTATGTTTGAGTGTAGGTTGATTTTATGCGCTTTTAATGAGGCATATCACAGTCTGTTTTAATGAGGCATCTCTGCGGTTTGCATGCAATTAGAATCAGCCATGGCACAAGAGAGCGATGGTGAAAGGGAGATAGAGACAGATAGAGGGAGAGAGAGAGGGAGCAGGTTATAGGCAGAGAATGAGTGAGATATGAGAATAGCTAGAGCTGTTAGCTGTAACTTTGTGTTAACTATAAGCTTGATATTCACATAAGTCTGAGTAAGAACTCAAAACAAAAATTATAAAGCGAGAACTAGAAAGAGATAAGAACAACGAAGAAGATTGATAGAAAGTAGAATATAGCAGATATATTTAGAAACTATCATGCAAAAAAATACTATCGGAAACTTATTGCCTTTATATGTGGAATAAATTTATAGATCAAACTATGATCAAAATGATATTCCACATAAAAATCGGTTTAGTTTTCGCAAAGCTATCCAACTTTGAATTATAGTAGCCGTTAGAATCAGCAACTTAACAACTTATGATTTACTCCACCTTTGGCATAAATTTTCACACAAATAAAATGAAAATCCTCAAAAAGAATTGGCAAAGTTGTGAAAGTTTGAAATCTGCTGACCTTGGGACTTGCAACTTTACAAGTCAAATTTTTTTGTCAATTTTGGCATGAATTTTTCCAAAAAAATAAAACTCCTCAAAATCAACTTTAAAGTATTCTTTTATACTAATTTGGGCACCAGGAGCTGATTATACATAAAAACTCGAGATTTAAAATTTTGAAAAAAAAATTTTTCGAAAAAGTTAAGGGGGGACCCTTATCTAAAATTCCAAAAAAATCAAAAAAAATTGATTTTTGAAAAATAACTATTTTTTAAATGTAAAATGAATTTGAAGATCAAACTATGAGTAAAATGACATTCCGCATTAAAAACGGTTAAGAATTGGCAAAGTTGTGAAAGTTTGAAATCTGCTGACCTTGGGACTTGCAACTTTACAAGTCAAATTTTTTTGTCAATTTTGGCATGAATTTTTCCAAAAAAATAAAACTCCTCAAAATCAACTTTAAAGTATTCTTTTATACTAATTTGGGCACCAGGAGCTGATTAAACATAAAAACTCGAGATTTAAAATTTTGAAAAAAAAAATTTGCCGAAAAAGTTAAGGGGGGACCCTTATCTAAAATTCCAAAAAAATCAAAAAAAATTGATTTTTGAAAAATAACTATTTTTTAAATGTAGAATGAATTTGAAGATCAAACTATGAGTAAAATGACATTCCGCATAAAAATCAGTAAAGAATTGGCAAAGTTATGAAAGTTTGAAATCTGCTGATTTTGGAACTTGCGACTTTACAAGTCAAATTTTTTTGTCAATTTTGGCATGAATTTTTCCAAAAAAATAAAGCTCCTCAAAATCAACTTTAAAGTATTCTTTTATACTAATTTGGGCACCAGGAGTTGATTAAACATAAAAACTCGAGATTTAAAATTTTGAAAAAAAAAATTTGCCGAAAAAGTAAAGGGGGGACCCTTATCTAAAATTCCAAAAAAGTCGAAAAAATTGATTTTTGAAAAATAACTATTTTTTTAAATGTAGAATCAATAAAGAGATCTAACTATTATCATTATGATATTCCACATAAAAATCGGTTCAGTTCTGACAAAGTTATGAAAGTTTTAAGTCGGAAACTTTATAAATTTAAAAGCAACTTAAGTGTTGTTTAAGATTAATACTTTATTTTAATTTATTCAATCGTTAACCTCCTAATGTTCCATTTGCAGTAGACCTATTAGTAACCAACTTATGATAAGCTTAATTTAATTTAACATTTTAGTGTGAATATCAGAATCTTTGACTTTTAAATATTCTCTGTTCAGTTATGATTAGATCCAAGGGCTAATAAGCACTAAACACTAAAGATTCAATCGAACTTCAAGTGATTGCATTTGACTCATTATCGTTAACAAATGTTGGGTCAACAGTTAGAACTACCAAACCGAATAACAGTCATCTCCAGAGACTTTTAACGAGTCAAAGCGGCTTCTAACCAATGAAAAAGGAAGCAATGAAAAACCCACATCCAACTCACTTCCTTCCCCTCACTTCATCTCTTTCTTCTCTCTCGACTCACATTGAGTTTCGCTTCATTTGCTTTGCTGATTTCGAAGTTTTTATATTTTTATGCAATTTTCATTTTAATTTTGTGCAAAATTTGCGACAATTTTCATATTCGTTTTTTTTTTGTATATTTTTTTTATTCTGCATCTTGAGAGAGCAGACATCAGTTGATTATGGCGTTGTGGGAATTGAGTTTGGGAATTACGATGCGTGAAATATATGTAAGTCTATCTATGCATAGTATATAGATGTGAATATATTTATGAATATGAGTGCTAGTGGAGAAAGCACTCACTCGCATGCATATGCAAATCTCGTTAGTTGTTTGGTTGTTTGGTTTTGGCTTCTCGTTGGTTGTTTGGATTGTCGGTTGTCGGTTGTCGATTGTCGATTGTCGGTTGTCGTTGACTCTCGTCTCTCGAATGCAGTCAAAGCGATAGAAAAAGGTGCAAATTGAATTTTGTAACTTGGTCCCAAACACTTTTGCACAATGACATATTAATTTCAAATGTAGGTATCAAGTGCTACAACTGCACAACCCCACCTAACCCAACCATACACTGAAAGAAAACTGATTAACGTTTGTACAAAGTCAACATCTTAACTTAATTACAGATTTTTGAATTTTGCTGAAATTTGATTTTAGATTTTGTAGCTTGTAAGGAACTAGCTTATTTAACTATTTTATGTCAATAAATATATATTTGCTTACCTTAAACTTTTATAATTTGTTCATTTAGTTTCCCAGCAATTTTAGATTCCTGTCGCCAACTCTTTGCTTAATGTCTTGATAGGTTTACCGTAGACTATATTCTCTGGATTTTTAGTTTCGCAGATTATTTTTAAATTTTACTATAATAATTGTATTCTTAAAACTTTCGGTTGGCTTGTTTACATATGTTTTTTATGTTTTATTGATTCAAATTAGTTTAATATAGAATCAATTTTATCTAAAAAATTATTGACATTGCGCCCATAAGCTACTAACATTTACTTTCTGGCTGAAATCGAGATGATAATTTCCTGAAATTTTCTTCAGGTAGATTGTAGTTGGTTATTTCCTCTCAGTGTAAGCATTTACACCCAAGCTGAACCCAAAGAACTAAAGTGCACTTGAGGCGCGACTACGGCAACAACTACGAGTACGGCTGCTGTTTATGAGTACGGGCTTTAGTTACGGCTAACGAGTTGCAGCTAAGTCCGAGTTGGGTTCGAGATTGACGATGAAGGAGTAAGCCAGGTGGCAGGTGGATGGATGTGGATGGGTAGCATCTCATTCATTATACGACGATTTGCAGTATTATGGCCTCGTTTGGAGTGCCCTCGGTTTCTTAGGGGTTGTGGGGGCCTTAAGGGTTTCTCTTTTTTTTATACTCATTGCTTACCCCGCGGCCACATCGAGTACTCATCAAATTTTTCGAAAATTTGCATTAAGTGAAGTAGTCATCAGTTATCAACATCATCTTTATCACCATCATCATCATCTTCATCACATCATCTACTGCCACATCCCATTCTCAATCCCCAATCCACAGCCCAATCCCAATTCACATTCAGGCAACGCAGCAAATTTGAATTTGAATTCAATGGGCGGGCGCTGACTTCGGTGTTCAACCAACCAGCGAAGGGGGGATTTCTACTATCTGCATGGGTGTAGGGGGAAAGAGGAAAAGGGGGGCAACAGTTGGCGGCATTGTTTGCGCGACAAAACTCAAAACTCAACCTCATTTAGTCAAGAAATATGGCAACCGTTCGCGTCTCTCATGCTCGGCACTTGGCATAATGGAGATAACGCTGGAGGCAAGCGGTTGGAAATGGAGGGAGAGCGGTGGAGGAGAAAGGAAAAATGGGGAGAAATTTGATGAGGGAGAACGCTTCAGTTGCTGTTAGTTTGAACGCAAAATCAGCGACATTATAATCGTCCTCATTAACGCTGTCGTCCTTCTGTGAGATGCGTTAATATCCTGGAAAAACCTAACCTAACTCGTCAACTCATCAACGTCATTAGCGAAAAGCAGCGTATAGAAAAAAAAATTGAGAAGAACGAGCCTGTAATTGATGGATTGAGCCAAGTGGACTTGCAAGATGCGCTACAGGAATAAATGACTTGGTAAGTTATGGGAAAAGTTCGGGAAAAAGGCAAGTATAAAACTTACTTTAAAGAGAAGAGGAATAGAAAGTATACAAAAACAAAGCAAGAGCGGAAAAATAAGATAAAATAAGGAGACTGAGAAATTAGAAGGTGAAGAAAGCTGATTAAGATCATGGTAAGTGTACAGATTTAAAAATTAAATCTTTGACTATAGACATTTACTAAAAGAAGAGTGGAAAAAAAAACAGAAACGACTTGCTGTGAGGATAATGAAAATAGAAGAGGGACAGGAAGATAGACGTATAGGAACAGATCGCATATGAAGATTCTTAAGTACGGACTGAATAAGCTGAAATTCAAAAAGCATCTAAGAATATAATGAACTCAGAAAGCTGATTATCAAAAATTCAATATGGAAAGTCTAGTTTTTTATGAGTTCAATACATATATTATAGCATAAGTTAATCAAGATTCACAACAAATAATAAAATGTGTTAGTTGGCTTATAAAGGAAAGGAAGAAACTCTTCTGTCAAGATTACGCAAATTAATATGAATTAATTGAATGATATTATAGACTTAGAAATTGTTAAAAATAACTTTGAAGTCAATGTAAAAGTGTTTTGTTTAAGTAGAAGAGAATTCTATGGCAGTCTTTTGCATCTCATATTGGAAACTCATTATACAGAAAATGATAAGTAATAACATGGATTTTCATAACATATAAAATTTAATTTGTGTAGAATTAATATAAAAATTATAATGAAAATGAGAATGAAAATGAAAAAGCATTGAGAGAGTATTTACAATCAGCTTAACGTAGAGCACTAGCGATCAAACTAGACAGGACTGCCAGAATGCCACCTGGCATAGAGCTCGTTGAGTTTTCAATTGATAATACACTTGACTGGGTAGCTGAATACCCAACCAAATACCCCCCCCGCCCTTCCCCTCTGCCCCTCCGTAGAACTTACCGGTTATCCCCGTACCCATAGCAAATATGAAGCAATACCCAACCAATGCCCATTCAACCATGCAGACAATTGCACAGACTGTCATCCACTCAGTCAGACAGTCAATCAGTTAGTCAGTCACACAGTCAGTTTGTCAATTCTGGAACGCAATTTTCTATTGGCAGTCAGTGCCAAAAGGTATGGAAAGAGGATGGAGAAATGGCACAGGATACGATTACGGCTAAAACGAAACGAAAAATATCATTTTTTTCCGTTCTCTCTCTCTCTTTCTCTCTCTATCTATTATTATTATTTCTGTTTTTGTTTATTTCTTTTTTTTCTACACGCTCTTAAGTGCACTTTCAAGGGGTTGTGTAAATTATGCAGCTTAATTCTGGCATTATTCGCCCGCTCTTCCCCTTTCCACGCCCCTGCCCAGTTACCACCCCCACTTGATGCAACCCTGCGTTCACAATTTTGATTCGCTTTGGGTGTCCCTTTTGTTGCTGTTGCTGTTGCTGTTACTGTCGTTGTTGTTTCTGTTGATGTTGTTCTTGGTGCTCAAATTTCGCTAATGGCTGCCTGCCAGGACAGCCGCAGCCTCCTCACATCCTTGTTGCCTCCTTAGCCTCTATTATTGTTGTTCTTGTTGCTGTAGTTGTTGTTGTTGTTGTGGGTTGCACAAGGAGGCTGCGCCCAGGAAGTCATTATGCTGCGCAACTGCAATGATGAATTACATTGACTGTGTTGTCCTTGTTATCCTTGCCATGCTTTATTGTTATTGTGCCAGTTCATCATCTTCTCCTTCGTGTTGCTTTTCCTATCAAGCAATTGAATTATTTGAAATTTCACAATTTTTATGTGCAACGTCAGTTAATGGATTGCCCAATAGCTGCAGGCGGATCAGTAAAAAAATATGGATAAAAATGAGAAAATAGCTTAAAACTAACTAAACGAATATGCAACTCCGATTACAAATTTCAAATTGATAAGTACTCATAATTTCAGTTAGTAACTAACGAAAAGGTAAGATCTATAAATAATATTTATTCCGTGGAGCTTACCATAGAAATTTTATTTAAATAAGTATGACATAAGTATACTACAAATATTGTGAAATTAAAAATAGCGAACTTGGAAATAATATTGTTTCGATGAAGATCCATAGATCTGGTTTTTATTGACTCGAACTTTCGTTCTTTTAAAATTAATTTCAAAAGCAAGGAATCAGGGCATCAAGTTGCAAATGCAACTAAATTTGCTAATTAATATCAAGATTCGATAGTGTAAATTATCTCCATTAATCTCTTGGATAGGCCTTAATTTACTGACATTTTAGCTGAATATTTTCTTCTAGAACAAAGCTTAATAAAGCGTTGAAACCATACAGAAAAAGTTAGCATCTTAACAGCAAAATTAGAGAGAGTGAAAAGATCCAAACCTTGACGATAACCGAATCGTCTTGGCAAATTCCTCTCCTTTAAGCCGCCTTAAAAGTCTGGCTTCTTGAGAGTATACTGCGGTGCCTCATCAGTCTATTACTGTATCTGCTGGTGTGACTTGAAATCTGCTCTATCATAGTTTGCATATTAAAGTCTCCATGTAGATAAGAACTTACAATTAGTAAACCGGATTGATTTTTACCATAGCCCATAGAGTTTTTCTACCAACAATCAGCTCTCAATATGCTCAGTTCCAACAAGGTCTCCTTAAAAATGCTGCTTTTTTCAAACATAGAAAATGTTTTTTTTTTGAGGGGTTATATAATATAAAATTTCCTTAAATTTGAAGTTTAACAATAAGGTTCGTTTGTTATAAAAGTTTAACTTGGAATTCAATACGAGAAAATTTACTCGCTTCCACTAACCAACACTTGGTAAAAATGATAAAATAACACAAATATTTAAAATTCATAAGAGAAATTTCAGTTGAATTTAAGTGAAACTATAAGATAACATTTAATTGATTTGCAGTTTTCGATGCAATCACAAAAATCGAATGGACAATAGCAACTACTTATAGTATTTAGTTACTTGCTCACGAAGTCAGAGTCAGAGTATTATTGGTGATTGAAGTAAACGCATGAAGATACGATAAAATGCACAATTCCAAGTGCAATATCAACAGGCAAATAGTCAACATGCCAAATAGAAATAGAAATTCGTTTAGTTGCAACTTGCAACATATTGGGGCAACGTTCAAGGATGCTGCTGTCAACGGCAGCAAAGGCAAAGGCAATGGCAACAAACTGCGTACAATACATATTGTTATTATGATTGCACAATAAATATGGCGCAAGTAAGCGACAAGCAGCGAACTTGCACCTGAACCAACTACCGAACAAGGAGCAGGTGAAAGGGGAGACGAAGGATAGAAAGAGATGGAGGGAAGAAGGGGTAGATGAGGTGAGGGGGCAAGTGCGTAAATCGAAAATTGTAAGTTGTAAATTGTAAATCGCAAATAGTTGTCAGACATCAGACGTCAGTTGAAAGCTGATTCGATTTAATAACTTCTGTCAAATACACACACAACCAACAGTAAATCGCTAGACGCGTCGTTATACCCTGTAAAGTCGTAAGCCAACAAGTTGGGTATGTTGTTTAGCCATAAAACTTTAACACTTTAAAAACGGCCAAGAACTATTTTCATGTTGAAGTATAGTTCATTTTTGAAATATTTAAATGTTAATGGATATGTGATAGTCCAGAATAATTTGTGTAAGTTCTAATAAATTTTTTACCAGATCTCTTAAATTGAGTTAGCCACAAGAAAGCGTTTTGTTTCAAATAAATACAGGGTATATCCCAGTCGCATATGCAACATTTTGATCAAGACTTAACTGCGAATTGCGGGCTGCATTTAACTTGACTTCGACGATTCGAGTGCTGCCAATATTTGCCATGTTTAGTTGCTGTTGCAACAACTTATTTATGATGAGGCTGTGCAACACGTTTGGGGCATAAGAGAGAAGGCTGAGGATGTGGGAGGGAGTGGAACCGTTGGCATTGTCGAGCAAATAGCTTTAGTTGAAAACTTGTCAAATGCAACAGAAATCCATTCGGCAAAACGAGGCAGCAATTGCAATTCTTAGCTATAAACTTGTGTGTGAGTGTGTGTGTGTGTGAGTGTGTGTACGAGTATGTGTGCCTATTCTGTAGTTGAGGGAGGGGATTAAATAAACAACCTGTTGCTGTGGAAATTCGAAATTTGGTATTTTCAGTACGATTTTGAGCTCTTGAATCGCTAGTTGAATAACTTCTGAGTTAATAATCCGATTGGAATGACATGATCCGAACCTGTCTTGAAAATTTCACTCTAATCGCATAACTAACTAGGAAGTTATTCAACTAACAATGTTACGTGCAAATGGAAGAAAAAGTGACCCTAGCGACCTCTGTGTTTATCAACTTCTATATTCGTAGTTGCGCCACCTATTGAGATTTCTGGTACGCAACATTAAAAAACAATCCATAGTGAATGCTTTGCTCCACTGTACTTATCTCTATTCTAAATTTCAAAATCAAAGTAAGCTCTGAGAATTCACACGATGAGCTAGAGCATGTAAAACACATTTCATATTTCATTTTACTTCTGAACGTTAAACGGAAACAACTAAAAATTTTATAAATAGTATATTTTTTTTTTTAAATATTTTACACATTTTCACCAAAATTTTATTTGTACTTTAATTATGGGTAACAAACAAAGTGTGATGGTAAGTAGACATCTAAGAAAAAGAACTGCTTATGTCAGTTGTGATATCTTAGCAGTGTTCTAGCGTGAATAAGGAGGAACCATCGCTTTGTGCTCCAGAAAATGCATCTTGGGAAGACCCCAGAAATGCTGAAGCTGAGGTATTGTATACAAACTCACAGATCGGACTGATGCCACTTGACTGTACTGGATCAATAAGTACGGGTTGTAGCTTGGCCCTTCCTGAACGACTTCCAGAAGAGTTTAAGCGACCACCAAGTGTGGCTAATATCGCAATATCGGGTTGTAGCTTGGCCCTTCCTGAACGACTTCCAGAAAAGCTTAAGCGATCACCAAGTGTGGCTAATATCGCAATATCGGGTTATAGCTTGGCCCTTCCTGAACGACTTCCAGGAAAGTTGAAACGATCACCAAGTGTGGCTAATATCGCAATATCGGGTTGTAGCTTGCCCCTTCCTGAACGACTTCCAGGAAAGTTTAAACGATCACCAAATGTGGCTAAAATCGCAAAGCGTCGACGCATAGAGAGCGACGAGAAGGTGGAATCGGAAGATCCTTTGGGAAGCGAACGTAATGTTGACTGCTTAGAGTTCGACAGCCAGGTTAACAATCTTATGCAGGAGCGCTTCGACAATCTAATTTTGGCTAGACTCCTAAATGGCCTTTGTAAAGACAATGAGAACATGCCTCGCCCAATCAGTAAACGCAAGGTGGGCAAGAAGCCAAAGGTCAATTATATGGGAAAGCGTCGGCGTACAAAGAAACTGGGTAGCCTCCTCTATGATATTTTTAAGAATTATAAGAGCAATCCACGCCTATCCGCTAAACGCAAAGGGGCCAAGGGTCAAAGGTCACTCCGAAGCGACTCAACAACAAGTGATTCGTCATAATCGTAGTTAAAATACATACATCTATTAAAACCTTGACCGATTTATTTACGGATTATGAGCTTTAAAGAAATCTTTATTTTCTTTTGCTTACAATCATAGAAAAAACAATGGAGTTGATTCATATCATCAAGTATGTAAAAATTTCATGTGAACTTGCATTTTTAGATATTTGTGGACACAGATAGCTGCAACAGAATGCCGCAAGTTGCACAAATTATACACATACTGAGCAGTCTCTCTTTATCCTTGCTATTTACTCCCTCATGTTCTGTCTCCCTCTTTGGGTACGCGTTAAGATGATTCGAATGATAAACCAATAATAGCCCCGCAGCCCTCATCTGCACACAGATGATTAAAATCATGATTATTATTACATATTATTATAATTATGATGATGATGATGATGAGTACAATTATCATTTCTGCACCCTCGTCTGCCATTGGCCTTGCCTCAACGTGTCATGCCACTTCAGGGGCAAATGTGTCAGAATATGAATTGGTTGACATGTTTGCTATAGTTTCATATCCTTATCCTTATCCATATCCATACTGTTCATGTTGTTGTTGTTGTTGTCTATCTGTCTGTTTACACTTCATCCTTTTGTCTGTCGCCTGTCGTTGCTGGCGATAAAAGGCCATTGTATCTGTAAGATACGCTGTTCCCATTGTATCTATCAGATACGCACAGGCGCTTCTTTATTTGCCGACAGATGTTGCATTTGTTATTTCACACATATTTCCATCAGCATTCCCTCTTCCCCTTCATCTACTGTGTACTGTGTACATAAGCAAATTTCGGAGAACTGCCAAATGAAATACTTTGTATAAAAAAATGTGAGACTCGCTCCCTCCAAGTGGTTCCATCTTTCATCGAAAAATTATTTAATTTTGCCGCAATAAAAAGCAGCTGAAAATGCAACAGCAGGGGGTGGGGAAGTGGGAAAGCGTTGCCACTTTATGCAGCATAAGCAAAAATTTTCCATTTTCCGTTTCTCATTTAACATTTGCATACCAAACGGCGATTGATAAACCCAAGACAGCTTAGCTTTAGCTCACCTTCAATAGATTCAAGTCAATCGCTCCCCCCTCCCCTCTTCTGTCTACGTCTGTGATTCCTTTGAAAAGCTGCTTGAGACAACTTTGTGGCAAGTCAGCAACATTGTTGCCGCTTTGTGCCACGGAATTAATTCATTTACAAATTTTCATATTCCAAGCGAGATTTGAAAACAACAAAAAATTGCGTAAGTAAGCAATTTTTATTTGAATTTGGACTTGGATTGCTTTCAATCCTTGTTTTCCTACTTCTCAATGCTCCTCTGCCAATATTCTTAAGGAACTCAAACTCATTTTGAACAGTCTTAGCCAAAAACGAGAGTTATCGTTGCGATAATCGATAAGAAGATAGAAATAAATAAATAAATGACAAGGAGAATAATTAAACTCGATTGAAATTAACTAAGCTACTAAGATCAGGTCTCCAATTTTCCTGAATTATAATCGTTATATATCGATCAATGCACAATATCACCCAATAGCTGCCAAATTCTCTTGAATTCAATATAATAGTTATTTGAGTAAATTAACTGAGCACATTTATCTGTTTTAATCTGTTAAAGATAACATACTTAAATTATAATCTTTATTTATCGATCAAAATCTACTATGAGCCTATAAGTAAAACATTATAATTGCTCAATTTCAAATCTTTTCTCAACTACAATATCTTAAGTCTGGCACATCCCCTGTTTTTTGTGAGCCCACACATTATCCGCCTGTCCGGCTACCGCTTGAGAGCAAATAAATCTTCAATCTCTTGCCCAAAGGGGTCGTCGTTTGATTGTGATATAAAGGGAAGGGAGAAGGGAGACAGTGTCAGACGGATTAGAAGCTGGCCGAAATGTCAACAGAAAAACAGGACGTCACAATGGGCGGCAACGATAACAACAACAACAGCAACAACAACACAAATCAGGGTATAACAAGATGTAGAAAAAGAGGAAGAATAAGAATAAGAACAACAACAATAACAACAACATTGAGAACTTGGCACATTGTCAAGTGGACTCCAAAGCTTTTAGCTTAAATACACTTTGGGCCAACTACTTAAACGAACTAACTGAAGTCGCCAGAGGAAAGAGAAAATTGTACAGAAGAGAGAGGGAGGAGGAGGGAAATGGAGGTAAGAAGCTGTCCGTGACATATTTGCAGTTTGTTGTTCTTGTTGTCGTTGTTCTTGTTGTTGTTGTTATTATTGTTGTTATTATTGTTGTCGTCTGTAGCCCCTGGGCCAAAAGTGTAATTGAATTTATCGGTCTGGATTGTGCAATGTGTATCGAGAAAATTGCTAAATGCAATTCACAAGCAAATCAAGGAAATTGCTTGGGTCATGACCCCCACTGCCCCTCCTCCCACAAAATACAGTGGTTAAATGATTGAAATTAAATCATTTACAAGATTAAAACAGGCGGATTTCGAGCGCAAACATGACGCATACGCAGCGTGGACTCGCGATTGCCAGGCAGGCGCAATAGCAAAAGGACTCACATTCACACACTTACACACACACACACACACGTTCACACATGCACTTGCCGGCAACCCTTTTTTTAGCATGCTAAACAAAAAAGCTCTGTTGACACTTGAAAGCTTGTGTTTTGTTTGCAAACTTTTTTTTGGTGGCTCAGCGTGAGCTCCTGAGCTTAGCCAGGACTCGAACCAATTGCGGCAAAAAGAAATTCACGAATTCGCCGCTGCAGCTCTGCTCGAGAATCCTTAAGATTTGTGATCACTTGGCATATGTTAAGGATAACTAAAATATCGAGAAGCTATTAATTATTCATGTGTAGGAAATTAAATTCATTTACAGCTCTTTGAATTGTTATTTGTATTCAATTGTTGCATTCAGTTATTAAGCTGAATAACTTTGGAAATAGTTTTATAATTGAAGCATAAGAAATGAGCAATATTTGTATACATTTCAAGACTTATCCATTAAGGAATAGTGGCACTAATAGAAAATATAGTGAAGAAGTCTTTTTAGAAGGCTTATATCTTAATTACATCTTTAAATTATACCCAGAAAATATTTCAGTTTTCTTTTCCACATAAACAGTATTAACTTTAATCTATTCGTTTCACATAGAATATTTTGTGCCTGGATCTAAACACTCTCTAGAGCTATTTTAAATTACATTGTACATTTATAGGACTTTAAAGTACCTAACTACAGCTTGACTTAAAATTCATCGCTCTATTAAAAGGATATGATACTAAATGTCCTAAATGATTACTTTATTTAAGCCACTTTTGAGGTACACATTACAACACTATGGTTAACTTTTAAAGCAGCCAATTAGTGCCAAATATGTGATTAGTAGGAGTGAATTACAGATGGGTTGAGTTTCTTATACATTGTATTAAGAATTTTGGTAGGGGGCTTTTGCAAAGATGCATTGAAGTGCAGCAGCCACTTCAAAGTGCAAATGTGAGTTATTCAACCATTATGACAGTCATTCATTTATTCATTCATTCAACGCTAAATGCACTTCAAAGTGAGGAATTGAGCTTAAAAATCTGTTCGAGAGTCGCTTGATTACTTATTTAGCATTTTTCCAATTTCCATGCATTTTCCCATTCCCTCATTTCTCATTTCACATTTCACATTTCCATTTCTTATTTCGATTCCCATACCATTTGAATACATTTGACAATTGTCTCGGCACTTGCCACTTGCCGTTATGGCTTCTAATTGCAATCTGTAAATTGTAGGACCACCAGGATGAGACCAGGATACGATTCCGAAAGTCAACCGGATGGGATCAACATTGGCCTGTCCTCACAAAATGCAAACAGCCTATTATGCAATCAGTCTCGTGCGTCTCTCTAAATACAAATACAAATACAAATACAAATACGAATACGAATGTGAATCCAAATATGAATATGAATATTTCATGCTTTATATGATTGTTTTCACGCCACTTGCGCATTATTCAAATTTTGCAATTTTGAAAGAAAAAACAACAAAAATATTATTGTATGTTAAACAAAAGACGAGGCGCTCTATTCAAAAAGAAAATATTATATGTAGGTTTGAGATAGGGATATTCCATAAATATATATATATTTGTTTGTATATGGATGTGAATTTGAATGTGAATGTGAATGTGAATCATATAGGAGAGGGAATGGAAATGGAATGGAACATTCACAGTTCACAACGTTGCCCGCAAATCCTTTTATGATAATTTCTCAAGAGTGTCGTCCTTTGATCAGGCAAGTGCCTGGCGTGCAGAAAAAACTCATTCAAGCATGAATGTGAATATGATTTTCAACCACACTCACACACACACACACACCCAAACACCCAACACTCACACACTCACTGCTCATAAGGATTTAATAATTCGTTAAGCGAAATTAAAATTGCCATAAGGCAGTCACGCTACAGTGGGCAAATCACTCATAATTGTGCTTAAAATGAATAAACATTGATTTATCTTTAACTTGTTTATAATATATTTCTGTGTTGATTGTATTTTCGATTTGATATAGAATTCTTTCAGTTTAACATTAGAGTTCCATAAAATTGATATCAGTAGAAAATTTTCTTAAACATTATCTGTATCTATAATAATCTCATAACATTAAATATAAATATATTCCAATGAACTGTGTTTATTTGTAGTTCATAAAACAACAATCTTCATAGTCGTCATTTAATTGCATTGCATTTAATTAAATTTAAATTATTTTTTTATTTTGAGATTTCCTAATGCTTCAAGTACAATGGACTTATAATTTCAAGCATTAGTCATTACATTATAGCTTAAAATTATTTACAAATCACTTCTAAGAATTACTTTTTCTCAATTTTCTTTCAGAAAATGTACGTTTGCTTTGGATCTCTTAGTTGGCTGCAGGTAAGTTTGTTTTATCTCTCCTTTATAGGTTCTATAATTCAAGTATCTACCAATTTATCAATAATCTAATTTATGAGCAACGTGGGGTTATTTTGTTGACTTTGCCCCACTGTGCTTTTAGTTATTGTCACCTGCATTGTGAATTATATTCTCTGACTACCATCAAGTCCACAACGACAGCAGCCATAACTTGCGTTAGCAGCCCCAAAAGAGAGCTACCACCCTCTGTAACTGCCTCCCACTCCCAGTGCAGGTCCCCTACCCCTACACCCCCTACACCATACCCTTGTCCTTATCCTTATCCTAGTTAGGTACTGAGTTGCGCGGAAATGCAACTCGTTGGCATTTCTTTTCTTTTTTTCTTCTCTTCGTTTTTTAGCTCAATTTTCGTTGGCGCAAGCTGCGTTTCCAGGGGAAATCATTGCAATTAAAGCGTAATTGTTTTTACGCATTTGTCCAGTGCCTACCCCAACCCCTCCCTCCATCCCCCACCCGCTGTACACCTTTAGTGCTTGCTGCTTAGCTCGGCTCGTGTCTTTTCAAGTAGAGGCGAGTGTCGAGCGAGACAGAAGAAAAGGAGAACGAAAGGAAAGCAGAAAAAATGGGGGGGAAAGAGAAAAATACGCCTGAAATTAATTTACAACATTCATAATGTCTGCACCTCCTGTGACTTCGTCCTTCTACTTCTTCTTCTTCTTTTTCATCTACGACTGTTGCTGCTGCTGCTTCTGCTGCTGTTCCTGCTGCTTCTTCTTCTACATGCGCTTAATTTCCGCGCATTTGGTGGGAGTGCGGCTGAAGGACAACAAGGACATGGAGGATGGGAACACTGGGCGAATACGAATCCACGAATTCATTTGCATAATTTTTAATACTCCATTTCGGTGCAAGGTGCGTCGGCGTCGTTGCTAACGAGCTGCCACTGTGTGTGTGTGTGTGTGTAAGGTGTGCGTGTGTGTGTGTGTCCTCATTATTATATTTCACCGCCTCGTCGAGCACATACGCTCTGCCTTTGCTGCCCCCTTTCCTCCCCACCTCCTTCGCCTCCTTTTCATCCTCACTTTGTCACTTTATCCGTTTACACATTTTTTCAAACTTTTTTCGTTTTTCGTTTTATTTTTTAGATTTCCTCTTTTTTTTTATTTTGCATTTTAATGCGAGCAACTTTTAACTCGTTTGCCTCGACGCATCGCAAATTAATGTTAAAATATGTTGATTTCCTTTGAGAGGACGCTTGACATTTTTTTTTTATCAACCCATTTTGCCAACATACTTATTTCTAATGAATGCCACATGCGGCAAGGACTGAAATGCCACAAGATCATTTGAAAATTAATCTTATATCATAGCGTAAAAATAACTTACAACTGTCTAATCTCTTTACTAATATTGCAGGATTAGCGATCCTTAATCAGGTATTTCAAAAATTAACTCATAGTTTTAAAGAATTAAAATGAATTGTTATAATTGGTTTTTCTTAAATTCTTTTTCCCTTTTCAAAGGAAATCGTGTCTTTTGTAGATGAACTTTACTATTATTCTTATTACAACTTTTACAAATGTAAGAGATAGTTGGGAATAACAAAAAGGATGTAAAAAATCAGCAAAAAAAACTTTTGAATTGCTGTGAGTTTAAGTTATGTACAGTAAATATAGTATACTTTACAGTCTTAATCAAACAGTAGTTGAAATCCCATCATATTTAATGTCTTCTATATATATCTGATAGTAATTGAAACTACTTGTAAAGCAAGTCTATGAAAATTATACTTATACCTGAATTGTTAGGACAATTATCATAATTTGTTCTAATAAATTTTGGGGCAAATCTAAGGAAATTTTCAAGAACCTAAAAACAGAACCTTTCTCTGATTACATCTATTTTCCTACAGCTGCAATTATCTAATAAGTTTTGAGAAATAGGCGTCAACTCAAGTTGCACCAAATTGAAGAACTACCTAACAAAAAAAAAACACATGCAGATAGAAGGTGTTTAACACTTGACTTTTGGTGTGATGGGCGTGGCACTGCCGCCCATCAGTAGTTGTTTTAAAAGCCGCTTCAACAGCCACTTGAGAACCCAGTTTTCGCGGCTCAGTTTGATTCGTTAAAAGAAAAACAATAAAGGTGGAAAAAAAATGCACAAAAGGTGAGAGAGCGAAAAAAAAACGAAGGAAAATAAAGTTGGAAAAAAAACTGTTGTAATTGTTTTTACAGCGGCAGGCAACATGCGGCAAGTGTGAGTGTGCCTCATAATTGGTTCTGACTGCTAAATGAACCATTTTACCAATTAAACTTAGAATTGCCAGGGAGCTGCTGCCACATGTGGAACTCGGAGTCAGATTCAGAATCCGAATCAGACTCAGACTCAGGGTCTAGGAGTGTTGTTCGTACAGTGCTCGTTAACGGCTTGTTAGGCGAAACGCTTTAGTCACGCTTAAGGCCCAAACTGAAGCTGAAGCTGTTGACTGTTTTATCTCTCTCTCTCTCTCTTTCTCTGTGGAGTGGCAGGAAAAAACAACGCCAAGTTGTATAAACGTTGAATGCCTGGAAAAACTTGCTGAGCCATTGCCTTGGCACCTGTGCAGACAGAGAAAGAGGAGACAGAGAGAGAGAGAGAGAGAGAGAGAGAGTGATGGTATAACCATAGAACACATAGAATGATTGTCAGACCATGTCAAGTTGAGCCTGTTTCCCAACTGTTCTTTTCTACATCTCTTTTTATTCCATTTTTTTTTATTTTGTGAAATGTGGAAAATTTCAAGTGGATCATCGTCGCTTTTCACCACTGGCTGCCAATGTCTGGATAACTGGATAGGTCTCATCCATGAGTATTCTCTTACCTCAAAACTTGCAACGTGCAACATGCAACATACACAATCGGAGCCAGTTGCTGATTGACGTTAATCATGCAATTAATTGGGCTAAAAAAATGTAGAGTATGGCAAATAGAGCAATTGGAAGCCACAGCCGATGAGTTGCAACTAAACGTGGGTAAATGGACGCAGGGAAAGAGCTAGGAAAGAGATAGAAAAACAGAGAGAGGATAGGGTAGAGAAAGAACTTGTAATACGTATCAAATAAAGTACTTCAATTCTTCTAGTTAGCGTACTGCTTGTCTCATAATGAAAAATAATATAATTAAATTTATAAATTTAACTCATACTATAACTACAATCAAATACTATAAGTTTACAATTATGTAAATAATACAATAGCTAATATTACTTTGAAATCAAGTAAGATGAGGCCTTTCATATGTAAATAAAGTAGTGTTGACTGACAGTTTGAAGAGATTTAAGACATTTATAAGAGAAAAAGAATTTCATCTCTAAACTGATTCAAGAGATACTAGGATATAAACTGAATATAACAATTCAGCAAGAAACTTTAAAATTTTCTATATAGTCTTATTCATTTTTATGCTTTGAATTTATTATTTTTCTTAGATAACACTCTGACTAACTGATTTGAAAAGGTAATTGAATGAAAGTTAAAGAAAATTCAAGAGCTATTGCAAGCTTCAAAGCTTCAAGTTTCATTTAAGATATAGGTCTTTGATTGAATTGTATAGTTCAGAACAGAAGAATTCAATCAATAAAATAGTAAGATTACTATAATAATATTGAATAAAAGTACATCCATTCCATAAGAAATATTTCTATTAACTCTGCTGAAGTGGTCTTTTGAAAACCCTAATTAGAACTAAAAGGATTAGACTACTACAAAATTACTTGTATCGCAATGGTGAGGGACAGAGAATAGAGAATTGAGAATAGAGAATAGTTTTCAGCTGCTGTTGCCGTTCTTGTTGTTGTTGTTTTTGCTGTTGTTGTTGCTGTTGCCCTAGGCAAATGTCAATTGCCCACTTCAGGAACAACTTGAGTTTCAGCTTCAGTTTCAGCTTCAGCTTCAGCCTCAGCTTCATCTCAAATCCAAATCTCATTCTCATACTCATACTCATTGTTTGTGCTGAGTCGAGAGTTGAGTTGTTGTTCTTCTAGCTGCCACTTAAGGCCATCTTTCTATTTGTTGACCAGTTTTTGGGTTCACACATCGCTGCTAATCTCGTTTGTGGCCAAAATCCGTTTGCAATCTATTTATTTACATTGCCACTTCTTGGCCAAATGAGGAATGCACAACAAGGCTGGATGGAAAGGGGATTAACAAGAAAAGGCAGTCGCAAATCCGGATGAATATTGTGGGCGTGGTTGGGTCAAAATCATTAGAACACCTCGGACAATGTTTGCTGAGTAAATAATATAATTACAAGTAATTGAGGGACAAAGTTGATGATCACAATAATGATCAAGATACTGAGGCTGATGATGATGATCCCATTTAGAGTCCCTTGAATGATCATACAATGGACACACACTCACACCAACGCACACACACTCGCACACACTCTGGAATGTCCTTCGTCCTGTCGGTTGTTCACACAACATCCAGCTGACAACTGTTGTGTAAATATTTTGACAGAAGAATGCCAAAAATCTTTCTTTTCGCCTCCTCTTCCTCTTTATCTTTTCTTCTCTTTTTTTTGCAAAACCAATGAAATGTGCAGGAAGCTGAGGCAAAGGATCACGCATGCCACATGTGGCATGACTCATTCATACTGGAAACTCAAGACAGCAAAGCAAATGAATCATGTGATAGGCAATAAAAAAAGACAAATTGGTAGATGCCTGCTTCCTCAAGGGTTAAAAACTTGTATTAATAGAGTGATATAATTTAAAAAACTTTTCTAGTAATGTTTACAAAACTAAAACTATCATAAAGCTAAGATAGATATATAGTGCTAACTGCAAGGCTTTAGGCTAGAATTTTAATTAAGTTGAAGATATTGTAGGACGTCAGCTTCTTTAGGCTTTTATCAGCTCGTTCTGATAGGGCTTTCATTAAGTACAATTTTAAGCCAAGCAAAAGTTTGTTAAAATAATCTTAAATTTAGTTGTAACAAAGTAGAAACTTTACATATTCTAGTTAGTTGTAGTCATAAAGGAAATGCCTACATATCATTCTAGTTTGTTATACTTACTATATCTAGTTATAGATTGTTAGTAAAGTATCTTAGCTTAAGAAGTTGGGAAAAAAGGAATCCATTGTCCAACTTTGCTGATGATCTTAACTCATGCCAAGTTCTGTTCCACTCTTTCACTTAGCAACAATTGGAGCATGCACACAGACATTTGCATTTTATGAAGTGTCCAGAAGGAGACACACACACACACACAGATGCACACACACAGATACACTTGGTCATAGACAGACAGGCATTTGCATGAAAAGACAACTAAAATAGAAATTAAGAGAAATGCAAGAGAATACGAAAACAAAGTGCAGCTCATAGGACGGAAATGAAAAGAAATTGCATATAGAAGAGCATAGAGAGGATGGGGGAGAGAGTGAGATAGAGATAGAGAGAGGGGAGAATGGGAGGGAGGAGAGTGGCAAATATGTGTGCATATGTATGTGCTTACACAAGTAATATACACATAATGAAAAAGTACTTCATTAAAAATCAACAACACAACAGCAACAACAACAACAACAACAACACTTCAAGTGTGTGTTGATTTCCATATAAAGAAACTGAGCAAAAAAAAATATACTGAGGAAATGCTAAGTACACGTAGAATATGAGGGGAAAATGGGGCAGAGTGGTTGGGGTGGGGGATAGGGATGGGGGAAATGGGCAGCAGAGTGGGTGGGGAATTGGCGCCCAAGCAACGCCATTGTTATAAGAAACTGCAGCAAGAGAGGACGAGTGAGAGGGTGCTAGGGGGAGAGAGAGGGAGAGACGGAGCAGAAGCACTGCGGCTGCCTCTACACTGAAAAAGAATAAGAAATAGAAATAAGTCTTAAGTTAGGAATATTGATATTCAACATGTTATATATAAAAGCTTTCTTTAAGAAAAATCTAAGTTAAAATTGAGCTTAGCGTTTTATTAAAATATACAAATAATATCCTATTATTTCCGCGAATGAATCATATGTCGAAAAACCAAATTTTTCAGAAGAGCGAATTTTCTTTTAATCTGTGCTTCGGCTGTTGTTTTGTTTGTAAATTGTATCTTGTTTCACATAATTCCAATTCGTTACATAACTCTTAAAATAGTTAAATACCATGACTTTCTCCTTGTTATTTTTTTAGTAATTACTCTTCTTCTTTTGTGCATTTTGTTCTATAACAAAAATAATATATCTTAAATAAAATGCAACTTTGGTTTTATCTTTGTCTTGAATAATATAAATAAATTCTTAGTAATTGGTCTTATTTGAAGTGATTTTTCCTATCAACATGCGTTCTCTACTTTTAAGATGCTTAGATACAATTCTAAAATTTGTTCTTAGCCCTATTTTTATCAGTGTAGGGGAAAAAGGAAATGGAAATGGAAACGGACTGCCGCTTTGACTCAGAATTGAAATTAAAAATGTGTAAATGAAAAAATGAATAAATATGCATAAAGCTGATAGGTGGCAAAGGGGGGTGCGTAGGGAGGTGGTTGCCTTAAGGGTATTGAGGGTGGGTGGAGGGGGGGGATATTTGCTCTGGTAATGTAAAAATGCAAAAAACTCATAATTGCTACATTTGATATTAAGCAGTTTATGGCACGCCCCTTATTCCTTCCCTCCCCTATTTCCTCCTACCCCTACTGCCCCCTTCTCCCCCTCCTTCTCCCATCATCATCTACGCCTGTGGAAATTACTTTGGCTGCCGGCAAATGGCAACAATTGAAAATGCGTCTTTGATCTTTCGTTTGGAAATTCATTTCTAGCGCCTTTTTGTTTTCCACTTTTTTTCTGTTTATTCATTTTCTTTTTTTTTATATTCGAAACATATTTGGAGGTAAAATATCAGAGTAGAGAATGTTTAAGAACGGGAATTGGTTGATACTTCTGAGGAATAAACAATGAATCAATTTATTCAGGCTTTGTAATTGGAACTGATTAAGTAAATTCTGTGGGATGTTATTGACGATACTTGAAATACCTTTAATGATCTATCAAATATGTCCTTGAAGCGCGACATAAAACATATTTGATACTTGAACAAAAGAAGCATATAATTATCATGTATATAAATTTATTATCTAATTGTTTTGTGGGACGTCTTTGAAACCTTTATTTCTTAATTATGTCTGTCATTTCAATTACCCAATTGCCAAGGATTTTTGAAAGACAGGCCCAACAAAATCTGTAGTCTTAAATTTGATATTCTATTTTTTAAACAATTAGTTTATCTAGACTGTAAGATTGTCGGCAAGATGACAAACTTGCCGTTAACGTTTGTGTAAAGTCTTTAATAACTTACTTAATTTCAATATTCACATCTAAAGTGAAAATTAAACTACAGTAAAATCAAAGAGGTTCTTAAATTCACAAGTAAAAAAATTAGTGTAAAGGGTGGCAACTCTGCGAAATGCAACTGCATAATCAGACCATTGCATAATTTTAGGCGCACACGCAGTGTAATTATGATTTATGGCTGGCAGAGTCGCAATCGCAGCTTATAATTATGCAAAGTCTCTGCCAAAGCCACTCCCCCTTCCCTCCCTCCCTCTCTCTCTCTCTCTTTTCTCTCTAGCACACTCCAAGCCCCAACCACATTTTTTTCTCGACAGCGCATAAAAAACTTGCAAGAAATAATTGAAAATTGCACAATTCTCACAAGTGGGAAACAGGACTCAGGCCCCCCCAGCTGCCTATGCTACCCCCTCTGCTTCTCCTTCCCCATTGCTACTACCCCTTCCCCCTCCATGTACTTTTTGGTTTGCTGGCAGCAGCACAGCAACCACCGCAATTAACCAGACACATAACAGAAGCCACATAACCACAAACTGCCACGCCTTGCCGCCCCAACAAATGTCGCATAAGCATACTACAACCTTTTTGTGCATACCCTGTAAAGTTTTAAGGGAAGTGAATCTAAATACTGGCAGCTCTTAAAGTGGGAAAGCTAAAGTCTTATTAAGCCAAGTTCCATTTATTCAATGTCTATATAAAGTTTCAAATAACTATCAAAATGATAAACTGACTTATAATCTAACTAAATATATAAATAATGTATAAATATAGAAAATGAGCTCTTCCACATAACTAGAAGTGTAGTGTAGATTTTGTAGCTAAGCACAGATCTGTACATTAATACAATATTAAACATTAACTTAAAAAGAGCATAGAGAGTTTCAGAAAGTTTTTTAATAAATATTATATTATTTAGTTATTAAACATTGTCTATATATATATGAAATGAAATTAGAAATATATATTATTCTACAAAGTTTTTAAAATATCAAATATAAGTAATTTTCATTTAAAATTGTGTATTTTGCTTTAAATTGTTCATGTTGTTGTTCATTGCTGCATTCAAAAAGGATGTTTAATCGTTAATGCTTCTGTTTATTGCTAAAATTAAAATCAAATAAGAAAATAGCGTATTCTATAAAGTATTTTCCATAAGGGGTATCCAATATTTGAGCACTTGACATCAAGCGTTACCATTTTAATATTTTTTTTCCATCTTTTGCCGCATTTTGCAAGCATTTTTTCATGTATATTTTTTTTGCGAAACGCCAACGCCCTGGCCCCAGGGGCAGTACACATGTATGAGTGAGTGTGTGTGTGTGTGTGGTGTGAGTGCGATTATTATTATCATGATTATTATGCACAAATTGCAAAATTCCGCGGCAGGCAGCCAAGTCACATGTGCCAGTGTGTGTGTGTGTGTGTGTGAGACTTGGTGTGTGGGTGTATGTGTGTGTGTGTGTGAGTATGTATTGTTGCCAGCCAACGAGCGGCAGCCACAAATTGCTGCGGTTTTCAGGCTGCATTTTCTCATTGTTTCACAAAATGGCGTGAGGCAGCCCCCTCAACAACACCCTTCTCCCCCTCCCCTACATTCTCATATGTGATTGCTGTGAGTGGTGAGGGGGTGGTGGGGGGAAGGAGAAGGTGGGGGCAGGTCTGCTTGGTAGGCGTGTCGCTTTGTTCTACTCACTTGTCGTATTTGCATAATTGAAATGAAAATTCATACCCAACAACAACTGTTCTGTGTGTGTTGGTGTGGGTGTGTGTGTGTTGGTGTGTGTGGTGTGTGAGGCTAAATCAGCCTCATCATTATCATTATCATTATCAGCGCAAGAGAGTGGAGACGGCACTGTATGTATGTGAGTGTGTGTGTGTGGCAGCTTCATTTGCACCACAAATCCGCAGTGATGTGAAAATGCAATGGGAGGTAGGTGGCATGCAGCATGCCGCATGCAGCGACACAAGGGGGCAAAACCGGCGACATTTGACAACTCGACGCATTGCGAGTAGTTTTCCAAGCTGGCTGTCTCCGCAATTATGCTTTCTTTCTTCTTGCCAGTTTCTCATTTGCCTCACATCAACAACTTCACACACAAACACACACACACAACACACATACACAAATTAAGAATTTTAGATGAGAACTAAAGCAAAGCCTTAGCTTGATTTTTCTCATTATATCATATTATACACATTCTCAGAGAAGCTATCATCATTTCATTGCAAAATGAATAAATGAGAAATGCAAAGAGAAACCTTGCAATTCGGAATACGAAGATTAAATACTCTTCCCTTATATATTATATTATATTGTGTGCATTTTGCAGGTAATTCAATCAGTTATTGCCCCTGATCCAATACTAAAAATTTTCAGTTTTGATGCTTGAAAATTTGCTGTTGTAGGTAAAAAGTTTCATAAGAATTATCTGCTGAAAGTCCCATAATGATTAACTCTATTCAAATATCATAAATATTGTAATATTTTGAAAATTTATTATAGTATTGTATCCATTTTAAACGTTAATTAAATAGTTGTTAGAAAACTAAAAAGACAATATTCAATTAAACAAATTAAATAGCTGTTAGGAGACTAAGGAAGACAATTGTGATATTATTGCAATTTATTCCTTTGAGATTCATTTTAAAGTTTCAGTTGAAAAAGTGTCCAAATAGTTATTTCTTTTCTTAAATCATATTTATTTGTACAACGAGTTCTATATAATCCCCAAATTCTAAGTAATTCCTTATTGTAATACAACTTTTACTTAGTTTTATTTATTCCTAGTTTTATGGCTCTCAGGAAGCAGAAAAAAGGTCGCTGCTTTATTTGAGTTTCGTTGTATAACTCAATATTTCATTCAGTTCGCACTTTCTTTTTACAGTTTCTCAGAAATATCATACTTTATATATCTATTATTATAGATTTTTTTCCTCCCCAGCTCCTGCTTTGTCCCTCAGTTTCCCCCACGGCAAATGGTGTGAAATCGCAAATTGGTTTCTCTCAAACATCAAATAAAAAGCAAATCAAAAACAAAAATTTAAATAAAAACAAAACAATTCGTATATGAAGAGGGCAAAAGGTGCGAAACGAACTCGGAAACTGTAAACTGGGGACAGATCCTTTGATTGCAAACAAAAATTAATCAGAAATGCTGACAAAAAAATAAAGAAAGGAAAAAAGAAATTGTTGGAATAAGTCTGACAGGTTGGATGGGTAGGCTGATTGGGTAGGCTGGCTGACACGCCCCCTAGTGGGTGGTTTGAACAATCTCCCCGTTTCTCAATTGCAATTGCAATTGCAATTGCAGTTCCTCACTTTTCACTTCTCGATTCTCAGTTCTCAGTTTCCCCCAATGCAACCTGTTGTTGTTCTCGTTGTTGTTTTGTTCTCAACTCTGTTGTTAATTGCCTGGATTTTGTTTTTGTTTTTTTAGTGTTAACTGCAACTCAGCTGGAGATTTTGACAGATGTGCAACAAAGATTAAGATGCCAAAGGCTTTAGCTAATTAAAAGTTCAGCAAAGCTGGGAGAATATATCTCATAGAGTATATATTTTGTAGTTTCTTCTATTCTCTTAGTTGTGAATCCTGAACTGTTTCTCTTTGTATAATGGTTTACTCAACTTTCTTAGCTACTACTTTTATTGTATCTATCATATTTTTATAGTAAACTGTTTCTCTTTGTATAATGGTTTACTCAACTTTCTTAGCTACTACTTTTTTGTATCTATCATATTTTTATAGTAAACTATATATCGCTCTAAGTGCTTAAATTCTCTATCATTTATTTTTGGTTTCATTCTTAATTTAAAGCTTAATAACATGCTCTTTAAATTCTCTATCAGTTTGCTTCATTTTATGGCTTTTCTTTGCAGTTTAAATAATTAAAAAACAAATGCCTTTATAGAAAAGTAAACATTACTTATATTAGTATTTAAAGTTAACTTAGCTCCCAATACATTAGATCAATCTTAAATTATATGACATTAGTTTTAATTTACTTTTTCACTGTCGGAACTATCTTAAAAATATGTAAACTCTCTATAATAAAACGTTACGTTCAAAAAGGCTTATTCTATTCATATTTGTATCTTTAAACTTTTCTATTCTGATTTTTCTAAATAATGAGAAGAATTTGATATATTATCAGGCTTTCTCACAATCAAATCACATGCTATATAGCAAAACTCTCTACAAAATTAGGCAGTCGTTGTCATGGCTTATTCCCCAGCAGATTTAAGTTTCAAAATCTCAGTCTACTTTTGAAAAATCTAAAAAATTTAACATACATAGTGTAGCCTTGCTTTCCTCCCGTTTTAGTTACCTTTCCTTGCTTTATAAAGTTATGCCAAATATTCCACAGCAATTTCCTAACTCTGTACTAATTGTAGCATCACCTTTTTTGTTGTTAAACAAATATAAGCAAATCCATGCTGATTATAAACCAATTTCAATGGCTCATTAGCAAACGAAAGTTGAACAAAAAGCTGTAGCAACCCTAACCCCAACTCTAGTTCCAGTTGCAGGCTCCCTTCTGACAATGAGATCCTGGACAACCCTTAGCGAGGGTTTCCCTCAGCCCCTATGAGTTGTGGGTCAATGCTGGGAATCAGCTTGAAAGCGCAATAATCAAATTTGCGTCATGTTGCATACTTCAAAAAACTTTTGATTTGAAAATTAACAAATAACATGCCACAAAAAAAATATATGTATATTTCAATGGGAGACAGAGAGGGATGTATTTGCTAGAGAGTAGAACAGAGAGAGAGAGGGAGAGCAATTGGACTCGTAAAAACTCAAACTCAATTCAAGTAATGATGGCAGCACCGGAAACGCCTGCAATTTGCCACAATTGAAAGTGGCTGCCGCTCCTCCTGCCCCTTGCCACATGCCTCTTGCCACCTTCTCTTCCTCCTGCTGCTGTCGCTGCTGCTGTCTCCCCTCCTGCTGATTGCTCTTGAAGCTGGCTGCCTCCTCTTTCCCTTTCCCTTTCCCAGCCAAGCTGGCAATTGTTCCAAACGCTGCCATGTTTTTTTCATGTTTATGGCTGCGCCCCTTTTGGTTGGTTGCCGTTGTTGTTGTTCTTGTCGCATGTTGCACCCGCCACCGTCGAGCTGCCCTCTCTCACTCAGTCTCTCTTTCTCACTCTCTCACAAATGACAGCTGTGTTTCATCTAATTGAAGTCATTGCCGCTGCTTTGCATAAAGTCGCAGCTTGTTTAAAATTTCTCTCTTTCTCTCTCTGTCTCCCTGGGCGGGCACAATTTGATTAACCTACGGCGCGAAACTTCCATCATCATTAGCGACCCGCTGCCAAGTTCTTTTCCCTCTCTCTATTCCCCGCTTCACCTCTTTCCCAGCCAACACCCTCCTGCAGTGTCCACTTCTCCTGTTACACTTCAATTGTAATTCAAGTGTAAGCGTCCATTTTAACAGTGTGTAGTGTGTGTGTGTGTGCGATTGTGTGTCTTGTTGTTTAACTAATTTTTCACACCCCCATCATTTCCCTCTCGACCACCCCTACCCCTATGATTAATCCAAAATTTTTTGTAGCATTTTCTAATTTGTTTTGTTGTTGCCTATTTTCTAATTTATCTGCCCCGCAACCCACTGTGCTTGCCCCCTAGCCCCTCTCTCATTCTGCTCAATTTCTTCCCCCTTTCTCCCTCTCCTCTCTCCCTCTCTGTTTGGCCAAATTCTTGCCTCAAGTGCCTCCTCCTTAGCCCGCTTGTCTGTCCACAGTTTGAACTGTCCCTTAAATTGGTTCCTCGTCATAGTTAAGTACACACACACACACACACACTTGGCCACTTCGGTATCTCATACATACACACACTCACACACACTCTATCCACACTATTCGCACTTCACTCTCAAGTGCTCTCACATGATAAATCATTTTGTTTTTGCTACCAATTTGGTTAAACAAAAAAAATTGTAGAAGGAAAAAATTTGAGATAATCCTATAAACATATTTAACTGCCTTTGATGAATAGGTAATATGTGTAAATTTCAAAGGAAACTCAAATATTCATCTAAGCCCGTTATATATTATTGTTACATATAGAAATACAGTTGAATAGTTGAATATTACGAATTCCCAATTACTAAGTTCTGATACAGAAATGTATTTGTTAACCGAGAAAACAAACATGTTTTTGTAAAAATTTATTGTTTATTTAATAACACATTTAATAGTTTCAACTTTCTCTTCCACAGAAACTTAAAAACATAATTATGAAACATTGGTAAGTACCTATTTGTTAACATTAATAGTAGACATGGAATGAAAAGTCCTATAAATTTTATAGATATTTGTATTTTTTATATGGAGTTTTTTATTTTTTTGAATTTTAAGCCGTTTTAATAACTGTCCGAAACTCTTACAGCCTGGATAGAGATTATACTACTTTTTTATATAGAGATTATACTACTAGATAGAGATTATACTACTTTTTATGTTATATATAGTACATAGACAATATCATCTAAATAATGAATATCTCATAAATAGCAGAGCAGTCCTTACTAGAAAAGCTTGTGTAATTTTTCTTTTGTAATACTCAATTATTCATACTTCAGTTCTTAAATAAAGTTGAACTAGATTAAAATCCTTAAAAAGTTCTGTCTCAATTCAAGTAAATCCTTTAAACAAAACATGACTTTGATTAGTTTAAAAAGCACAAAGCTTATTTCTGCTAATTGGCTGTTAATTGAGAACTATGCAAAGTTTTTAATTAACTTTCGTGAGAAACAACTGTAAGCAAGGACACAAACCAACCGCAAAATTAGCTATAAATTGCACACTGGCGCCATCTGTGAGCAGCGCCCAAGGCAACAAAAATGCGACTTTGCAAATTTTAATTTCATCTTGTAAATTGTAAATTTTTTATAAATTAGTTGAAGACGAATTGAACAACTAATATTTCTCCTATAAATAAAATATGCTATAATTAAAATCCTTTAAAGAAAGTAATGAAAATAAAGAATTACAGATTGAAATGTGTGTTTAGATGTAAGTTGTTAATTTCTCATATACATATATACACAGATGGCATTCCTTTTGATCATTTTGAGAGCTTATGAGGTTGTTGATTCGTAAAATCAAATGAAATTAATTTCCATACTCAGTATACCTGACATACAAAATGTCCTTACTCCAACTCCTTTAGTCCTTAGAGTTCAATGGGAACGTGCTAAGGGATGAATGAAATGAAGCTTAGATTTTAGACTGTTGATGCTGACTTAACTTTTATATGGGATTAAAAACGTCTGCTAAACAATAAACAAAAACAATATTTTGTTAGTATACTAGGTATGAGAAAGCTAGTTTATTAGAGCTAGTTTCATATTTGACTTGTATAAATAATATTACAAGCTAAAAAAGAAATTTAAAAATTAAGTTTTTACTGACAGCGGTGGGATTCGAACCCACGCCCTTTCGGACTGGTGCCTAAAACCAGCGCCTTAGACCACTCGGCCACGCTGCCTTGCAAAAGAACTTGAGCGATATTCAGACCCGTGATAATTATACATATATATTTAATCAATTATTAGATTCAATTAATTAAAGTTATGTTAGTTCAAGTTGAGTTCAATCTGATGCTCCCAAAATAGATAGCGCAAAGTTCCAAATCCCAACCAAGCTCTTCAACTGTAATTCATTCACCTTTTGATTGTTTAGGCCAAATTAATTTTCTCACGTTGCAAAACAATTAAATAATTGAAAATCAAACTCGATTTAATTGAAATGCTACAATGACAAGCACTATTTACAAGCTAATACAAAATGTCCTCTCTGTGTGTATTACACTATCAGGGCAAAAGGGCATATCAATTATATGAAACAACTTGTGTATTTGTAATTTAAGAGATTGAGAGATGTTGTAGAATTGAAATTTGTTTATTGATCAAGAGTGAAGAATCTAAATGAATTACCTATATTCATTATCTACACTTCGAAACCACCCGACGGGTCTAAGTTACCGTCGGAAGTTTATTATAACTATTAAATATTTTTTATTTATTATATTATATAATAATAATATATAAGTTTAACCTTTTTTAAATTGTTTCATAAATAGTTATTTCAATAGTGAGCTCTGCTTTTTGAAAGAGTAATTGAGCTTTGTTGCCACCATGTTTGATTATTGAATTATTTAAGTTTTTTTGTTGCCTATTATAAAGCATTATTATGCTATTGTTATTATCATTATCATTATGATTGCGATTATGATTATTATTATTATTAAGCTGCCATTGTGCGGCAATTAAAGTTTCAACTAATCACTAAATAGACAACAATAACAACAGCAATTGTGTGACAATAAAATTGTGTTGTTGCTGTTGTTGTTGTTGTATATCTATTTTTGATGTCCAACATTAAAATGGCCGGCAGCCGAGTTTGAAGATTCAAGAGATGCGTTCATTATATGCTCGTATGTCCGACAGCGAAACAACTTAATTACACAACAATGGGACAGCAACAACAGCAACAGCAACAACTATAATAATAATAACAACAACAGTAATAACAACAAATGCAACAACAACAATAATAAACACAACATTTGAACAATGGGAATTTGGCAAAGTTTTACAACGGCTCTTCAAGTTTTTGTGCTTTTGACAGCTCTTTGGAGTCTTCAACTTACTTACCCTGTAATCCGAAAATTATAGTGTATCTCGATCTTAGTTAAATAGGAGCATCGTTAAATATATATGTTTATACTAACAGCATAAAAGACGATCTATCTATTTGAATAGCCCCATTGAACTCAGTCAATACTGTTCTGATATCATAAAAGAATTTTTCTAAATATTGCAAAACAAATATCAGAAAATAACAACAGCTCAATTTGAAGATCTGCAAAGGGTATCTTTTAGTCGCTCACTTGCCACTTGTTCGAATTGTTAAAGTTATTGCCCAAAAATAAAAAGCCAAGACAAAATAAAGTAACTGAACTTTAATTGTTCATAATTAAGTTTGTCTAATTGTGAATTGTGAATACTGAATACCGAATAGTGAATTGAATGCGTGTGAGTGCGTGCGAGTACTCATAGTTAAGTAAATAAAACGTCGACACATAATTGACAGGTCGCAACACCTTTTTTTTGTTTTTTTCGGGTAATCCGAACTCGAAACACGAAATACGAAACTCGAACTCCTACTTGGGGGCCTTTATCGATTTTTATGGGCAACTTTCGCACTCGAATCGGCCACTTGAGAGCCGAAAAGCGATAATTGAATCATTTGTCGGCATGTCAACTACCAGAATACATTTTTAATTTGGGGCACCCTGTATGGCAAAAGATTCAGGTAAGCTCAAGCTTTAGATATTTAAAACAAAACCAAAAAAAAGCTGTGAGAATAAGCACAAAAAACGTCAAAATATTTGCAAAACAAAACGCTGCAAGTTGAAGGACAAAACAGGACAACAACCAGGACCAATACCAGAATCAGGACCATTTCCATGTCCATCTTTCAAGCTGATTGTAACCAAAAAAAAAATTATAATGATCACCAGCTGAAGGAATCTTATGGTCTGTACCTAATATGATAACTATGCCAGCGATATCAGGTTACCATCATCATCATCATCATCATTATCATCATAATCATTATCGTTATTATGATTATCCTTGGGCTCATTATGAAAGCGTTTAGGAGAAATTCAATATTTATTTTGACATACGCATTGTAATTGCAAGTTAATTAACAATAAAAGTATTTATACAAAAAAAAAATAAAAATTAAAAGAATGAAAATCGGCAGTAAATAAATTAATAGGAAATTCGCATTAAAAATGCTCACAGCATGAATCATTCACATTCACATTCCCATTCTCCTTTCCATTCCCAATTCCCTATTGCCGATTCCTGATTCCCGAAGGATCTGCGCACAACCTGCGCAGTAAAATATCAAATTACCTCCCGTCGAAATTCTTACGGTACGCAACGCAGATTTCTTTACACACGATAGACACGATCATTCCAATTTCAACCTATTACTAAGCGCTAGCTGTCTCGCTTACACCCACACACACGCACACACACACACACTCTCGGTGCAGACTGCTTGCCGCTTTGTGGAGACCAGACAAAGAGACGACAAAGTTTGTCGTGAGAGAGCACAAACTCACTACACTGATAAATAAGATGGGTCTAAAATAAGTAAACTTCCCGGTTTACCAAAATGTCATTTACTTTTAAAGAAAACTTCAAAACACAGCTTGAAATCAAGAATTCGGCTCTCTAAAATTAGAAACGTACACAGGAAAAAGATAATTTGATTTGATTTAACAAATGAATTCTGGTTTCAATTTCAAGAAAAACTTAAAATAAGTATAAATATATATTTCTTAACTAAATAATGTGTCAGAAACACCAATTGTTTTTATCAGTGTACCTATTCATGTTGTTATTATTATATGAGCTTTGGCATTTCAATTGTTTAATAGACTTGCGGCTTAAAAGCTCGCGCGTGGGTTACCGTTTTATCTAATCTGACTTATCTGACTTGTGGGCGTGAGAAAATAACAACACAATGGAATCACGCTTATTGGAGTTCCAATGAATGGAAGCTTTCTAGTTTTCGGCACATTTTGTTCAACAACTGTTGATCGAGTTGAAAACTTACAATCAGCTGTTACAATATTTTTGTCGGTCTGTTGTTTATAGTATGTCTTCCAGTGTTAATGCTAATTTTAGCATTTTAAGAGCTAAAGTTCTATAACGTTTTAATTAGACGGCTTTTTTAATGCTGCCCCCCACTTAAAAACAAATGTCGCAGGCAACAACAACAGTTTTAACGTACTTTTCTTTTTCCTGCTATTTCTTTTTTTTTTTTGGCTATAAATTGGCGTCCTTCATTGAACGAGTCCAAAATTGCCGTAGATCCCACCACACCCCCTCCTCGCTCTTCCCTTTCCCAATACAATACAAAATGGGCACCACGCACACTGTTAAATATGCACTAATACTTTTACAACTCAAGGCACGCACACTAACAAAACTGGTTCAGAGACTGGAATATTTCCAGCCTACTGGAAGTATTGCATGCGTTAGAGCGGCTCAACAGCTGTATAGTAGCTGTAGGCTAGCTGTGCCGCTCTAACACACGTAAGCATGCTCAGCACATGCGCCATATTGTAAACTCATGCTGTGAAGGGGAAATTGCTGTGGACTGGCTTGCGCTTTGTGCTGCGTGTGTGTGAGCAGTGCAGCTAGTGTGTGTGCAGAGAACTGACGCCGCCCCTGATGCCTGACGTCGTTTTACCGTTGCGTGGCAGCGACGCTAGCAGCGCTGCGACTGCGACGTTGATAACAACAACGTCAGTCAGCGAGGACCAAAGTCAGAGGCAACGAAATCCCGTTGCCAATGCAGACTCTTTTTTTTTGTTAGCTAAAGTTGCCAACCACCAAAAAGCTGGAAGAGGCAACGACGTGGACTACGACGACGACGACGGCAACAGCAACGACAGCAACAGCAGCAAAGGCAGCAACAGCAACGACAACAGCAATGATGACGACAAAACTCCTGGTGCACATTAAGTCAGGCAACAGTTTAACGTGGAAATTATTGCGAATTTGTTGTGTGTTTTTGCGACAGGCGACAATAATCGCGTGGCAATCGCGACAAGTTGCCAAACGTTGCAGCAACAACAACTGTAGCAACAGCAGCAGCAACATCGACAACGACAACAATCATTTTTTTAGTGTTCTCGTATGTTAAGTGCAGTTTATACTCGGCTAGTTTTGTTGTTATTGTTGTAGGCAAACACATAGACATACATACACAAACGCGCACACACTCACACATACACACACATGAGCAGCCGGCATATTAGCCTCTCTTTAGAGCGAGACTGCGATTGTTCAGTGGGAGAGAGAGAGCGCAAGCAATGAGAGCATGCTTACAAAATCGTTTAATTAAAAGCAAACATAACAACAGCAGCAGCAACAGTAACAACAACAGCAACGACAAAAACTTTAGCTAATCGAAAGCACAAATTTTGCAACTGTTAATTACGAAACGAATAAAACGGTTACGAAATTCGATATCGAATTGAAATTCGCGATGCCGCAACGTTCGCCATTTGCTATACAAGAGTTGCTGGGACTTGCTGTTGCGGCAGCAGCAACAACAACGACAACAGCAGCAACAACTTGTGCCACAAAAGCAGCGACAACATTATCAACAGCAGCAACAGCTTGTGAAACGGCCACAGATTTAACGACAGCGACAACAACTGCAACAGCAGCAGGAACAGCCCATGTGCGTGAGTCAACAACACCGCCAAAGACAGCAACAGCAGCACCAGCACCAGCATCAACAGCAGCAACAACAAGTGCAACTGCAACACCTTACAGCAGCAGCTCAGCAGTTACAACAACAGCAGCAGCGGCAACAACTGGAGCAACAGCAGCAGTCATCGAACAGCAACAACATCATCACTTTGGAACACCATCAGCAGCAACAACAACAACAACAACTGACCATGGCAGCTGCCTCAAGAATGGCCTATTTTAATGCCCATGCCGCTGTGGCAGCCGCTTTTATGCCACATCAACTGGCCGCTGCTGTGCATCATCATCATCATCACCATCCGCATCATCCCCATCATCATCCACATTCTGGACATCCGCATCCACATCCGCATTCACATCCACATCCGCATTCGCATCACTCGCAACAAGCGCCGCCGCCACCCGCAATGCCACCGCATCATCCACTGTTGCATGCACAGGGTAAGCTAAACCGTTAAGACAGTGTTGCCACAAATTCTTGGGCTTAAATAGCTAATTTAATCAATAAAATCTAGATAAAAAAGGAAATTTAAATCTGTATTAATGTATTAATAAATCCGCTAAAAAAAAGCCTAATAATATTTTACTTTTTAAGCTTACAATGCTGATTTTTGATTAATAATAATTCTAATTTATTTTTATGAAGTCACAAAAGAAAGTGAAATCTGTTGATGCATTTCTCAATAATTATAAATTGTTATTAAATGTTATTATTTAAATTTAATTAAATTTCTAATATTGGTTTTAGCTAGCTGCACTTGGCCGAAAAACCTACTTAATTGCAAACTTCCGAGACTAGAAAGTTCGTAATTAACTTCCCATAAAATAATTTTATCTGCTCATAATGATCTTTTATGAAGAATTTATTGATTTTTCAATTATGTTCATGCTACTTATATAGCAAGCTGCTAATGTAGTTGCATTATAGTCAGGTTTTTGTAAGACACTTTTCTCAAATTTTAAAGTTCTTGCAATTGCGAAGTAGCTTAATCTAGCTACTTAATAGCTAAATGAGCAACGCTGGCAACAACTGTCGTTACAGTTACAGTTAGAGTAACAGTAACAACGCAATTAGCAATCGGCAACTGGTTTTGTCACCTGCAACTGACGCTCATTGAATGAAAGACTCAGAAAGAGAGAGAGTGAGAGACAGAGACAGAGAGACGAACGAACAAAAAGTGACAAGAGCCGCTTAGTTTGCATAAAAAAGAAATTAATCAACGAGCCATCGACGAGCCCATCAGCCAACACATACATATACACAAACACACGCACACACAAACACACACACTCAGAAACAGTCCGACTTCAGTTGAAGCTTCAGCTTTAGCTTTTGAGCCACTTCACTCCACCTCCACTCAAGTTGAGCTGCTAATTGCAATGGCAATTGCTCAACACAAATGCATGCAATGTGTGCGTGTGTGTAAGTGTGTGTATGTGAAGGAGAAGCAACAGTGGGATTGTATTGCAAATAACTAGGAGAAAAACCATAGCTCACCTAATATTTGAACTTATTTTGAATGCTTAAAAATCTTAACAAGTATTTCTTAAAAGTAAAAATTGCAGAATGAATTTATTTCTAATTCAAAATTGAATAAACTAATTGATTTAGCTAGAAGATTTGTAAATTGTTTCTGGGTGTTGCTGAAATTTGCTGAATAAACGGACGTCTAATAAATAAAGTCCTAACAAACGACAATGACTTAAACATCCGTAGCAAATTATACAGAGGAGAATTTTCAAGTAGCTTTTGTTCATGATATTTTAAAATATAAAGGTGCATTCTATTTTATTCATGATAACTATAATTTTCTTTATTTTAATAATTTATATTAATATAATTAATAGAGAATTTAATTTATTCTAATTACGCTTGGAACTTAATTTATAATTGCATTACAAATTTCCTTTTTTACTATTGTTTATGTTTATTTATTTTATTACTTCTTCATTTACTTAGTAGTAAATTCATTATTATTAGATTAATAAAGTAGTTTGCATTCACTTAAATAAGTTAGATTTAGTTGTACAGTCTGTTCCACCGTGGAACGCGATCAGCAACAAAAGAAACGTTTGCGTTCAGCTTTCGCTTGACGCGTGAAGAGAGCAGTGGCAGAAGAAAAGAGTGAGAGAGAGAGCGCGCAAGCTTAAGTTGAGTTGAGCAAGTGGCAATATCACTGCAGCAACAACAATAACAGCAGTCACAAGCTCGCACAACGATTGACTCTCCCACACAATTAAATACATATGTACATACGTATATATGTATGTATGTGTGCAGGCAGATAATCTGGCTGGCTGAAGTGCCAACTGTTATTGTTGTTGTGGTTGATGCTGTTGTTATTGTTATTATTATTTTAATTAGCGTTGAAATATCATCGTCATCACTCGCATATTATTATTATGATTATTGTTGGTGTTCTTATTGTTGTTACTCTTTTGTCACTGTGCCAAATTGTTGTTGCAGCTTAACAGAAAGCTACGCTTGACATTCACATGCACTCACACACACACACACACACACACAGACTCCCACGCACTCTCACACTCTTCATCTACATTCACGCTCTCTTGCAAGCTGCTCTCCAACTCCTGCTCTCACTCTCATCTCTCTCTCTCTCTTGCAATTTGAATTGTATTTGTTGGCAACTTCCGTACGATATTTGCCAGTTGCATTGTGCTTTCTCTTTTCTTCCTGCACATTGTGATTAAGTATTAATAATATTTGGTTCGCTCGTTTATTAATTCTACACTTTTTGTGTTGTGTTCTGTTGTGTTGTGTTGTATTATTTATTTATCGCGTTCGCGTAATTTGTTTAATAAATGTGAGAAAGAACCTTTTTTTGTGGGTCTCTTACTGCTTACTGTTATTGTTGGCGCTTTTTCTACGCGTCATCTTATTTAATTTTGCATATTGTTGGCGCTTGGCTTTGCGTTCTGCTTTGCCTTCTTTTTTTTGCGTGTATATTGCAAGTAAGTATATTCGTAAATTGTATGTATGTATGTCTGTATGTGTGTTGTTGTTTGTCTCGCTGATTTTTTACACTTTTGTTGATTTTTCCCATTTGCCGCTTTCGTCAATTAAAGTCGCGTCAAGTTTGGGGCCAAAAGCCCCAAACGGATTTCCTGTCGCAGCCACCCAGTCAACACTCTAGTGGCGCCCCCTACTCCTCCTTTCCCTACAGCCGCCCTCCTTGCCATCCAGCCTTCATTCTAGCCAAACGACCTCATAGCCATAACGGTCACTCTGTCGGGCCATTAAGTGCCTTTGATCTTTTACACAATATGCAAACGGACGAAAGAAAAAACCAAATCGGAAAATTGGTAGCACATAACACAGGCCATTTATATATGTATATGTATGTATGTACATACATATGTATATACATACATAGCCACATATGCAAGCATTTTTTCCATTTAATTGACAATTTTCACTTTGGCGCTGGTCGCTTTGTTGTGACATTCGTTTTGATGTGTTTGCACACACATACACAGCCACACACACACACACACACACACACAGATTCCCTCTTTCTCTGCTCCCCTCTTTGTCACACTCTCTCTCTTTCCCTCTCATATCGTTATTGCAAGTTGATAGCGGCATTTTTAACTTTGCAGCGCCATCTGCTGGTCAAAGGCATCAAACAGGGACAGGGACATGTCCCTGCATTTTTTCTGTCTATCTTTCGCTTTCTTCCTTTTCTTTTGTTGGCAATTTACGCGTTATTTCAATTAACCATTTCAAAATGTTTTCGTAACGCTTGCAAAATGTTAAACTGTCATCGGTGCCAACAAAATTTATTTGACAGTGACGAAAAGCTCAATAAAAATATACTCAACTTGTAGATGATTTTCAGGCTCTAATGAATTTTGTAACTTTGAATTAAGACTAAAAAATATCCAAAATTTCGCCCCTTATCTATATTTCCAAAAATATTGGAATCCACTAATTATGCATTTATGTTTGTAGAACCAATTCTTAGATAAAACCATTGTTTTGTCTACTTTTGACGAAGTTATGCAAGCTAAAAGATTGTAAATTGTAGATTGAACTGGCAATCTATATTTCCAAAATAAATTAGAAAAAATCGTTTTTAAAGGGGGACCTTTAACTACATTTCAAAAAATGTTCTGATAAATTCATTTTTGAAAACTAAATATTTTTAAATGTAGAATAAATTAGTAAATGAAATCATAACTAAAATAACATTCCTATGGGATTATGTTTTTCGATGGGATGATGTTTTAATCAAGACATATGTTGTATGTATTTTATTTAAATAAAATACCCATATTTATATATAGTACATATTTTTATTATATTACTTTTCTCAAAATTAACAACCATTTTTATTTCAAAAATATTTATCAATCAGCTCAAGCTTTGTCTTATTTTGAGAGCTCAACTGATTTTAAAATTGGTTTATTTTTGTAAGGAATAATATTATTGGAAGCAATATGGTTCTTAACTGAAAGTGTGGCAATAATTCGATAATAATCTGCAACTTAGTTGAAAGGAAAATACTGCTGCTAATTGCTGCATGTCAACAATGTTGTGGCAACCACAACGCAACGGTCTATCATGCAACAACAACTTGCCACTGCCCCTTTGATATTTGAGACTGTTTGCTAATAGCCTCAGCCTCAGACCATCTTGCCACATCCTCTGCCTCCCTCCCCCCTCTGACAACCCTCTCAACCTGTCTTGTGGCTGATAGAAATCTTCTTAATTGTGTGTGGTCTCTATATAGAGACTAGAGCCCACTATATAGACACCAGACCCTGAGCAGACAATTTGCTTTGACTTTGCTTTGATTTTGCGTTGACGTAAATTAAAAAAATAAAATAAAAATCAAGAGAAAATTGTTTAAAAAATCAAAAGAAAAATAAAACAATAATCGCCCTTCGTTGCGGCGTGTGAGCGAACTTTACCCCGCCCCTCTGCCCTGCTGCACCCCCCTTTGAGCACGCCCGTGTCCAGTCAAGTGCCCCAATGCCGCCTTGCCGCCTTGTTGCCTTACCGCCTTGCCTCGCCTGCCACATGCCACTTGTGTGCATTGTCTGAGGTGTGAACATTTTTATGATGACGCGACGTCAACGTTGGCAACACGAGTGCAATTGTTGTTGGTGTTGCTGCTGCTGTCGTTGTTGCTGCTGCTGCTGCACTTTAGAAGCGACCTCGACAAGACCACTCCCACCCCTTCGACTCCTCCCCATACCTACTTTTTGGCTCCTGTCAAACATTTTTCGCTTTGATTTTTCGTGAATTTCATTTCATTTTGTATTTTTTTCTCTGATTTTTTTGTTTTTTGTTTTTTTTTGCAAATTTAAAAGTCAATTAAAGCAACTTGACAAACGAATCTGAGTGGCACTCAAGGGGTTAATTTGCTGTGTGACTGTATGTGTGAGTGTGAGTGTAAGTGTGCAAGTGTGTGTGTGTATGTGTGTGAGGGCCAAAAAGTTGAGTCAGCTTGACATTAAACGGAATTAGCCGCAATTAACTTGAATAAATGTAAAAAATACAAAAATGCACAATAATTATAATTATGATAATCATAGTGTGTCTGCGAGCGTGTGTGTGTGCGGGTGTGTGTGTATAAGGTATGCATATATATAGCATATAATCATATGCTAGATTTTATGCCGCGTCATATGGCAATCAGCGAGGCAATCGTGCCCAAAAGCACAGCTCACAGCTACAGATACAGATACAGCTACAAATGTAGATACAGATACAAAGATACATAGATACATTGCTGAGTGCTGCGCTAATTTTATAGCGCAAATAAACACGATTTGGCACTTGAGCCGCTTTGTGAGTCTCGTTCGCTTCTTCAGAGTCTCGAATCCAAATTTGAATCCATTCGCATTTCAGCTTTGAATTCATGTCGAATACATTACTCTTTACTCTTCTCTTTATTTTTTTTTCGTTTTCATTTCTGTTTTGTTGTTTTGCTGTGATTTATTTATTTTTAGTTGCTTTCACTGTTCGATGACTGCTAATTATGCAGCCTATATATTCATTCATATATTCATATTCATATTCATCTCCAATTGATCATTTAAAGTGGCCACTTGACGAATTGACCGCTTGCAGACCTGTTTAATTTTATTTTATATTATTTCTTTTTATTGGTTTACTTTTCAATGAGTGTGAGTGTATTCACCTGGCTCAGCGAATGCTTGATTTGATTAATTACACGATATACTCAATTGATTTTGCAATAGTTCACTTGCTTACGTTGTATTCATAGACGCATTGAATAAAGTAAATACACTCGTATTTTTCATTAATATTTTAAATGTTTTCTTTCATGAAAATAAGTGTTGTTCATGAGAAATGTATTCATTCACAATATGAAATGCGAATTCTAAAATTGATTCACACTCATGCTTATGAAATTCATGTTTTAAATATATTAAATTACATGTAATCATAAATTGAGCAGCATTTCTGATCTTGCCAACTTATTCAACTTTTACTCACTGACTTAGAACAACACTTAATTAAAAAAAAAAGAATGCAAACATATTCACTTGTATTCAACTGATTTACACTGCAAAAAAAGCATAAAATTTATAGATATTCGTCATGAGTCATGCCAAGTGCTGGGAGTTGTTGTTTCAATGCATTCAAGTGTAGTCAAAACTATTCAAAATTGGACCTACCGCTAGCTGCCATTCACTTGTCTGCGCGCACACCTTCTCCCCGCCCCCGTCCCCCTCCCGTTTACCACACTTGCCACACTTGACGTATTTGTTGTTTTGTGGACACTGAAGCGGCTACTTTGCATGACCTGCGGCACATTTGGCGATCCAAGATCCGAGTGCTCACGACGCGACCCTGTTGTCGATTTTGGGAGCACATTGTATGTGTGTGGTCGAATGTGATTAGAAATGTGTTGCAAGTTTTCGCTGTAAATCCGCTTCAAAGCAGAGCAGACCAGAAGTGGAGAGAAACATAGAGAAGCGAAACAAATGAGAAAGTTTATCCATAACACGCCGAAGATACGATACACTTCGATACAGAGCCCTTTAGATTTGTAAGCTAGTTTAAGGATGTCACCTTATAGACTAACAATTTATATGGAGGTTTCATTAAATAGTCAAAATAGTTAAATTATAAAATCTGCCACACCTCCTTTAAAACGTTACACAATTTGTGGCAAAATTATAGTACCATCTGTAAGGGTATAAAAGGGAAAATAAAGAGAGAGAGAGAGAGAGAGAGAGTAAGAGACCCATATCAGCTATTGTTTAGCGTTAATCAGTTTATAAATACTTTGTCACTTGCATTTCTATAGTTATTTCCCCATCTTACAGCCTCAGCTGTTGTTGTACTCATAGTCATACTCATACTCACACTCACACTCGTATGAGTGTACTCACAATTCTTTATACAACATTCGCGCAATATCGAATTTCACAATTTTCAAAATTCCTGGTATTTAAATACACAGCGGCAGCAGTTGCTGATTGCCGTTGACATGCCACAGACTCCAGAACGAGAACGGGAATATTTACTCGGTATAGGGTATTGGGTAGTGGATTGAGGGTAGCGGGTAGTGGGTAGCGGATAACGGGGTAGGGGCTTGGAAGGGAGCTACCCTAGCAAAGGCGAAAGCTAATAAATGTAGTTTCCACAGTTTGATGTGTGCTGATTGTTGACGTCCTCCGTTTATACTCATCATGTGAGTGGCAGCCAAGGGACGTACACAGAAACAAAAATGTGAGTCAATTTCCGGACTAAAATCAATAAAACAGTACTTGAATAATATAATAAAAATAATACTTCAATTGGTCTTATATGACACTGTGAACATAACATATGATTACATTTATTTTTATTGTATATAAAGTAATCTAAACTATATCTCAGAGCTACTTGCATTAATCGACCAATTATATTCAAAATGCACTCTTCAAAAATCCTTAATATAATCTAAATTTCAAATTATACTAAGATCTTTGTTTCTGTGTATTAGAGGGGGGATAAGAGGTAGTCGGCAGTACCGGGGAGCATACTTATTGTACTCGCAATGTCGTTTTATACGAAATGCGTCAGCACAACAATTGAAGCCCGATTTCCGAATTCCCGTCTCTCTCTCTTTATCTGCCCCCCCCTCTTGTGAACTCCTCTTCTTACTCCCTTTCCTTGCATCTCTAGGGTCTGTCCGATTTGCGAGCTCGCAACCCCTTTTTGCGGCATGGGGCAAACAAAGCGACCGCAACCGAACGCCTTGAAACAATGAAACATCGAGCAGAAATTAGCGCGGTTGTCTGTCAAATTTGATTTTGCTTTGATATGTCATTCCGAGAGACCAAAAGACCGAATACCCGAGAAACTGAGAGTCCCCCCTTTACCCCGGCATTCGAGAAACTCTGAGACGGAGAGACGACTCTGAAGTTAAGCGAAAGGCACTCTCGATTTGCATTTGTGACGCTTATTTCATCAACTGCATAATGCAGAGTTGTGAATGAAGGCGAGGAGGTGTGAGTCTGCACTTCCCTCCGAGGGGAGATGGAGGGAGAAAGGTCAGGGTCAGATCCTTTTATCTGGCTAATAAATGAGAAGGCAAAATGATGAGCAAACAAATACTTTAAGCATGTATATGAAAAACGATTAAAGCTCTTTGGGAGCCACAGTTTTAAGATAGTGTGTGGGGATCACAGTACAGCTTCGCATTAATGTACTGGCAAGGTCATAAGGTTATCACTTAAAAGCAAAAGCCCAAAAATTGTCAATTTATCAATAAATTATCGACACATGCTATCAATATATCATTAATACAAGTGCTTAAATAAAAACACGTCAATCATCTTGCTAATATACAGCTTCTGCGCTTCAAAGCACAGTTATCGATAACATTAAGCTATTCCAGTCCCAAAGTATTTCAACCTATATCGATAAGCTATCAAAAAACACTTTTCAGTGGTTTGAATACATCACTCTGGTCATTGAATGCTAGACACTAATTGCTAACACACTATTGATTAGATTAAATAGTAGACGATAATCTTTAAAAGTTAATTTAGTAATAATTATGTCAACTAATTGTCGTTAACATTTAAATAGTTTTTACCGAATACTTAATTGCAACTCGTACTTTTTCCTTCTCTCTTTTCTGCAGGATTTCCGCAGCTGAAGAACTTTCCTGGTTCCGGAACCTGTTTACCAGGTAAGCTTAAGTCTCCTCCTTAATGAATAATGGAAGTAAAGGGCTCGCCTAAAGGTAGGCAATGTCCAGGCTCAAGTGCAATCCTTGCAAAATTTATTCACAATGCAAAACCCCTAAAATCCTTTGACCAACAGATGGCAGCAGTAGTGGAATGAAGAGAGCGCTCTCTCTCTCTCTGTCTATGTCCTTCTCTCTTCGAAAGGACTCTCTCTCTCACACACTCTCTTGGTGCACGCTAATTAATGGGCATTCCGACGCTTCATTTCGAATCGGTTGAACCGAAAAGGTCCTTGCGGATCACATAAATTTCCCAAATTGCTAATAAAATAAACAATTTAGCTTAAAACAAGCAAAAAAGCGAAAATCGACACACATGTGTCTGAGTTGTGAGTGTTGTGTGAATACGAATACGACTACGAGTGCGAATGTGTGAATACGAATACAAAATACGAATACGAAATGCGAATGTGAGTCAACTAATGAAATTTTCATTTTCATTTTGTTGGATTCGCAACGGGCAATAAATATTTTCAACATACGCTTTTATACGCAATTTACACGCACATACATCTCTTCACACCAGGCTCAACATCCTTGACGAGGACATGTGTGCCCTGTCTGTCAGACAGCCTATCTTCTCTCTCTCTCTCTCTCTCTCTCTCTCTTGGTGTGTGCTTAAACCCTTTCAGTTCACACATGCTCGAAAAGCAACAAAAGCCAAAAGAAATGCGAGACTCACATAAACTTGTCTAATAAGAAGCGCACATCACAAAAACAAAAAAAGAATCCAATTGGAAAGGGGTTGTGGTGCAGTGAAGGGTTGTTGCAACCCGCGATTAAATAAATTGAATTGTCCGCACTAAAACAAACAAATTACTGGATCAGTTTCATCCTTATATTTTCAACATATGTAGATAATAAAGTTATACAAAAAACTTCTCTGACTTCAAATTGAAACGTCCTTATCTTATACTTATCCTTATACAGAAAAGTTAATACAGTCAATAATATAGAAATTCCTTTTCTCCTATTGGATAGTTTATCTAGACTTTAAGATAGTCGGCAAGATGAGAATATAGTTGTTGAAGCTTTCATTTAATCGAAAGTTGCCTTGAAATAAGTTTAGGAATTCAATAGCTTACTATTATTGAAGTTTTGATCTTCTAAAAATCACTTCAGATGGTAAAATATCACTTTTGTCAACTTTAATCAAGTTTTTTAACCTTTAATCTACTTGACAATTATTAAAATTTACTTGCACATTTAATTAGCATCAAGTTAAGGGCTTTAACCAATTTTAGCTGAGCTTTTCCGATTCACAATTTTCTACGGATTAAGCAAAGTTCAGTTTGAATATAACCCAACTGCAATAAGCTATAGTTAACAAGAAATTTAAGGGCTTTAATAAATGTGACTAATTTGAGCTCTATACTAAATTTAAGTTGCCTCGATCCACTTGGGCTTAAGCCAGCTTTCAAGTTGCTGTCACTGCCTTTTGCCTACTTAATTGCCATTTTGCTATTGTTCTCGCTATTGTTGTCGTTGTTTCGTTGAAGTTGTTGTTGTTGAGTTAGCTCTTGTCTCTCGTAATCTCTAATCTCTAATCTCTGAGGAGACGACAACGACGAACACGAACTTGGCCACTTGGCAGCACATTCTTGGCTATTCTTTTCTGTTTTTATGAGGCCTGAAGTGTGATGCTTAAGTATTTTAGTAGCAGCCACTCGACGCTTGCATTCTTGCAACACAGCACAGAGAGTGGCAACTGCAACAACAACAATAGCAACAAGAAATTGTAGAAAAAGCCGAGCATGATGATGATGATGAAGATGAGCAACAAGAATAATGAAAAGAAGCCACTTTTGTGCCATTTGCGAGCGGATAGCAAAAGAATCTCCACACAAAGGCGACAAGTGGGGCAATTTCCCTTGTCGACTTGACTTGAGTCGCGGCAATTCCAACCAACCAGGCTAAAGCTCACGCTAAGCCCAGAAACGAGTACAGAGTACAGAGTACCCACTACTCAACTCACTACCCACCCAAGTAACGAGTACCCGTTACCCGTTACCCATTATCCATTACCCTTTAACCATTTGCCCAGAATCTCCACAATTCTTTATTCTTTTCTGTCTTCATTTCTGTGCTTCATCTGTCCCTAGTCCTTAGTCCTGCCTCGTCCTGTCACGTCCTTGGCTTCGTCTTCTTGTCTCTTGCCTGATGATGCACTTGTCCTGGCTAAGATTTTAATTGGCATTTTTTCTTATTTTTTTTTTTGTTTTTTAGCTCATCCCCTTTTGTTGCCTATGGCCTTAACCCTTTTTTGTTAGCTGCCCCATGTTGCATGCAGCATGCTCTCGCCATTGCTCTCGGATTGCGTGTCTAAGTTTTATTTGCTGGCCATGTCGAATGCGTTACTTTTGCGCTTAATTGAAACAAGCACACACACACACTCACACCTCACACACACCTTACACACCACATTACACACACAGAGAGCACATGTGGAACCAATCGCATTTCGTATCGCACCAGTTGAGTGAATATTTCAACGACTTTTTTTTTGTTTTAGATGCAGCATGAAGGGTTAAAAGTTGAGGGGGAAATCAGGTTGTTCGGGGGGAAAGGGACAAGGCTAACAACCTGTAACCGGAACTATTTTATTTTAATAACAATAAATTGTAAAAAATTATATTTAACAAACAAATGTATATCAGAAGAAAAAAGTCTTATCAGATCCTCTAAAATATAAATTTTCTTTATTAACAGAAATTAAATAGTTTATTTGTTTGTTTGTTCAATAAGTTAGCCAAATACATACATGATTTAAATAATTAATATAAAAAACAAAAGGAACAGTTGCTTACATAAGCAATTCTCGGCTTTGTTGATAACCTGTCCTGAAAATATCTAAACACTCGAAAAAAAAACAAAAGATTTTGGAGAAACGGCAGAAGAATCAATTGAATTAAGTAATAGTGCGCTTCTATTCGATACTTTCTGCGGATAATTAAATGATAAAAAAGAAAGCTTTTATATAACATACAATTAGATATGTGAAGAAATACATTACTCTGACTTACCTATCTGAATGTTATTCTAATTATCGTTTGTATCTGATTTAAAAAAAATCGAAGCAGGCTTTATAAATAAATTAAATGAATTGCAGCCAATTCATTGCTAGTGTTCTAAGTGAATAAAGGAATCTATCGGCTATTTAGGGAGCCTGCGCTAATCGTTGTTCACTTGCAGTTTGAATCTGTGATGTTGGATTTCTCTGTGCACCTCCTATTCCCTCTCTTTCTCTTGCTCCCTATGTCGTTCTCTTTCGCTCTGTGCTATTTTAACGTTGTCCGGATGTTCGAATGTCTCGTTGCTCGACTGCTCACCGCATCCGTGTTATTTCCTGCACTCGTTACCGTTGCAAGATTTCACTAAACCGAAACCTGAAGCCACTCTACACCACACAACACAGCACTACACTACGCCACACTCACACATACACACTTGGGCGACTTGTAAAAAGTGAAAGAGCAAAAAGTTTAGTGCAAAAATTGCGCCCTTTTTGCCACTGTTGTTGTTGTTGTTGGTGTAAAACGCTTTGCACTTAAAGTTCGTTGGGTTCGTTGAGTCGTTGAAGCGGAAAGATGGTTTGAAACAATTGGTAGCTCCGAGAGCAAAAGGAGAGAAAGAGAAGGAGATGGAAAAAGATGTGGGAGGAGACGGCTGTAAGAGGGGACAGCAATCACGTTAACCAACTTTGACACAAAGCTCAGGCTAAAACGCTTCAGTCAAGGGAAAGCAGCAAAGGACTAAGAGAGAGAGAGAGAGTTGGAGAGTGTTGGATATTGGGTGGAGCATACCCTGTGGACCTGTGGAGTGGCGTAGAACAATGGCCGACAACGACAACGACAACGACGACGACGACGACAACGTGGTGAAGAAGACAAAGTCACACGGCAAGCAAGGAATCTAATTAACAATTTTCCATTGAGTGCGCAAATTACGAGCAACACCGAAACACCGAAACACCCAAACATCCCAAAACGACAGTACCTTGCCTGCTCTGGTACCTGGCTGATACTGAAGGGTGAAGGGAGCTGCAGCTGAAGTTTGGAGTTGTGGCGCAATTAAGAGTACAGACGTCAGACAACAACAAATTCTCTGCATACGTTTTTAAGAATATATTTTTTGGCTAGTCAAAATAAAAAGAGAATTACCGAAAGATAGAAGGGATCAAGTTAGAAGATCAAAAACAAGAGAATTTATTTAAGAAGTCACAAAACAAATTTTAGGGCAGTCAAGTTGCTAAATTTGTGTCTTTCCTTAAACTATTTTCATTCTTTATACTGATATCCATGGGTTTTCCTCAATACCATTTTTAGTAATAATAAAGAGCAAACTTTATCGGAAGTTAAGCTAAGATTTTTTAAATCAATCGAATTTTCAAGCACACGTTATGTAAATATTATAAACTTAAATATAGTTGCCTATTCACACTATTGAGTAAACTAAGTTATTTAAGGCTTTGATAAATTGTCAAGAGATCTACAGACGTGTTTCAGTTTTCACTTTTTGCTTTCATCTTTGCTTTTATAGTTTTTATACTTCATGAAATCTCAATTCATCCGTTTAAAATCAAATTCTTTCAGTAAAAAGTCACGTCGAAAGTGAAAACAGGCAGAGTGTTTAAATCAATTATAAGGTATTTGTTTTCAACAGGTTTTATAATATCACTTGCAGTAGATTTTTTTATCTTTCTTATTATTTTTCTATTTTCTTATTAATTTCATTACTTATTATTATTATTTATTGAACTCTTAAATACATACCTTAGTTTGTTTGTGAAAAGGTTTATAACTACTTTCACTATTAGGTTTGTTTTAGAGTTTTAATGTTGAAGTGTTGAACTTCAATATTAATTAATTATTCGAGCTCACATTTTCAATTTGTATTGCAAATTTAAAATTTTTAAAATTATTTTTTAATTTTTTCTTCTACTTCTTCTTTATTTATCTTCGTGTGGAAGTAAAGCTCCTTTCTACCAAACTTCCTTTTATTTCAAATATACCTTATTTAAGTAGGTTTACTTTTCCCACATTCCTTTATAATAAACAAACATTTTCTTACGCTCTCACCTCCTCTCTCACTCTCTCACTCTCTTTCTCTTATTCTCATTTTCTGTGCAATTTTGTTGCCCTTTTTGGAATTTTTGTTTTATTTGATTTTTTGATTTCTCAAGCAAATAATTCAATTTAATTTCTAATTAGTACAAAAAAGCTACCATAAAGTCGCACACAGTGAGATTGTAAGAGAGAGGGAGAGGGTGAGTGAGTGAGAGGAGGGAGGGATAGAGAGGGAGTGAGATAGCAAGAGGTGACTTTTCACCCACACACACACACATGCATAAAAACGCAGCCACTTTGACGCTAATGCAAATTGCAATGAGCAGACGACAGCGCAGTTAACGTCGCTGCCTCTGCTGACGTTGCTGTCGCTGCTGACGACGAAGCCAACAACTCAGCCACTTTATTAGCGTATTTTGCCATGCAACTGTTTATGCCACACACACACAGTCGCAGACACAGACAGAGAGAGACACACACACGCACACACATGTGGCAGGAATTAGTCATTTTGTTGGTTACTTGATGCATGTGTCTCTGCCACAAATTCCCCCTCCTTTTCCACCCACTTCCGCTGACAATAAACGCACACACACACACACATACTTACAGTGAAGACTAACAAAAATGGCGCCCAAGCTGGAACATCGTTGTTGTTGTTGTTGTTGTTGTTGGGCGACATTTTTTATGCGCTTTTGAGCAAATTAGATTTCCTAATTAAATTTTCTAGTGAAATGCGCATAAATTTCATAAAATTCACTTGGCAGCAAGGGCGTAAAACTGGCACAAGACTTCCTATACCCCCCGCCCCACCCCCCTCTCCCTCTTTATCATTCTCTCTTTCTCTTTGGGCTTTCTCTCCCTCTCCTGCTCCCTCCTCCTCTCTCTGGTGTCGGGCTCTTTGTCGCCTTTCATTTGCTGCGACATTTTTCGCTCTGGAATTTTCGTGTCGACGTCGTCTGCTTAAAGTAATTAACTAAGAAAATTTTAATTGCTAATATGTTGTGATGCATGTGCGTGTGTATGTGTGTCTGTGTATGTATGTGTGTGTTTGTGTGCGTTGGCATGCTGTGTGCGTGAGTTTGTAAGTCTCTGTGTGTGACTTTCATGTGCGGGGCGAAAACTTTCAATAATAAAGCTGCATTGCGTGTGTGCCTCGTGTCTGTGTGAGTGTTTGTGTATACATATAAATGTGTGTGTATTGTTTGTGTATGCGTGAGCTCATTAAAAGTGTGCTGGCAAAGTGTAAACATACAAAAGCTAAATTTATGTTGCCTACTTTTGTGCGCACAGAATTAACTAATTTTCGCACATTTCGCTCATCATACATAAATAATTATATAATTAGATTTATACAGCACACTCACACACTAAAATGCAGTGTTGATTAGCGCCGAATATTGCACAGATCGAAAGTTGAAATTAAATATAAAGGTTAACACCTTGAAACAATAATTCCTGAAAGTTGTAATTGTCTTAAATTGTACTAAATACAAGAGTAAAAATCTACAATTTAAAGCGGTAATTGTCTTCATTTGTAATAAATACAAGAACAAAAATCTACCTTTTAAAAATGGAAATTATGTTTGTTAAGGAGAAAATTCATAAATCTATTTTCATCTAAATTCAAGTTAAATTCAATTAAATGAAGCAATGCGTTGTTGTTATAAAATAAACTTGCATTTTTGTGGAAATTCGCAAATTGGACTTTGGACTAAAATGAAACTTACAAAATATTTAAATAACAAAAATAATATATAAAAATGAATATTTTTATATAAAAATGAATATTTTGATATAAAAATGAATATTTTGATATAATAAATACATCAATATACGTATTGAATTCCTTTGAAATAACAACTGAAATTCTGTGAAAATATGGAATTAAAAATGTTGAAATGCATTACTTAAAGCATGTATCGTATATCTATAATATGGATATATGGTATGTATGTACATGTGTTCATTGAATTATTGCCTTTGCTGCATTTCAGTTTTGTAATTCAAGATGCCAAAAATCGCATTCATTACACACACAACACACACAACAAATTTCCACTTGAATCGTTTGCATTCAACCAAAATGCGATGCTTGTTTTTCACGCATATTTAGTGTGGAAAATGCAAAGAGGCTTCGCTCCCTCTACCCTCTTTTCTCTTTCCCTTCCCTCTTAAACATCAAATTGCCCCTTCGCTGAAGAAAAACAACAACGACTAGAGCTGAGAAGGATCCCCGTCAGCGATTCACTTGAACAACTCGACAGCGACAACAACAACAACAACTTCTACTTAATTTTTCATATCGAATTTCAATGCGAAATGTTGTTGTACTTTCCCAAAAAAAAAAGAAAACCAAGTGACTGGTTGTTGTTATTGCTTATAGAGTGGCTGCTGTAGACACTCCACTCCACTCTCTCACTTACTAGCTCCTCTCCCTTCTCGGCTTTTACTATGTTTTCCGGGTGCTTCAATCTTCGATTTACCATCGAAATGCAACTTCAGTTTAACGATTAACGATTTGGCAACATTGATCAGCGGCATTACAAGATCCTCCTCATAATCTCTCCACTCCACACTCAACAACAACATCATCATCATCTTTATTATTTGGGAAAAAACAAAACAAACTGTCAACGCTCATCATCTTTACAGAGTCCTCAAAAAAAGAAAACTTGGCTGCCGCTTTCACTTTTCCCCAATTTTTTGTATGTGCAGGTCATGACAATGTCAAGTGGAGTTTTCCTTGCAAGAATATGCCAAAGGAAGTGAGGAAACTAGATACAATTATTAAATATTTAAAATAACAGACACTTGGTCCCCCGGTTGATTGCCAGCCAGCCAAGTTGAAAGAATAACAACCCAAAATAAAAAAAAATAAAACACTTAAAGTCGCGCTCAACTTGGGATTGAGAACGGGATTCAACTTGGAATTTCCTTTCCTTTCTTTCTTTTTTTTTAATACTTGTTTGTAGGTCATGGGAGCAACATTGTAAATGCTGTGAACTAATTTTGACAGGGAAGTGAAGAGAGAAAAGATGTTTTGGTTGACAGTTGTCAGGCAAGAGTTGATTGAAACTAAAATTGAATTGAAGGTCACGACAACAAATCGATTCTACGTTTTATGTAGATATTTAGTACAGGAATTGAAAGTTGTAAAAGAATTTTACAATCCCATATAATTGTATATACCTATGTATACTTGTTGTTGAGTTGAAAGCCCAATTGAAATTGATATTAATATTTAATATTGAAAGATATCATTGATTGAAGAATACGAACATAAACTCGATTAATTAAAGCAGATTGATTTCAATTTTGATTGATTATTTAATTTTTAAATTTAATAGAAATTGAATGTAATTAGAATACATTAAACATATTGTTTTAGTAAACAATTGAAATTGGCTGCAAATTGAATTGAAATTGAAGTAAAACTACTATTTTTTTCTCTTTTCTCAGGCTCATTGGGTGCCAAGGATTTTGGCATGGATGGATTGAATGGATTTGGTGTTGGCGCTGGAGTCGGAGTCGGAGTTGGTGTTGGAATGGGCGTTGGGCCAAATAGCAAAAAGAAGAAGAAGAAGCGACGGCACAGTCGTACCATATTCACAAGTTATCAGCTGGAGAAACTCGAGGAAGCATTCAAGGAGGCCCATTATCCTGATGTCTATGCCCGCGAGATGCTGTCGTTGAAAACGGAATTGCCCGAGGATCGTATACAGGTGAGTAAAGAAATTCAATGAGTAACTCAGTGAGTATGTGTGAGTGTGAGTGTGAGTATGAGTCATGAATAAGGGAGTGAATTGCAGACAGTAGAGGTAATTTGATATGTCTATTGTTTGGATGAGAGACAAGGCAACCGATTGTGGCTCTGTTTAATGAATTAACAAACTAATTACATCCGCCTTGAGAAACACACACACACACACTTAAACACACACACTATAGGTGTTGCCTGTTGGCAAAACAGTTGAAGAAGAAATCCTTAAGAATTAAGAATTCAATTGAAGATAGATGGGGAAATGTTGAAAAGGGAAACAACTGTATGGGATGCGGCGTATAAGGAATTTGCATTTCCGCTTTGTCTCATTGTCATTGTTTGGATTTCTTCATGCTGATTTTTCACACCTCTTCGTCCTGTATGCAGGCACTTTTATTGTCATCCTTTAGGACTCATCCTTATAAGACTCACGACTTGTTCTGAGTTCTAACAAGCCATCAACTGCAGCCCGAACTCAAGTGCAGTCTCTCTCCTCTCTTTCTCTCTCTCTCCCTCTCTCTCTCTGCTTTCTCTCTCTTTCTCAGCCTGTTTATAAAGTCCTGAGTCAGTCCTTTAGCTACGTCAGCGTCCTGTAAAGGGACTGAGGGGGGAAATGCGGTAGGTCTACAAAAAAATCAGCTACGTTTGCGAATTTATAATTAAGCATTTTAATGGCCGTTATTGTTCTAGCCCAAAATGTCAAAGTCTGCAAGTGTGAGCGAGATGGCAAACTCAGGAGTGAACGAGAGCGAGAATGTGTGTATGTGTGTGTGTTTGTGTGCTTTTATCGAGTAAACTTCAACGCCGCCAAATTGCCACCCTTAAAAAGCTCACGAAATTCGTATGTGTCTTTCTCCCTCTCTCTCCTGGTTTTTTGTGTCTCTTTCTTGCTCTTTCGATATGTTTGATTAGCAAAAGAAATCAACGAAAATAGGGGAAAAAATGTGTAATTATGGCGCGGTTACCCCCCAACTCACCCCCCCTCTCTACCACTCCCTTCAAAATGTGCCCTTTTACCCGAAGCCCGCATCGAGTAGGGCACTCATGAACCGTGAGAAGCGAGAAGGAACCGAAGGCAGGCGGCACTTGCAACTGAAACTGGGACGGGCCTCTGACTAGTCCTCATCTTAATCCTCATCCTTATCCTCATCCTTATTCTCATGCTCCTTGGTGGCTCTGTTAATGGCAGGGAGTTGCCTCAAGTGCCCAGGCACTTAGCTCTCAGCTCAAAGACTTGACTTGGAACACACTGACTGCAACAGGGATTAAGCTATGGAATTTCCACATGTCTAAGGAGACAGGTCTTTCTTGTAATCCAATGTTAAGGCTTTTTTTGTTGTAAATAGTAATATATTTAACAAACCAATTATAAGTCATCAATGAATAACATCAACAAAAAGGGTAAGATCAGCTTTGCAGCTAAATTTTGACTTCTCTTCCTTACAATTTGCAACTGGTTCTAGAAGCAGAAAGGTGACACAAAGCTTGAATCGCTATTTTAGTCAGAACAAATTGTAAGTTCAGAGTTAATTAATTATTTGACTGTCCATTTAATATTTTTCGATACCATATATATACACCATAGCTTATATATGTAGCGTAGCTTATACATATATATTTATTAGATATAAAATCATTTCGATAGGTCTCTTTACACGCATAATACACCATCTCATAGTAAACATCTTTCAAGCAAACTTACTGTGTCTTTAGTTACTTATTCAATGCACATTTACTTGCATTGAATTATCGATAATTGCTATGTGGCTATCGATATGTGCAGCACCAGCAGAGGGAGAGAGAGAGAGATAATGAGAGACTGAAAGATTGTTTACTAATTACAATTCGTATTTAGTTGCACTTTGTCAACGTTATTAACTCACTAAACAAACTTCCCTTTGCATCCCTTTGCGGCGTTACCACTTGACACACCCGTCCCCCGGCCCTCTCAATTTCCTTCTCCCTACCAACATCCCCTAGAAGCCTTGACAAGACCGCATACCTTTACTCTAGTCTCTTGCGGGTTGTGCTAATACCACACTTACTTAGCCCCATAGTGAAAACTACTACAAGAACTCGTAGTTGAAAATTGAATTTCGAGTGTGTAAAATTTTCCAATTATAGACTTTGGAGAAGCACAGTCAGTGAGTGAGACAGAGTGAGAGAGCGAGAATGGGAGAGAGAGGGAGAGGCAGAGGCAGAGGGATTCACTGTATGAGTGGGCACTTTGAAGGAGCTTTGCTTTTGACTTGCTAAAAGCGAGTCCAATTAGTAGCATTACAACTAACACTTCAATTCTGGCCAGAGACTGCTTCTCCTCTCTCTCTCTTACACTTCTTACCCCACTCTCTCCTTCTCGCTCTAACTTGGCAATAACGGCAATAGTCATGAACAACAACAACAACAGCTACAACAACAACTGAGGCAATGGCGCCAAAGTACGGCCATTTTGTGTGTAACTGTTGGCTTAGAGAGAAAGAGAGAGAGAGAGGTGTGTGGGGCCAAAAGGAGCCTTGGGGGTTGCCCACAGCACAGCGGGGGGTTGCTTAGCACAACGGGGCAGGGGTGTAGAAGGGGGAGAGGATGGGGATCAAGGGTACGAAAGGGGAGTTGATGGTTATGGAGCACGATGCTGGGCGTAAATTTGCATTTAACGTTGTTTGCGGTACCCACAAATAGTCAACGACTCTCACTACATCTTTCTCTCAGTGTATGTGGTCTATGTGTGTGTGTGAAGCTAGTGTTGATTACCGGCATGTGGGTGTTGTCTACACACACACACACACACACACACACACACACACACACATGCATTCATGTAGTGTGTGTAGCTCAACAGTTAGACAACCACAAAATACTCTAAAGACCAAACGACCCTAAGCACACACACAGACACACACACAGAAGCAAATAGCCTGCAAATGTCATGCAAAATAACGGCACTATTTGTATATGTGTTTCTCTCCTTCTTTCTCTCTTTCTCCCATTCTCTCTTTTACTCTTTCACTCTTTGTTGAGCTGTCGGCAAAAAGCTTTAGAAATTTTACTTGATGGCTAGGACGGCGCCCGAAAAACTAACAACAGAAGCGACATAGAGACAGACAGACAGACACACACCAATACCTACGCATACACATACATACCATCACAATACACACACGCACACACACACAAACATATCTAACGGCAGCGCCCGCTTGTCGCATGTGTTGCATATTTTCAGGCACTTAAGCTATTTTCATGAAATGTGCACAACAACACACACACGTACACACAGAGACAGTTAGGCACACACACAGACACACAAACAGACATTGTGAGATATCATGTGCAGCTGCAGATTACCCAGCCCTGGTACGTCTACCCCCGAAAAGCAAAACCAAAACAAATGAGAGCGCTACAGTTGAGTGTGCTCGACTTGCAGATGCCCGATACCTGATAGATCATTATCTCAATGAATTATAAAATAATATAATATAATATCAATTATTATTGAAAACTCTCTCTTGTTGTCAAATAAAAATCAGAAAAGGGCCAATTTCATTCAAAATAAATCATGTAATATCTACTTTAGTTGAGTTCTTTTACAACATTTTATTCGATCGAAAACTATTTTCTTTTTCAATAAGTTACAATTGTAATAGATATCAGTTTGATGATAACTTCTTTAATACTTTTATGTGTAGTTTACTTAATAGTAATAATAATGGCCAAAAATCATTTTTATTTTTAGGATGTAATCATATTTTAAAGCTTTTCTAGCTTTTTCTGTTGATAAAATTAGCTATATTAGCAATAAAAGTGCTGTCCACACATTTGGTTGCTAGGTTAAGTCCTGAGATATTTGAGTTATACGGTCACTTTTGCTGTTTATGCTGATCTAGGATTTATACATAACAAACTTTTGTATATTTTTTGTAGGTCCTGCCTGTTACATAGATTTGTCAGTTAGTTGATTACTCTTTTATAATTTGGTTACCGGGTATAACAAACATACAGTCGCCCACAATTTGCAGTTGGCTTGAAAACCGAAAAAAGCACTCGGTATTGATTTTAATTGAAAAATTGTTAATTTTCCGTGCCAGTGGCAGTAACAGTAACAACAGAGAGGCTGCCACGCCCACACCTTATAGAGCCATACATACTTACATATGTACATACAGACACAGCTCGTTCATGCCAAGGGAACTTTTTGCCAATTTTACACCAGGTTGTATGTGTGTGTGCGTGTGTGTGTGAGTGTGTGTTGCTGTTGTTCTGTGTCTGGGTAATTACACATTTATGTGTGAATAATTTGCAACCCCGCCACAAAACACAACCCAAAAAGAACTTTGCAAATTTGGCTTTCGGGATATTTCGGATTTTCGGATTTCAATTTGAATTTAAAGTTCAAATTTTCGCATTTGTTGCATTGCTTGAAATGTTTGTCTGCATGAGTATTTCAATAGTTGGAAGAGAAATGTTAATGGTGAGTGTAGCAAATGTTGATCGACTATTAAGCACCCTTTTAATAAAATTGATGGACTAATGGTTATGTCATTTAATTAAATATGAATAAGCTCTTTTGCCCTAAAGAGTGAGGCTGAGACATTGAGCAAATATTATTCATAGGCACGGTTTTTAACTATTTCCTGTTATAATTTGTCCATTAAATTTAATTCAAACATCATTAAAAGAGTTATTGTAAAGACCTACTACTAATATATTTTATCTGATAGATATTTAAATATTGGACATTAATCCAAATACATTTTTTCCTTAAAAGGAGACAATACTAAATCGGTTTATAGTTTCTTGAACTACTTACTCTTAATCTGAACTCTACATGCATTTATATATATGGAACTCTGTACCTAATTCAGTTTATCTCGTTCCCAAACAAATACTTTTGAAGTCCTCAACCTACAACTACAAATTGTGCAATTGGCAGAATGATCTTTTTGAATTGGCATGGGAGCAAAAAACACAGTTTGAATGCGATTCGAGGAGCTTCTTTAAAGTCTTGGCATGTCAGCATCGAGTTCTAAAGATGAGATAGGTACAAACACACACACACAACTAATTTTAATGGGAGAGTGGATTTCTTTATTCTTATTTTTTATTTTTAAAGGCAGTTTCAGGGGGCATTCAAACAATGCAAGAGATTCAAAGTCAGCCTACAAGTTCTACGAAACTAATTTACTCAAGTGGCATAAAGATAGAATGAGCATGAACATCCACTCCACTCCACAATGGCCGCCTTGGACCTTGGCTTGGCTCGGTTTGGCTTGGCTTGGAATCCGAATCCGAATTCGTTTCTGAGCTCGATTTCTTCGATTCCGTATGCAAGTTTCAGTTCAGTTCAGCTTAAGCTTCAAACAAAATGTGCAATCGTCATTGGAGTATTTCTTTCATCTCATCTCTTTTTATACTGTTCTTTCGCTCTTCTCTTCTTTTCTCTCCTTCTATTTTTTTTTTGGAGTAGCTGCAGTGCGATTGGCAGCCACCAAAAGTTGTGGGAACCGAAACGATCGACCAGTAGACTGACTGGTTTTTTTTTTGTATTTGTTATGTGGCAAGATCAGAGTCAGCCAGCAGCTAGCAGCCAGACTTGTGGCAGACATGTCGACTCGCCGATGCTGCCACTTGACGCAATGCCGTCTGCTAAGTTCGATCGTAGTATATTCCTTCACCACCACCGGCGATCAAGTTACTCTCCCGATCGTTCTTCCTCTCTTTCTCTTCAACTCTCTATCTCTCTTTCTATCCCACTCGATCAGGTTGTCAACTCTTTAGACTGCATTTTCACATGCATTTGCCTTTGCAGAGATCATCATGATGATGATCTTCGAACTTCTTCATTCGCTTTTTGGTTGCCTCTGTAGTCGCTGGAGTCGAGTACCAATTCGTTTAAAATGGTATCAGTTCTAAGAAAAATATTATTTTTTTATAATTTCTCGAGTGCGTTAATCTGTTGAAGAGTTCTTTTTATATTTTGTGTGAGTGGCTCGACGCTGCAGTCCGAGTCTTCAGTCGATCCAGCAGTCGATCGTCTCTCAACGCATCTCAACTCATCTTCACTCATCCCAACCCATTTCCATACTCAATCCCATTCTCATTCCCATTCCCATTTCGGGTTGTGCATAATCACGACACCGACGCTTTGGTTGAGACCTCACACTCCTGTTTCTAGAATGAGGTGTACATTCTACAACAAGAATATTCCCGACTTCTCTCTCTGTCTCTCTCTCTCTCTCTGTCGCTGTTGTCTCCCTCTCGACTCCACTTGTTGGTGTTGACGTGCCCCGCCGAACCAAAATGAAACGTCAATTTCAAGCGTTTTTCCTGGTAATAATTAGTAGCTGAGGTGGGCATTTAAATACTTACTTGGCGGTTGCCATCATCATCGTCTTCCATTTTTATTTTCTCATTTCTTTACTTCTTCTTTTCGGTTCGTTTCGTTTCTTTTCTTCGTTTTTTTCATATTCTGCGTATTTTTGTATAAAAATAAAAAATACTCGCACAACATTCAAATAATGCATATAATTGCATTTTAAGTAGTTGCTGCTGCTGCTGCCTCTCGTATTGTATTACCTACACACAGCCCCCCTCCCCTCTTTATGTCTCTGTACTTCCCTCTCCTTTTCTCTTACTTTTTGGATGTCAACCCTGGCTGTTAATAGACCTCTCCCATATGGGATGTTGCAGGCTGAAGCTATAAGTGGTTTTTAATTTTCTATACTTGAAATTCCGGGAAAAAATGCAACGGAAATGCGACAAGTAGCAAGTGGGTGGCTTGGACTCCAATTGAATTGCAACTGTAATGCCAACTGGAATGGGAACTACTGATTAGAATTCTCACCTGACATTCCTTTAAAAATAATGATTCCATTTGTCTCGATCATTTACTCAAATATTACTTTAACTTCATCTGAAATATAAAACTTTTCTGAAATTGCTTTAAATTTTATTTGATAAGAAATTCTTTCGATGTTTCTGTCCTGATATGAAATACAATTTTATTAACAACAGTTCGCAGATAGAGTCAAGTTACGAAATATTAAATTTAAGTATAGTTTAAGAATTAATCTTATATTAGCTCCATGTAAGGTTTAATCACTTTTCTGTTTTTAAGTGTGCATAATTTGTGAAAACTAAAATGATTTAATAACTTATTAATCTCTCAGTTATCTGTAATAATATATTTACTTAATTTTTTAACAATTAATCCTTTTCTCCATCCTTAAACATTTCGAATTAAACAGAATTGTTTTAATATGTTTAATAAAAAACCAAGCAAACTGAATTGTAACTCTTATCTTGAGTGATCCCCAATTTCCAGTCAGTTTATTGACTGTTTACTCCTTCTTTCTAAATCGTTTCTTAATTCCAAATTCAAATCAACAAAAAATATAGCTCATAACCTGACCAAACGACTTTACTAAATAGCATAAAATATATTTGAATAAAGGCAGATAATGCGCTATAATCAACAATAATAAGAGGAACAACGATAACAATAACAAACGTGTAAAGGGATAAAGGGAAAAGGGGCTTTGGGTTGTTAAATTGATGTTTCGGGGTCTGGGAACACATGTAAAAGTCAATGGCAACAATGTGTGGCACTGTGGTTTTCGCCCAAGAGGCACAGAGGGTTGAGGCAGAAGGTTTGTTTTTTGGTTAAAAAGGGAGAGTGGGAATATTTCAAGGGTTGCAATTGCCTTGGCAAGTGTGTAACAACAAGTTAGTGCCACTCGCTGATGAGGCTGCTAATGCCAACGATGATGTTCTCAATAATGATGATGATACTCAATCTCTCTCTCTCTCTCTCTCTCTCTCTGGATGATGACACGTGTAAGTGCAGCAACATTGTCGCAATTATCCGACTGTTAGCGGCGAATCTCTGTATGTGTATTAAGAGGGGGAAAATAAGGACGTCGGTCTTTCAGGGTGACGGTTCAGCTTCAGCTTCAGCTTTAGCCAACTGTCCAGTCTCCGTTTTTTCAGTTTTTTGTTGCTGCTTATTATTAATTTGCTGCGTTTTTGTTTGTTATTTATTTCGAGAGGGATTCCAATCGCATTTGCCACCCACAGCGCGAAAACGTGACCCTCGCCTTGTTTTCACCGTTTTCATCCGTCGCTTAACAGACCACGTTGATAATGATTTCTGCGCAGTAGTTGAAATGTTGAGAAGTGCTTGACAAGGAGATACTCTGTAGCTCAAAAAATTACCATACAAAATATAGTTTTTTTAGCTGTATGCTTAGCTGTAATTTACAAAGCTGGATGTAAAGTAGTATAACTTTTTGGTTTACCAATGGATAGCTCTGAAATTTGCCGAAAACAAAGTTAATTCAATAAATTTAGCATACGCCTATTTTCAAGATTTTATCCTATAAAATGCGATTTTTATGAAACTTTAAGTATATCAATAAAATCAGAAAAAAACTGCATTCAAGCCAAACACTCTTTTTCTCTTAAAATTAGCTAAATCAAAAAAAAAAACAAATTAAAATTATAAGTTTCCTAAAGTTCTTAGACTTTTTATAACTTTTTCCTACCCTCGACATTTTTCTGAAAATTACAGGGTGTAAGAAACGTATCCAGCGCATCCAGAAAAGCTAAGACCCACGCCAAAGGCGCTCAGCACGCACGCACTGCCCTCTCTCTTTCTCTGTCTCTCTCTTTTTCTCTGCAGTTCTCTCTTTCCATCTTTACAATCTCTGTCATTAATCTCTCAGCGCTTGTCGTGGTTCCTGGTTTGTTGTTGTAGACTTATTAGCGCAAAATGAGCACAGAGCGTACACTCATTTAGATCTCATCAGGCAAATTCATCAGCTCGAAATATTTCGAACGATTTTTTCGGTTTCGTCATTTTTTGGTTAATTTCATTTTTTTTTCGTTTTGTCAGTCAACAACAGTTGTTGCTACTTTTTTTTTTGGGTGCTTTGAAGTGGGAAAGTAGCTTGTTAAGCACTTAACGCTTCAGCTGATGATGGTCCAAACGGATTTCGCACTGTTGGTAGATTGGTAGGGGAAGCAGGAAGGAGAGGAGTGTGCGTCATTGGCCATTGAAGTGTTTGTTAGCCATTATCGAAGCGCTCATCTAGAAATTCCGATCGAAATTGTTATTTATTGGTTTGTAATTGTGGCAGTAATAGAAATAATCGTTGTCAAATACAAGAAAAATAAAATGACCGATAAAGACTAAATCGATAATACTGAAAGCTTATCGATATAACTGGCTATCGATTTCTCGTTGAATATATATTAAAAAACTCCTAAGCAACGCTGTTATCACAGTTTGTTATGTTTATCGATAACTAAATCCAATATCGATAAGTTATCGATGCATCCCTGTTCATTTAAAATCGAACAAATCGATATTTAGCACTATCGATTGCTTTGAGCTTTCATAGTAAGCTTAACACAATTTTCAATTTAATTGAAAACACCTTTGATTAGTGTTGTTGTTGTTCACAGTGTTGTCGTTGTTGTATTGCACATTAAAAGCAAATGAAAACTCATCAAACAATTAGAGCAATCGCTAACAAGCTTCTCTCCACCATCATCAAAGTGCTGTCATCCTCATCATCGTGAACATTTTTGTTGATCGAATATAACTCGATAATGGGAGGGGGAAAAGAGAGGAAAAGGAGGGCAATCGATTGTTGAATGAGGCCTATTATCGAATTTTGAAAAGCGTAATTATCGCATGACAAATCAAACGAAGGTAGTTGCTTTATTTACTCAATAAACATTATCCTCAAATCGCCGCTGGTTGATCGTCGAGATCGAGATCTTGGGAAACTTAACAATCAGTTTATCGAAAACCCGAAACGAAAGCAAATGAAACGAAACCAAACCAAACTAAACCAATTTTCAACACCCACAACACACACTCACAAATTGTTATTATTATTTTTATTACACATTTGATTGGGCCCCGAAGAGTGTGAGAAGAAGTTGTTCCAAGTGTTTGGACACCCAAAAATTAGTCATTTGAAAATTTGGTAGCCCAACTCCAAACTCCGAATAGATGAATAGATTTCCTGTACTCGTACCATAAACCAATTAACCAATTGAAAATTGTAGTGTTGAGGTCTCTCTGTTTATGCTACGGTTATATAGCTCTTCAAATCAAATCAATATTATGGAATGCCTATAATCAAAGTTGCCTCAATTTATGCAATTAAAGTCAAGTTTGTGAACCAGTTTTCCATTGCAGTAAAGTAACTAAAGAAACTCAAGCGAAATTGACTCTTAAACGGACTCTTAACTTATACAGCTGCTTTTTAAAGATACTTTTATTTTTTGATCAAAATATAAATATATTCCATAAGGGTTGTGATATTTTCAAATAATACTTTGCATAAACATATTGCTTATTATTTTCCTTATACGAAATATGTAATACTACAAATCTAAACCACACTCAATTCTGTATATATCAATTCCATGTCTATTTAATAATTTATTCTAATCGTAACTTGTAATTCTACAGTACAATAATGTAGCCAGAGCAGCTGACACCTTTAGACTGCGTTTTTCATGTATTTTAGTATAATATTTAAATACCCTGTATTTTGCTGTTCCTTAACTAAGTAGTTAAATTGCAAAAACAAAAGCTTTGTTTAACTCTCGAGATGCTTTCATAAACCGTATCTTTCTTCCACTTTGTCTCCCATTCTTTCTCTCTCTTCTCTCACTCTCTCCCTCTTTGTCTCTGCTGTCATGCGCTGAGAGTAGTTGAGAGGATCAGCGCTACTTTGGAGCTCATATCTATTTAAATCGCAAGTCGTATGTTTACCCGGTTGTACTTGGGACCCTCAAGGTGGGATTCGAGTACGATGCGTCGTCAGCTCTCAAGTGGCTGCTGTTTCAATTGTCGCACCTCTCTTCTCTCCACTTCTCTCTCTCTCTCCTCTTTACTTCTCTTTGCTCTTTCCACTCCCCTTCTACCACTTATTCCGCTGTTGCTTTGCCGATCTGCTTTGGAAATTAAGTATAACTCATTATCGCAATCAAGAAATCCTTTTTTTATCTTTCTCTCTCTCTCTCTGTCTTTCTCTCTCTCTGTCTCTATCTGTCGCTTCTTCTTCACCTTCTGCTGTTGTTGCTGCCACACTTGACACATTGTTGTTGTTGTTGCTTGTGTTGCACACCAATTTTCTACTCAAAACTTATGACAGCCAATTCGAGAGAACGAACGAAAATTATACAGACACTCGGCAACTGCTCAGGGAGAGGGATAGAAGACTGAACGGAGAGAGGGGCGAGAGGGGGTAAAGGTGCTACAGCTGCTTTCGGGGGGTGCATGACTTGACAGTTTTCATATACATATAAGTATACAATATGCAGTTGTTGCTGTTTGTCCCAAGCTACAAGTTTAACTCCAAGTTGCAGCTCAAACTCCAGTTCCATATTTTTTAGATGCCCCTCGCCGTTGTCCCCTTGCCCCTTTCCTCTCTTTCCCCTCTTTTGCTCTTGCCGTGTGTAGCTTGTTAAAATCAACATCAAACCTTTAATTTGATGATTCTGCAAATAATTCGTCGGTTTCGGAGTCGTTGACGTTTTGGCTGTTCCCTCCCTCGCGCCTCACTCCGACCATCTTGCCTCTCTCTCTTTCTTTGTCTCTCCCTCTCTCTTCCTCTCTTTATCTCCCTCTGCCTGTTGATTTTTCCAGTTGCCCGTCACACAGTCGAGGCGTGAAAATATAATAACACCTTTTTAATTATATTTTGAAATACCTCCCTATGCTCTATTCCCCTCTCTTCCCCTTCTACCACCCCCTCTGTTGCTTCCTTTCCCGCACCTGTCTGGCAGCCTTGGAAGGGGAAAAACATATGAAAAAAATAACAAAAAAGTGAAAGGTTTCTGCAAATTAACCAACATTTTTGACACAGTCGCTAAATTAGACTTATCATGTGGAGTAATTCACAATTGTTAGTGCTGCTCGTTAGACTATTGTGACTCAATTTGTGACAGAGTCACTGAACCACAGTCCCCCCTATAAAAACCTCTCACCCTCACAGCCCCCTCACTCTTCATAAATCTAACGATCGTGGCTTAAAGGAAAGTCTGCACTTTGTTGGGCTAAAAGAGAAGTGTTCAGAGAGGAACTAAAAGAGGGGTTAAGAGAGGGGTAAAGTTAGGGGATCTCGGGCAGTTATTCATTTGATTTGCTGTCTCTTTGGCAGTGAATCGATTTGTGTTGCTGCCACTTGAGTTGCCACAAGTTGAATGCACTATTGAGTCGACCTTATAAGGCACTCGATTGTGTAACCATTTATAGTTGTACTCCAAAGCTACCAGCTTCTATCTCTCTCTGTCTCTCTACCTCTATTCTATCTGGTTTAATATGAAAAACAATCTAGGCAAAAAAACCAAAGAAAAGAGATTTAATTTGTGCTAAAATTTCAATCAAAAATACTCTTAAAGTTAACAGGTAGATAATACAGTTTTAATTTAGATCTCAAATACCAATTAAATAATGTTATTATTCTAAGAGGAATTCTTATTTTAAATATGTTTTTACAATTTAATACTTACAACTTTTGAATAAAGTGAATAAGGAGAACAGCTGAACTGAAAGCGTTTTTTAAGTAAATGCAAAATACTTGCTTTAAATCCACAACTTAATAAATTCACTTTTACTTGTTTAAAGACACAAAAACTGACTGACAGCAGTGCAGAGCTTAGACAGCCAAGCCCTTTTGGCCCATCAACAATATCAACATTGTTATTATCATCATTATAATGCCCTTACCGAAAGGTGTCAGCTGATTTCGACATGAAATACGTGTAGATATATTTTACATATATTTAATAAAAGATTGTCAGACCATATAAATTGAAGATAACTGCAAAGTAATACATAAATTATAAAAAAAGGAATGTACATCAGCAATTTAATATTATCTTTATCTATTATTAACTATTATTCAGTTATCTTGCTACTTAGGGTGACTTTAAGCACATCTAAAAACGTTCAGATAGGTTTAACTATAACACATAAGTAGTCAACATTGGAACCATGCTTTTAAAAATTTCTTTGTTCAACTCACCAATTAATACCTTTACATATGTTTAGTTATATTCTTTTATTTCTTCAGTCAGAACTCTGATGAAAATCGTAGGATAAAATCACAATTTCAGTTCTAGTTAGTCAGTCTACTATAAGTGCTTTTATCGGCAAGATTATCTAGACTTTAAGGTTGTCAGCAAGATGAGAAAGCAGCCTTTTAAGGGTATTTAATTGTCGTCTTATCAAATAAAACTTTTGCTCTCTTATTATGTCTATTCAGACCTGAATATTCAGCAGTTTTTGTTGGCCATTTCTTTAGTTAGGCCAAATGTTCGCTAACGAATTTCCTTCCGGCTGTCCAGCTGAAAACTGTTGTCCATTTGTTACAATAATAATAATAGTAATAATAATAACAATAACAACAACAGCCAAAGTACAAACAATAAACAACATTTGACATTTGTTGTTGTCGTTGTCGTTGTTGTTTTTGTTTTTAGACTGTGTTAAAGGGTTGCTACCTGCTTAAGGCAACTGAAATGAAGGCAACTCTGGACGGATGGAAATTAGGCGCGGCCTCGTTATGCAATTAGTGTAAATAGTTTTCAAGCTTTTTTGGCCATTCTTTGATTGATGGAACACGCTCTGAAACCAGTTGGTAAGAGCGGAAGGTGGATAAAGGGAAATTGTAAGAAAGGAAGGAGGAGGAGTAACTAGGGGGCTGGTCCATTGATTGATGAGTTTGTGAATGAGTAAGAAGCGCGTTTTGTGAGACTTGAAAATTCATGTATTTTACAGGTTTGTTCAACTAATCCACACTTTCATCTATCAGCTGTGTGTGTGTGAGTGTGTATTTGTGTATATTGTGAGCATATTTTTCAATTATGGCCAAGCTGCGTTAAATCCAGAGTATTATAAAAGTCTATATGTAGTCCATACAATTGACATTATAAATCGCATTTCACGCTAATTTGCAACAACAGCGAGCTCAAAGCTGAAAGTAGAAGGTCTCGTTGTGGTCGCTTTTCAAACTGCTGATTAGTGAAAGAAGAAATGAAGATGGAAATGGGAAGTGGAAGTGGGAAGTGGAAATGGAAAATGGAAAAGCAGCCAACCAACAAACGTTTCACAATCCCCCCCATAGCGACAAATTTACAGCGTAAAATATATTTTACAATTCTCTTCCGAGTTTTTGGGTCCCTTGGGAGCTGCACTTGTTACCCCCTCCCCCACCCTCCCCCTTCACCCCACTGAAAACTGGAAGGGGAAAAGTTGTGTCACTTTAAGCACCAGCGAAGTGGGAGGAGGTGGAGTAGGAGGCGTGGCAGTGGCACAAACAAAACACTTGACAATAAGGCGCAACAAGATTTTGACAAAATTAATTTTATAGATTAGAAAACATTCATTGTGGGTGGTGTGGGTGGTGGTTTAAATGGTGTGGGTGGCAAGAATGGAGTTGGGCCCAGTCGCTTGGAGTGGTTGTTTTTGAGCTGGTGGTGCAACCTTTTGTTAAACTGTTACGCAATGAGCCTTGTCACAAAACGATTCGGATTCGATTCTCTGCCCACCTGCGGCATTAATTGAAGAATTGTCAACGAATTATGGTTTAATAATGATCACAGCATGCAACAGACTCCAACAACAACAACAAAAAGAGATGGAGTTGGAGATGGAGAGAAGATGCCACTAACCTGAGGCATTTGCCAACCTATGTGTGTGTGTGGAAAGTTGTGCACTTTTTCAACTGTTGCAATTTGAAGGCGTGGCGCCACGCGGCGTCGTCTGACTGCGTTTGACACTTCAATTGGTTTGCTGTCGCGCCAAACACACAACAGAAAAAACACCAAACACTCTATTGTCAGAATACAACAGCAACAGCAACAACTACAACATCAGACAAGCTGAAAAGTACTAAAAAATATATATATCTATACAAATACATATTTGACATGCCAAAGATTTAATACTCTAGCAAAGAACTGTAAAATCAGATATACTATATAGTAATTGCAAAGATAAAACTAAACTTGAACAAGATTCTATATTTAAACCTCATAAACCTTATAATTTTTTGTAAAGAGACAGTTGTAAATTGTAAGCTTCAAATATAAGTTTAAGACTACAACTCAACTTTAATCTTAATCTATTTTTTACAAGAAAGCGATCTTGAAATTTCTTTAAATTGAGCTGTAGGAATGTATCTCTAGATATTACAGAACAAACGTGGTTTAAACGATAGCTTAAAAATCAATATAATACTTCTTTTTGCTTCCCTGAAAAGGTGAGAATTTTATGGAAATAAAATAAAATATAGAATTTAATTTAATTTGAAATCAACAAAAACAAAGCAAACTGAAAATGTTACATTATTTGTCTTGCTTAGTTTCATATTCCCAGCATTGTCAAAAATGTATTATTATTTATATTTCTAAAATTCGTGAAACCAATTAAAGAAATAACTTTATGTGCAACGAACCTCATGCTGTAGTCGATACAGTCCAAATCCAACTAGAAGAAGAATTGGCCAAGTGCAAATCGGATGAAAAGTAAAAGAAGATTTTGTGCCTGCTTAGCTGACAATTGAAGGTTACGCAAAGAGGTGGGCGGTTAACAGGTAGGCGTGGCATGTCATGGCGCCTGGCAGAGGCAATACACACACACACACTCGCACACACACAGAGACACACACACACACAAGAAGATACAATCGCACACGCAAATCAGACAATTTGTATCCAGCGGTGAATATAATTGAAAAATGATTGGTTTACCATCAATGAAAATGATGATGACAACGCAGTGACACACCGTGTTGTTGTACGTTGTTCGTTGTTCGTTGTTCATTGTTGTTGTTGTTAATATTGTGGTTGTTGTTACTGTGAGCTGCTGTCAATGACACGCACCTGCAGCTGTATCTTTCAATTGTTGGGTCAATCGGCCATTGAACGCTGAACGCTGATGCGCTGTTAATAATGATAATGATGATGAAAATAATAATGATATTCATAATGATAATGATGTTGCTGTTGACGTTAACTTTAATACTCAATATCGCAATACAGAGACAGACCTATGGACTTGTGTACTCTCTGGACAAGGCATCGTTGAGATTTTCGAATTTTAAACTACGACAAGCATTTAAAAAATCACTTGTTGACATACGAAGCGAATGCTATTCATGAGTGTTAATGTGAATAAGTCGTGAGTGTACACATTGAAATGCGAATCGATTGGCGATGAGATTCTTGGCATATTTTTGATAAAAAAAAGTCGATTTTTCATTAATTTTTCCTACTAAATTTAGATGTAATCAAGTGATGTGATTCTGTTGGATTTGAAAGATTTTTCTTAACTTCCCTTCTCAACTGCTCTTTAAGCTGCCCTTTCACACCTCCTATTGGTCCCTTTCTTTCCATCTTTCGTACATTGTGTGTTGGACATCCTTCAACTCATTCTTTGGCACAACATCCTCATCACAATCTGTGTCAGCTGCTGGGCAAACTCGATTCGCTTTTGGCATTGCGGCACGTCCGTCAAGGAATTTCTATTTTGCCTAAGACCGCAGCAGGATGAGGGCGCAACAGGGAGAGTGGTGGGCGGGGCACTTGGCATTATTGGCATTTAGAACTTATTAACATTAAATCGCTTTCACTCGCCAAAGCATTCTCGCTCTCTTCCCATCTCTTCATTTTTCTCTCACTTGGCGCCTGACTGTTCAAATTGGAAATTCCTTCATTAATTCTAATAAGATTATTAGTTGGACGACGTCGCCAGCGAAATGCCCCAAATACTTGGAGTTACCAAGTTCTCAGAGCCTTATTTAGAAGTAATAATCGAATAATTTGGCAGAAGGTCGAACGGCGTTCGTTGTGTTTTGTATTTTGACACCTCGAAGTCAATTCCAATCAGCGACCACAAGGGAGTGGGAGAGGGAGAGTAGTAGTAGTAGGTCGGGGGCATGCCACACGACGCACTGTCCGGGGCATTTGTGGTTGCAGCAACTCGTGTGAAATTCAAATAAATAGATAGTAATGCAAACATTAACCCTCAACCTTAATGTCAAAACAAATTCCCTGCTTCATCTCTTTCTCTTTATCCTCCTCTTTCTCCTCCTCCGTCTCTTTTCCCATCTCCTTCGGTAAGGTTAAGCTCGTAAATCCAATAAGCATAAGTGTGCGCGATCCCGAGAGACTATCGAGTGCGAAATGAATGAAATTAGCGCACGTTAATCATAAACAAACTAATGTTCAAGTATTCCGGGGGTAAGATAAGGGATGAGTCTGAGTCCGAGTCCGAGTCCGTGTCCTTTGTATTATTTTTTCCGTGTTGAGTTCATGATGAGTCTGATGAGCAACCCTTTGTAGTGCGTAAAACAGAAACAGGCTCGGGGAAAAAAAGAAGAAAAAACAGGAACAGAAACAAATTGCAACAGTTCTCACAACAAGATGTGGCATGTTAAGGGTACAACTTGCAACCTGCTGAGCAAACACGCGCCACACCAACGTCCCTGCACTTGCCAATTTGTTGTTCTTAACTACTCAAGAGAGAAACCAGTGAAACCAGAGAAACAAACCCAAATCCAAACCCAAACTCAATCCGAATCCCAATTCTAGTTGCCTGCCAGAGACAAATCCTTCTACTCCTTCTCCTCTTTCCCAAGGAGACTTCCTAATGACAATTGGCGGCTTTCGCTCCTGCTGTGTGAGGATGTGGCCAACAAAGCCAAGTACTAGATGAGCTTAGTGGCAATTGAATATGAGAAGAGAATCGAGAAGAGTATCGATTAATCAGCATATGTAAATCGATGTTAGAGTAGAAATTTTTGCAGCCTTTGATTCTAAATTAAGTCAAATTATTTTGAATTTAAAGAAAGACATTCTCAACAAACTCATAGAAAACATCGACAAAATCTTATTATCATTGTAAAATCTATCAAGTCATATTACATTTAAAATAAACTTCTCTCGCAGTACAAAATAAAAATTTTGAGAAGAATATAAATATATAACATTATATTAAATAAAATATGTATCCGCAAAACAAAAATAAAAAGTCCATCAAGAGAGCGAAGAAAGTTAAGAAGACTGCTCAAAAGAAAAGCAAGAAGATTAAATCTGGAGAAACTAACCAAATAATATCTTCTGCATCTTTGGTAAGAAACCCCTTATAATAAACCTTTATTTACATTGCTTACTGATGCTAAGTATCGTAGTTCTCGGAGTTCAATCAAATTGTTCAACAAAGTTATAGAATATATGGTTATGAGATAATTCCGGAGACAGCGTTACCCTTTTATATATACGCTGGATTTATTTTCATATTGCTTCTGGTTTGTGAATACATGAAATGCAAGCAAAAGCCAAAAACCGATTGGGATCTTCTGATGTCTCAACTCAGTCAATGGTTGAACTGATTTGAATTGTAGTTAATTTTGTTGACTGTTATGAAAAGTTTTCATCAAAAATAAATGTTGAATTTAAAATGAATAGCTATTATCGAAAAATGTATTTTATCTCTATATATATATAAAATTCTTTGGCTGCCAGACTCACTGAGTCATCATCGTGAAGCCGAAATGGGAAGAGCTACGGGTCTCAAAATTTGTACACAACATAGCTAAGAAATAATTAGAAAATTGAGTTCATATTCGGGTTAAAGTTCAGAATTACTAGGTATGAGCTTAGTTTTCTTGAGCTATCTCAACCAAAAATCGGGGGACTATATCTTAAAACTGTGATGGGAATAATCAGATGAAAATTAACGTTTAGTGTCAAAAACCTTTGTTGTTTTTAAAGCTATCTAAACCAAATTCACCGATTTGTTTTTATCTCGACAAATCAGACCTTTTCCCACCAAATCAGGCGTTTTTCTTGCCAAATCCGAGACTAAGTCGCTTAGTTAAAAGTATAAAGTTAATCAAGTAGTGCTAAAGTCGATCAAGTGGCAGTTTAAAAGTGAAGCCAAGCCAGCAAGTGGTCAAGTGGTATTTGCTCGCAATATCCATTATGTCAAGGTCCGAAATGATCTAATCTCAATTAACAAGAGCAATAACAATAACAAATATTGCGTATTGTAAATTAAATTACTTAGCGTAACACTAAAGGCTCATTTATTGTTGTTTAAGTGATTTTTATTTTCGAACCCTCCGCTTGTTGCATGAAACAGTGGCAATCCCCCTTGCCCCTTGTCCTTCTCTATCTCTATTTCTGTATCTGTCTGGTTGCCACCCTTGAAATGGTCGTAATTAGAAAGAAAATCGCATCATCGATTAATCATGTTGCATTTACAAATATCATTTCAATTGTAATTAATAGTCAACAGCAATGGCAATTGCAATTCCGACTCCGATTTGCCGTACAACTCAATGTCAACCAAAGGTCATTAATATTAGTCGAGTTAGTCGCTCAGTTGCTCAGTCTGTCTGCCAGTTAGTTAGTTAGTTAGTCTATCACATACTAGTTAGTCTACATAACATTATAACTACTAAGTGTATATGATCCATCTTATGACTTGGATCGTTTGCCTCAACCAAAGTCAAGTCTCTTGTTTCGTTTTGCGTAAATTAATACTTCAAACATAACACAAATCTGAAATACCTGAAAAGATTGAAAAACTGAAAATACAGAATGACAATAAAAAAAAGAAACGAAATGAAAAATTATGCAATAAACGCGACCAGACAATTTTTGCATTCATATTTTGTAATCACAAAGCTGAAAAGAATTGTGGAGAAATAAAACAAGAGCGAAAAGAAATCTCTGATTTATACAGACTACCGAATTATTAATACTCTTACAGATCGCACGGAGAACATTTGTTATTGTCAAAACTCATAGATCGGTTTTGAAAACTCAATTTACTTTGAAAGAATCTTTTAATTTTCGAGAAATATAAAATAAACTTATTTATATCGTTACTTAATCGTTAGATATACTTAAATCATTAAATATACTTAACTATATGGAAGACTTAAGTATCTACAGATTAAAGAGTTGGACTATATCTGAAACAAAACTGAAGATTTAAAAAGAACTTAAGTTCTATCCATTCTTATCAATCTCATTCAAATCTCATACTTCTTAATTTTTAATTTAAGTGAATATGTCAAAAGATATGTTACAAAAGCCTTGACAAATTGATAAAACTCCTTTATAGAGAGTATTGTAAAAAACAAAAAACAAAAAGCTCGCGACCGTTAAACTCATATGAAAGTTGGAATGGAAGTTTCAACTGAAGAGGGAGATATATGTATGAAAAAAATGCCGCGAAATGCTTTGCGTGAATGTCAATTGAATATTGCATATACAACGGAACTGAAACTGGTAGGGGATGTGTAGGCCGGTAGAGGAGAGAGAGGGAGATTGCAGAGAGAGAAGATTGGAGAAAAAAACATGGAGGGAGCAGGGTAAAGAAAGTAAGAGAATGAGTGCGTCGCGTTGTCGTTATGAAATTTCCACACGTCTCAAATGGTTGCCAGACGGACCGACTGACTCACTAGCTGCCTGTCGAGTTGATGAAGTAAACCAATAAAGGCCGCATGCCGCACAAGCTGAAAGCCAGGCCAAATCCCTCCCAACTACCAAACAAATAGAGTGAGAGAGTGAGGGAGAGGGAGAGAGAGAGAGAGAAAACGTGTCGTATGCAATCGAATGCGATGCACTGCACATGTCACCTGAAAAGGACGAACCGAGGCCTCCACCTCTGTCTCTTCTTTAGATACTGCCACATGCTGCATGCTGCATGCAATTTGCGCAATTTTGCAGCACGAGTGCGCAAATATTTGTAGCTCCCTTCTTTCGACCCAATCTCTCTCTCTGCATCGAACCCATTGAGAAACCAGAGGAATGCCCAGTTTCGAGAGCCAGAAACTCTGCCCAGAATGCGGCCCATTGAAAATCTTTGATTGGTTACCAATATTTTAATTATGGCCGACAGTTTGAGCAGCAGGCACCGCAGGCAGTCAAAGCTGACCTTTGTCCAACTCCAGCCATCCATACGAATGTGCGAAAATTGATTTACCATTATCTCATCCCAAGCTATTGGAAAAACTGCTTCATGCCGAACCTTTGAACTTGACCACAGATCCAAAGTGGAAATGGCATCTATAGTACATTGAAGTGTTTGAACAAATTCCTAGGGAAAATGTGAAAGTTTTTATGTTAAACTATTTAACTACTTGAATTAATGGGTAGAGAATAAACTCAGCTTAAAGTAAGCTAAATAGGTAGGAATTTGTACAAAGAAAGCATATTTGAAAAGTTCTCATAAAATAAGTCTAAAGTCTGAGAGTCTTAGTTAATATTCCTTAATAAAATAGTTAGAATACGCATAAATCAATGAAACTAGATGCATCTAACTACAGAGTTGATAGTTAAAGGAGATCTCAGCTTTTCTCAATCTTAATGCTTTAATGCTAATTAAGAGCATAGAAAATCTTATTTGAATTTATTAATTAATTAATTAGTGGATAAATCTAATGATTATAATGGTTATAAAGATTGTTTTTTTATTATTTATTATGACTACAATCATTGCTGATTATAGATAATTATCTATCTAGAAAGCTTATCCTTATTAAACTCAGTCTTATCTGATTGTTTTAGTAGCCAGTGTCATCAGAGCTTAGCCAACAGAATTTCTCATAAAATGCCATTTAAGCCAAGCATATTTTACCTTCGATTTTCTATCGAATTGAGCTTTTAACAAGATTTAGCAATTAATTTGTATTAATTAAACGAAAGTTCTTCTCGCAATTTCAACTAGTGTCATCAGTATTTATTTAGTTGAATTTTAACGGACATTTTAACAGACAAAACATATGTGATCTAAGAGATTTAATAATGTGGTAAATTAGTGGCCAAAGAAACCGATAAGAAGGCAAAACTACAAGATGACAAATCGAGTTGAAAGCAGCCCCATCGATGAGTTCATCTTCACAATTCAATTGCTGGCAAGCATTTTCATAGTTCAATAAATCAAATGCATTTGGCTTGGAGGGAAAATGGGGGGCGTGGCTATTCGGTTTACCAGTGAAGCGCATCCATGACAACTGAAAACCAACAACCAACAACCACTTGAGGCATTTGAAGTCACCAAACTGGACTCTGAGAATCTCTGTGGCAAGTGAGCCACAAAACTGGACCTGGCCAAAAAGGGGGCGCGTCTCAATACGTTGCGGCCCATAAACCGAAGCCAACCCAAGTTCAATAATAATAAATTTTCAATCAGCAAATTGACATCGTGATTCACAAACTAGATGTTTCAATGATGGTGGGTATGTGGCATGAGGCATGTGGCATGGTCAAGTAATCATTTAACAACTGATTGCCAAAGCTGTTATCTATATTAAAGTGGTCAACAATGCGACTGCAATTTAACCCCAAAAGCAGCACAATTTAATGGCCTAAAAGATCTTCACTGGACATTTTCCTTAATCCAAGGTTCTATTAAATGAATTAAACTATTTAGAAGCTAAATAAATATCAGCAAAAAGAAATACATTGGCTAAACAAGTTCTGAGGACTGACAAATTAAAGACTTTTTATAACCAAAGGATTTATGATTAGTTTCAATTGTAAATTATGTAAACTTTTTGAGATGAAGATGTTTTGGAAAATTTATTACATTTGTCTATTTATAAACTTGAAAAATATTTATATAAATGTCCTTTGGTAGAGGATTTTCTTAAGTCTAATAGAGATAGTGTCAATGATCCGACTCACTGAAGATACTTGTATGTTTTTGCTATCAGAAATTTGTGATATATTTTTTATATAAAGCGGGGAAAAGTAGTGTCTGTAATTTGTTTCTTATTCATAGAATTAAGCTCCCTTTTTTGCTAAAAATAAATAGAATTGCTGAATAATAGATTAACTAAAGACTATCGAAATTATTCCCTGCCAATCTTAAAACACTTTTGCAGGGTCTAAGCTATGTATAGCTGTTAGATTATATTTTTTAAATAATTTTATAGAATTGTTATTAAATTAAGACACAAATCAGTCAGCCTATGTCAAAATTTAGTCTGTAATTTTTAAAGCCAAGGTAGGCAGCGGAAAACGAGGGGAAAGGGTAAAGAAGCGCAAACAGAGTTAATATCAAAAACAAGAGTATCCGTTTTGAAATAATAAATCAAATAGCTGCAATTGGATACGTTACACGGAGTTCAAGAGAGGTGAGAGAAATGGGAGAAGCAGACAGATAGGCAGCTAAAAGCACCTAAAGGCACACCTATGTATATACACACGCACACCTATACACACACCTGTCTCTGGTGACAGGGTTTATGGTTAGTCAGCGAACTTCCGTTTTGGCAAATTTATGGCATTTCCTATTTTGATTTCCGCACTCAAAATGGACGCTCATGAAGCGACAGCTCGTTGCAGCAATCATAATGAGAATTGAAATTGCAATTGGGGCGTGGCAGGAGGATGGGAGATGGAAGATAGGTGAATGGTGGAAAGGGGCACGTTGAATGCCGCACAGGCAGCCAGCCTGTGTTGTTGCCAAATTGCAAAATGATATAATTCAATGAGAGTTGATTAAATTATCATTGCTCAGAGCGTTGACGGCCAGAGTTGCCTGCGAGACGGAGAGGGAGAGAGAGTAAGGGAAGTGTAGGAGACAAGGGAGGAGATGGAGAAGAAGCAGCAGCAGCAGCTGCTGTTGTTGTTGTCACTGCTGCATATTGCTGTTGCATGCTGCTTGTGTGCCTTGTTAATGAAATTTTCCGCTCCTTTGGCCAACGTTTGTTTACATGACGCTGTGTGTGTCTCTCTCTCTCTCTCTCCCTCTCTCCTTTCTCGCTCTCTGTCTCTGTTAGTGCTGTTGCTATTTATTATTGCAAATTGTTGTTGTTGCTGCTGCTGTTGCTGCTGTTGCTGCTGCTGCTGCCGGCTTTTGTCTGTTGCATGTTGTTGCAACTGATGATGATGACGTTGACGTTGCATGATGAAATAACAAACCGGATTAATTTGATTTCTCAGCCCCGGACTAGGCCATACCCCAACTTGAGGCAGAGTTCCCAAAAGCAAAGGCATTGTGAGCTGCCCCTCTCCCACCTGCCACGCCCTCAAAAAGCTCTTAAGTGCAACTCGTATTGCCCTCAGCATATATGCGTGTGTGTGTGAGTGAGTGTGTGTAAATTAATTTAGCAGCAGTTGGCAGCTCCTTTGCAGGTCTTGCACCTGAACACCTGAGCCTCAACCACAATCAGAGCCACCGAGTAAAGCCTAAGTGGTAATCACATCCTTTAGCTGCTGAGTTTTCCCCACATTGATCTTGGTTGATCCCTTATACTACTCATAACAACAATAACATTTCCACAAACCAATCCAACAAGTGCAATTAAGAGAGAGCGAGAGAGGAAACTAATATATTTCCATTTTAAAATGATATATTTTGTTGCAAAACAGTTTCCTTAAGTTTTATGCATCTCGAATAAAGTTCATCACTTATTTTAGCAATGTTTAAAAATGTTTAAAATATAAAATTAAAATAATCTCCATTTAAAATGATAAATTTCTGTGATATATTTTCTAGATCTACATCGAACTGAGCTGTTTTATCTGTCTAAATATATTGTATAAGCAGTTTTCTTTCAATTCCCTTTATCATTCCCTACATTTCTCTTTCTCAAACTCTGGCCATTTCTGTATCTCTGTCTCTTTCTCTAGCTCTGGCTAAGTTCACTTGAGGCACTCAGCCAAATCTCCTTTTAGCCACTAAATTTAGTGGGCTGCAACGAGAAGTCTGCACACACTGAGTGGCTCGCCTGACATTTTGCGGTGCTGCCAATTTCTCATATGCCCAGATTTATGAGCCAAGTTGTCAGTTGCATATATCTACACATATATATAGTATATATATTCTTGGTAATATATATATAGAAAGATAGAGAGAGGGAGAGAGAGAGATGCGTAGGCAACTGACACAATCAAAAGCCAAATCACTTTGTCTTCGTTTTAGCCAAAGGCTAACTCCCTTAACTTCTCATCGCACCATGATTTTTTCCTCTCTGCTCCGATTTTGTTGCGATTTTTCTTCAATCTCTGAGTGGATTTTCCAAAGGGGAGCGGGGGAAAGGGAGAGGTGAGGGATGGAGGGATCCGTGCCTGTCTTTGGCCTGTGCCAAAAAGAATTTCAGCAAAAATGTCGCCACATTGCTGCAGACTCAATGCTGCCCCAACTCTTAACCCTCCCCTTCTATGAACTTGCCACACTCCCCTTCTACTTGCCACACTTCCCCCTTTTTGGCATGCCAACCTATTTTGCATATTTTGCTTTTTATTATAAATTTTCATTTTGCAGCTTTTTCCAGTGGTCGTCGTAGCCACTTCAACGTCGCCTCGTCGATTTCAGTTTAGTGGCCACCTCTTCACCCCTCTATCCCCTCTCCCTCCCCTCACCTCTTTTGTAAGTCCTCCTCCCCTTGAAGTTGCCCTTTCCATCTGTCGCTCTTTTCTCTTGTCCCGTCTCGTACATGACTAATAGCAGAACTAAACGATTTGATGGACCAGAAAAATGATGACTTCTTTTTCGGTTCGACTTTCGACCAGAGTCAAGAGAGATAGAGAAAGAGACAGAGAGGGTGCATGAGAACGTGTGTGTGAGAGAGAGAGAGAGAGAGAGATAGAGGAGGGAGGGGGAGAAGTGCGTGCGTGCGAGGGTTGCAAAGTCAAAGTTAAATCCTTTGGCTGCTTTTGGTTTGACTCCGTATGAAAGTCCTTGCTCATCCTTTCCATGTGTGCCAAATCCTTTTATTGTGACAGTTGTTGTTGTTCTTGCTGCTGTTGTTGCTGTTGTTGTTGTCTCGCTTTTGTGATCAACATTTAATGTTTTCTTATTATTGTCATTGTTGTTGCTGTTGCTATTCTTGTTGTTGCATGAAAATCGGTTTAATGTTTTGGAAGATAATCTAATTTGGTCACTTATATGCGAATATGTATATTATTTGCTATTATGTGTGAACACATTTGCCAAGCACTTCCCTCTCGCTCTCTCTCTTTCTCTTCCCTTCTCTCTCTCTAGCTCAGCTTGTCTCCTTCATGTTGTCATCGGTCGCTTTTAGCTTCTTCCCTCCATACTATAAAGAGAGGGTGCTAAAAGCCTTTATAGTCCGAGTATTAGCATTTCGTAAGCATTCCATTTACATTTTTTCAATTTCAACGAGATTTTTATTTAATAATTTGCAATTTGCATCCCATTTGCCGCATTAGGTGGCGCCCCAAATACAACCCACCAATGGCCAATGGGCCAATGACCAATGGCCAAATGGTCGACTGTTGACTGGTGACTAGTTGACCAGTCGACTACTGCTTACTGGACTCTATGTAAACTATGCCATATGGTGACTTCAACAAACGCTTTCGGTTGAGTTTCTTGAGCTAACTATTGTAGTTTTTATTGGAAAATATTGTACAGAGGTTATCTTAAGTCTTAACTTGTTTTGAGTATTATATTATATGGAATATATATACTTATATACTTATACTTTCAGCAAGTTTTAAAAATTTATAAGAAACTTGTTATTATTTTTGAATAAATTGGAAAATTGGCAAGACAAGCGAGAGATTCAGATATTCTGACGTTTAAAGCTTGTTAAACAAGCTTGTTAAAGAAGAAAAGATGCCAAGTATTCTCCAACAATGAATAAAAGAATATAAAATATGACTCTAACAACTTATAGTTTCAGGGTTATTAATAAACTAGTTAAATATCCATATGACATAAAATATATATTTATATTTATTTATTATAATTTATTATAAAATAAAAACTTTTTTGAATGCCTGAAAATGAATGTAAAAGAACGAATCTTGTTTTCTGTATTTTCCTGTATTAAAACTCTCTACAATTTTCTTAAATATTACAGGTCTGGTTCCAGAATCGACGTGCGAAATGGCGTAAGACGGAAAAAGTCTGGGGCGGTAGTACCATAATGGCGGAATATGGTCTATATGGAGCGATGGTGAGACACTCGTTGCCATTACCGGAGACAATACTCAAGTCGGCCAAGGACAACGATGCGGTGGCACCCTGGCTACTAGGTATGGAACAGAAATGTAAATGCAACAATCATATCGAACTATCAACTATGCCTAAATACACTTTTAAAATCCCTCTTCAAAATAGAAAAATAGAAACCCACAAATCTAAACCAAACCCAAAACCCAAATCGAAATTGAAACGCAATAAAGTCGATAAGTCGCGTTGCATTGAGAGGGAAGTTTAATTGAATTTTGAGAGAGACAAAGGGCAGCAGCTCGGGGATTATAAAATGATATAGACTTTAGATGTTGTTTAGAAATTGTGAGCATATTTGCAGGGACGCATCTTTTTTCGTCCTTCGTCCTATGTCCTACGTCCTTTGTCGTTTGGTTGTTTGTCCTTTAACCATTTTTGTCGTCATATGTTGCGCACATTTCTTTGACTCTGTCGACAGCCTCGAAATGACTTTGCGGATTAGCGAGCCACACTGGCAGTGCCACTGGCAAGAGGAAGAGGAATTGTGAGGTTATGGTAGTAGGGGCTACATTTAACAAGTGCCAAGACAACAGGGGAAAGGGCAGGGAAAGGGGCAATTCTCAGGGTGGTTTTGACTTCCGCATGGCTTTTAGTTGTTAATAATCGCTTAATAAATGCAAAATGCACACGCGATGTGCGTTGTGCGTTGTGTGCGATGGGGTGGCAACTGAATTTCCTGATCCTTTTGGTTTGAGAAGAAGGAGAGAGAGGAAGAGTCTGCTTTAATTTGGCATTTATCGTTTATCTATTTCCATTGTGTGTGTGTGTGGCAAGGGTAACTGCAAGTTTTATTGGCACTTGTCTTTGTTAACTTCTCTCCCCCGCCCCCGCATTGATAGTTCTCATAATGCTTTGGGTGTTTCGCAAATTAATTTCCAAGTAGCCAGCCCAAGGGTTTTTCAAGTGGCTTAACGGCTTAAGCGGCTCAGCATTGAGGTTAGGCACGATTGTAGATTTTTTAATTAAGTACGCGAATGTCAAATTAGTTGGCAATTGATGGCAGGTCCATCAGTTAATAGGCTCACCAAGAACAAGTCGTAATAAATTCTCAACTCTCTGTCTATTAGATTACTTGGGCGTGACATTTCTCTCAGAGATTAATGTCAACCATCTGTTAGCTCTCTCTCTCTCTCTCTCTCTCTCTTTCTCGATTTATCTCTCTCTTGAGCTGTGTGCTCTATGCGAGAGCAGGTTCTAGTGTCAACCTCTTAACTCTTAGAATTATCTTGGTAATGAGCGTCATAAAAATTATTTTTACAATGTAGAAACTTTATAAAATAAGAGAATTATAGACAGCTTTTAGTGGCTTTTTTAATAGAGAGCTTTATAATTCTGCTGCTTTAACAAACAGAATATATAAGACAGCTTTATCAAGCGACAGTTTTATAATACAAAATCTTTATAAGACTGGAGATTTTTGAAACAGCCGTTTTTAAAAAAAGAAGCTTTATAATTAAATTTATTTTTATTTAGTGGCAATATTTATAATACTAGCTAATTTGAAAAACAACTATGATTATTATTAATCATATAAAACTAATTGCAGCTTTTATTGATAGTAGATCACATTAAGCTTTATAGTTGTTAAAGTCCCCATTAATCCTGCTCAGCATAATCAAAGCAAATATAGTAAAATAAATATCTTATTAATTATGTAATACTTAGCGTTTATATGTTTATCTCTCTCTATCATTCTCTTTCTCTCAGGCATGCATCGTAAATCGATCGAGGCACAATCCGCGCTTAAGGACGATTCCGGAGTCAGTGATCACGAGGATTCGGCAGGTTCGAAATCCGCGCATTCTGATGAATTGCGCTCTCATTCACGAGCCCTTAGCTCATCGACGGAATCTCTGAACGTGGTAAGTCCGGCGCCTAGCAGTTGTCCAACGATTGCTTCAACGGCACCGCCAACATCGACGACGCCACACGGCAGCAGCGGCTATGCGGCAGCTTCATCGGCGGCAACAACTCCGACGGGTGCCACTACCAACAGCTCAGGTTCGCCACACATTGAGCTCGGCTCACCATCGCCACAACAGACGCAGTTACTCCAGCAGCAACAACAGCAACAGCAGCAACAACCTACTGGCCACTATGCGACTGCCACGCCCAGTTATCATCCGTTGTTGGATGCAGCAAATGCGGCAGGCGCTGGCGCTGCTGCTTCTAGCAAGGACTTTCATATGATTATGAATACAGCTGTGGCAGCTGCCGCAGCAGCACAACAACAGCAACAACAGCAGCAGCAACATCAGCAACAACAACCAACGGTTGCAACAGCAGCAGCAACCTTGCCACATGCAGCATTGCATGCACATCATCTCTCTGCTGCCGCAGCAGCCGCAGCTCTAATGGAACATGATCCTGATGCATTTAGGTAAGAGAAATCAGATAATTTATATATTATTTATAATGCAGATATTATTTAAAATAATAATAATATAAAATTACAAATAGAAAAGAGTAGACTAAGCTATTATTGGCACATTTAAATAGTTATGTTTCATCTGTTGTAGGAACAATTCGATTGCCTGTCTACGCGCCAAGGCGCAGGAGCATCAGGCGCGACTTCTCAACAATGGAGGACTCTTTCTCCAGGTGCGCAGCTTTGCCCAGGCTCAAGCCCATGCTCAGGCCCAGGCACAGGCTCACGCTCAGTGTGATATGCTTAAGAACGAGGAACGCAACAACAATAATAACAACAACAACACCAGCAGCGGGAACAGCAACAACAATCAAATGTTGCAACTGCAACAATCGGTGGCAGCTTCAAACGCTGTAAAAATGGAATTGACACCCTGTGTTGGCGTCAGCATCAACGAGGATGTCTGACGTTTAGATAGCAGCTACAATTTGCTACAGTAAACGCTGCTTTGCGTGGATTCTTGCCAAAAAAAAACAGAAAAAATATAAATAAACCCCAAAGATCTCAATCATTACAAGTCAAAGCCGAAGACAGTCCCCAAAAATATGCCTAGATATAAACACATTTTTTTGATTAGACTTAAACTATATATTGATCGTATTTAATCAAAAATCGAAACATATTGTCTTCAAATTCCGAGTGGACGGAAAGAGGGACGCTTGATTTGATTCGTAATCCGTAGCCCATGATATGATATTTTAAAATTATACTCATAAGTTTCGTTTAGCTCTTAAGATCCAAGAATATAATATTTTTAATAAATGCATAACCAGCGCTACAAGTGTTGTATTTTACACCCTGTAAATGGAAATACAAAGGAGGCGATAAGGTATGATATGGTTTGTTTTTATTTTTTTTTTTTAAAGGAAATAAGACCTCATAAAGACTACTAAGACGAAACATATTTTAAAGGAATCTGCTTGAATTTATCTAATTTATAATCGTTTTGTAACTTAAACAAAATTGCTTAAAATCTCAGTTAAAAACCGTTAGGCAAGCGGGTTGCCAGACTTCGGCGCTGCTTCAACTGTTATATATTTAAAATTGAGCCGTAGAGAGCGCTTTCTACTGCAATTATTTTGGTGTGTGTCTCAGCTGCAGCCATGAAGTTAACGCCCTCGACGCAAAGCGAAACTATGAAAAAATATGTGTAGCATACTTTTAGGCAGAGTACAATAAGTCATAGTTCTTGCTGCAAACCATAGATGGCGCCAATAAAGTATAGTCCTTTGAAGAAAATACGCTCTAGCTCGGCCATATCCTGCAGTGATTTCAAAAGGACATACCTTTTTGTAATCAGCGTTGGCAGGACTATCGATTGGCATTCAAGGATTTCCAGGATCTGCCCAAAAAATTTTCTCAAATTTTTCCAAGGGGGTAGCATGCAAAAATTGGTCAAATGTCAAAAATTACACCGTATCTCAGCCATTTGAAGGACTATCATGATGTCCTTTGGCCCACAGATAGTCCTTGTTGACCTCAATCAGAATCAGTAACAAAAAGGACGAAAGTCCTTGAAACAGTCAAGTTACAAGGACATTTTTGTTTAGAGAAAATAGGCCATATCTCGGCTATATCCTTGCGTATCCTGACGAGTCCTGTGTCAAAAAAATTGTTTCATCCAGGACTATCAGCTGGCCAAAGGACATCAAAATCGTCCTTGTAGTTTCCGAGATATTACTGATTTTCTGTTTTCGTCCTGTTTCTCAGCGACTTGAGACTGAAATTTTACAAGTGTCGGATTCTTAGATGACCCCATAATTCTTTGATGCTAATCGATAGATTTCGTCCTTGCGAATCGAATGAGACATGTCCTGTCAAAATGCGCAAGGATATGGCCGAGCTAGAGCTTATTTTCTTCGAAGGACATCGCATTTTATTGGTTTTTTGCTCATAGCTTGACCATATCCTGCAGGATCTCAAATATTTTGATGTCAATCGATAGAGTTCGTTCTTACGAATCGATCGAGACGTGTCCTGTCAAAATGCGCAAGGATACGGCCGAGCTAGAGCTTATTTTCTTCAAAGGACTTCGCATTTTATTGGTTTTTTGCTTATATCTCCCTTATTTTAAGGACGATTTTGATGTCCTTTGGTACACACACTGTCCTTGCCCTACCACATCAGAATATGTTATCAAAAGGACGAAAGTCCTTCAAACAGCCAAGTTAGCATGCTTAGAGATCATGCAACTTTTTTATACGCGCTCGTATCCTGACGAGTCCTAGGTCAAAAAATGCGCCATAATTAATGCTAGCAACTGACGAAGGATATTAAAAAATTCCTTCAAATGGCGGAGAAAAATCGATTTTTCTAAAAAACGATTTTGGCAAAAGTGGCGCCATCCATGGTTCGCTGCCGGAACTATATTTTGTGGTGGCGCCATCTATGGGTCATTACTGTAAACAAGTCATAGTCCCGGTTCCGAACCATAGATGGCGCCACCACAAAATATAGTTCCGGCAGTGAACCATGGATGGCGCCACTTTTGCCAAAATCGTTTTTTAGGAAAATCGATTTTTCTCCGCCATTTGAAGGAATTTTTTAATATCCTTCCGTCAGTTTTTAGTATTAATTATGGCGCATTTTTTGACCTAGGACTCGTCAGGATACGAGCGCGTATAAAAAAGTTGCATGATCTCTAAGCATGCTAACTTGGCTGTTTGAAGGACTTTCGTCCTTTTGATAACATATTCTGATGTGGTAGGGCAAGGACAGTGTGTGTACCAAAGGACATCAAAATCGTCCTTAAAATAAGGGAGATATAAGCAAAAAACCAATAAAATGCGAAGTCCTTTGAAGAAAATAAGCTCTAGCTCGGCCGTATCCTTGCGCATTTTGACAGGACATGTCTCGATCGATTCGTAAGAACGAACTCTATCGATTGACATCAAAATATTTGAGATCCTGCAGGATATGGTCAAGCTATGAGCAAAAAACCAATAAAATGCGATGTCCTTTGAAGAAAATAAGCTCTAGCTCGGCCATATCCTTGCGCATTTTGACAGGACATGTCTCATTCGATTCGCAAGGACGAAATCTATCGATTAGCATCAAAAAATTATGGGGTCATCTAAGAATCCGACACTTGTAAAATTTCAGTCTCAAGTCGCTGAGAAACAGGACGAAAACAGAAAATCAGTAATATCTCGGAAACTACAAGGACGATTTTGATGTCCTTTGGCCAGCTGATAGTCCTGGATGAAACAATTTTTTTGACACAGGACTCGTCAGGATACGCAAGGATATAGCCGAGATATGGCCTATTTTCTCTAAACAAAAATGTCCTTGTAACTTGGCTGTTTCAAGGACTTTCGTCCTTTTTGTTACTGATTCTGATTGAGGTCAACAAGGACTATCTGTGGGCCAAAGGACATCATGATAGTCCTTCAAATGGCTGAGATACGGTGTAATTTTTGACATTTGACCAATTTTTGCATGCTACCCCCTTGGAAAAATTTGAGAAAATTTTTTTGGCAGATCCTGGAAATCCTTGAATGCCAATCGATAGTCCTGCCAACGCTGATTACAAAAAGGTATGTCCTTTTGAAATCCTGCAGGATATGGCCGAGCTAGAGCTTAAATAAAGCTAAAATACAATGTCCTTTAAGGTTTTTTTTGCTCTTATTCCGTCATGTCTTTGCGTATTTTGACAGGACATGTGTCGATCGATTCGTAAGGACGAACTCTATCGATTGGCATCAAAATATATGAGATCCTGCAAGATATGGTCAAGCTATGAACAAAAAACCAATAAAATGCGATGTCCTTTGAAGAAAATAAGCTCTAGCTCGGCCATATCCTTGCGCATTTTGACAGGACATGTTTCGTTCGATTCGCAAGGACGAGCTCCAACGCTCGGCACCAACAAATTTGAGATTCTGCAGGATATGGTCAAGCTATGAGCAAAAAACCAATAAAATGCGATGTCCATCGAAGAAAATAGGCTCTAGCTCGGCCATATCCTAGCGCATATTGACAGGACATGTCGCGTTCAATAGGCAAGGACGAACTCTATCGATCGGCATCAAAATTATGGGACCATCTAGGACCTCGAAAAACCCCAGGCTAAAAACAGAAAATCCTTGAAATCTTTTTTTCCATACTGCAATTAGATTCAAAATAAATATTTGTATTATTGTATATGTATGTATGTATATGCTAGTTTCAATATTTAAAATCTTTCCAAAAATTGTTTATAAATTCGTACGTTAATCTTACAACATTCAATGATAATTTAAAATTTTTTTTTACAATTTATAAATAAAAGAGACGACCACAAAAAATTAGAATATAGTAACGTTTGGTATGTACTTTGATGCTTTGTGGAAGGCTCGATAATAATGAAAAAAATAATAGTAATATTGAATAGTGTAAAATACAAATATGTAATAAATATAAAAATAAATTTCATTTCAATAAACTTACACCTAGATTTTTGGTGAATGCATCAAGGATGCGGCAAAATGATTTCGCAATAAATAAATAAATGCTTGGCTAAAAATGTAAACTAATTAAGGATTGCCTTAAGTGCATAACGAATTAGAAAGAGAAAGCTTGAGAGTGAACGAGCATATAGATACAAATATGTATATAGAAAGAGAGAGAGCGAGATAAAGTTGCTGCCTCGCTCACTGGGAAATGTTGCTGATTATGACTCCTTTTTAGGAGGAGCTGGCAAAAATGGTCTCGCAATGCGTGATCAGCGAGGAGAGCATAAAAATCTCCTCTGTGAGATTCGTCATATGCTGGGGCGTGGCAATCAGTGTGGGCGCAAACACAGTCGCCAAATTGTGCTCATTCATCTTGTTGACGGCATAGTGTGAAGCAACACTGTGAAAAGAGTATAGCTCTACTATAAAGAAGATAAGTCAGATAGGAATTAGCTTGTGGCTCACCGCTTTAGATGCTCCAACATATACTGCAGACAGCTGTAATGAGCTGGCGGCAAACGACGCACTGCCTCCGCCATCAACTGCAGCTGCTCCGTCTGTTTAGCATTGCCTGTATAAAATAAATGCGTAACAAATTAATGGATTGTCAATTGATTAACCTAATTCCATTTAAAGAAAACAACGAAATCGATAAGCTATTTAAGAGTGTACTCACGACCTGCGGCCATAAAACTGGGATACGCCTGGAACGTGATGAGCGGCACGGGCAGCAGACGTAGATAGAGCTTAAGGGTGCCCGCAATGACATTGACATTGCCATAGGTCGCCTCGGACATGTCCGTCTTGTCGCCATCGCGATCGAGAGCCAATTTAAGTGCATCGATTTCGTCGGCAAAGCCAGAGACACGATAGATTCCCTCCTGCAGCATGCCACGTGCCTCCACCTCCTCGACACATCGGCGCACCACAAATGGTATGTTGCATTGATGCAACTGGACCATGGTGGTCAAATCGGTGCCAAAGACACCACGTATACATTTAAGATCTGGCACACACTTTGGTGGCACCAATTCCGAGCACTTGTTGTGCGCCATAAAGCCGCATGCCTCACACTTGACGCCCTGCGCTGTGAATCCCCACAGGAAGTTGGCACAAAACTCACACCAGTTGAGGCCTTTAAAGGTGTGCACCTTAAAGTTATGTGGCTTCTCATACACCAACGGCATTGGATCGGTGGTGGTTTGTGGAGTCAGCTGCTGTTGCGATGCTACCGGATTGATCAGTTGGTTATCCACAGGGATATCTACAGCTACAGATTCTGCTATATCTGTAGTTGCGTCACAATCATCTATAGAGACAGACGCATTGACCTTGCCCATCTCATTGGAAAGTGCGCGCAGCTTGCGACGATTTAAAGTCATGTAGGGACTTTGTTGATAACAGTTTTTGGTTTGCTGATTGATCTGCTGTATGATGGGACTGGCGTGCAGTTGCATATGGAAGTTGATCAGTCCGTCGGCGACCATTTCATGCACCGTCTCATAATGTTTATCCTGTTCCCGCAAATAATGTCCTTGTCCCTGTTTGTAGAAGACCTTGTAGTGCTTTGTACGCTTATTGAATCGCACGCTTAAAGTGTAGTATCCATCAGATTTAGGGCTGCGTCGCACTAAATAGCTGCCATCCCTGGCACTTGACAACAGTTGCTCCGCCTCGAGGTGTCCCATCACTCCATGATATTCACTTCCATATAATCTTACTGCCTGATTGTTATCTTCCAAGGCGTCTGTTGCAGGCAGCGGTAAAGTTCGCTGGCATCGCACAGGATGCGGTGCGGGTGCATCCAATTGTATTTTATACACTGACACATCATTAATCATTGTACTCATTATAATTGATGATTATTACTTACATTCGGGTTTCCACACCTTTTGTACGGGCGAACTCGGTTCACCGCCTCCGCCTGGAAGTGTGGCCACTGTGCCCGCAACTTTTGACATGGCAATAATAAAGCGCAACTAAAAACAACGCTAAGCGCTAATTAAGGAATGCAGTTTAGCACTGTTCGCAATGCTTAAAGCTTAAATTAAATGCAGCATTTTTGCTTTTGTTTATTATTTCTATACCCTGGCTTCAGAAGTGTGACCAGCACTAGAGTTGGGTCGTTTCGTTCTGAATAAGTTCAAATGAACGGGTCATCGAAATGAGCAAATGAACTTATTCAGTATTTTATTAACTAAATCGAATATTTTGGTTAGTTGGTCGATTGTTTGTCAACGAATTATTTTCGTTAGTTTTGATTATTGCGGTTATTTTTCACCAAGTTTAAAATATGCACAAATTGATATATGAGTTGTTTAAACTTTAAATTGCGTCCTAAGCAGTGGACGGTGATCCACAGAGAGCGCTGCTTTGAGCGCGCTGCTGAGAGCGCGCTGCTTTGAGTGCGCTGCTGAGAGCGCGCTGCTTTGAGCGCACTGCTGAGAGCGCGCTGCGTAGAGCGATTGAGAGTGTGCGTGTGTTTGTTCGCTGTTGAACGATTCAGAGTGTGTGCGTGTGTATGTTCGCTGTGGAACGATTGAGAGTGTGCGTGTGTTTGTTCGCTGTTGAACGATTCAGAGTGTGTGCGTGTGTATGTTCGCTGTGGAACGATTGAGAGTGTGCGTGTGTTTGTTCGCTGTTGAACAATTGAGAGTGTGCGTGTGTATGTTCGGTGTTGAACGATTGAGAGTGTGCGTGTGTTTGTTCGCTGTTAAACGGTTCAGAGTGTGTGCGTGTGTATGTTCGCTGTTGCCAACTGTCTCCTTGTACTTGCCGCTTTCTCTCTCTCAACTGTTGCGCCGCTGCTGAGGCTAGTTGGCCGCTTGCGTTGTGTGGACCGTTCAGAAGCAATTTGGTTGCCGTCCGGTGCAGACCTTTGAGCTCGCAAGGTATAAGGATAAATTAATTTTTTTGTTCGGTGCTGTGATATAAAACACAAACAAATTGTACGTATTTTCTCAACAATTATTGCAATTAAATTGTGCACAAATTGAAATCAAAGAATCAACATTTAATAACAAGCATTGGTGAATTATTTTGTTTTTTTTATAATTTGTCTTCATTATCTGGAATTATTCCAAGCAACAAATATTTTACAAGTTTAAACGCCAAGCACACACACACACACATGCACCCACCCAAAATAAACGGCATAGCACAAATTTAAATTGAACAATATAGTTAATACTTTTAAGCTTAACGGGCGCTCAATTTTTAAAATAAAGCGCCACCTATTACAAACGGTGTTAAAGCTATATTGATATATCGATATCGATAGATTCTCATTTAAACTTCTTCAAATCAAAGAAATAAAATTGTTTTATTAAAAGCAGAAGATTAAATTAAAGCAAACCAAATTAATTATACATTTAAAAATTTAAAGCGGATTTCTTTTATTTCGAGTTAGCAAACTGAACTAAATGACTGATTTAGTTCACGATTCAAAATTATCGATTGAACTTATTCAGCAAATTGAACGGAAAATCTCAGCTCTGACCAGCACTTGCAAGGAATTAAATACCAAAAGAAATACTGCCCGGCCATTTTTATACCAGCATTTACGGCAGATTTTCTATGACTATCGATAATAATGCACACAAAACTTAATACACAATACCTCAAACTTACCGCGCGATTTTACAAGATTCAAACTAATTTGTAATAAGGAAACTCAAAGGAAAACAATTTAGGGTTTAATTTGTTTTAATAACTTTAAGTACGTTTCTTTTGTAAAAAGATCTACTTTCATTTGTTTTATTCATTAAATACAATTATTAAATTATTTAAAAAAAACATGTAAAACTTCAAAATGCGCATTAAAGTTCAGTTATACGCTACACTTGCATATATCAAATCATTAATTTAGAAATACTTGTTACGATACTCGTTTGAAGACTTGAGTCCCATTTATAGGTATGTTTATATTGTGTGTATATAAAATTTCTGTTTTTTCTTTCTTTTTCGTTTCGTTGAATTCTATAAACTCGATAAATTTTCTTTAGAATAATACGCAAAAGTTAACGACGCGACACATCTGATATAGTGGATGTGAAGGGGAATACCCTACAAGTGTGTGTATGGTATGATTAAGTAGTTGTTAGAGGGTTCAATGGTCGTGTTCATACTGTTGTCTTTAAATGGAATAAATTCTATTTGTCCATTAAACCGCATCCGAAATGCTAAACAAATATAAAATGTATACAAATTTGTGGCTAAGAGACAAACTATTGGTAAGATGGAGCTACTGCTGCTGCTGCTGTTGCTATACTTAAATAAAGTGGAATCTTGGAATAGGATTTGGCGGAATGAACGGCTAGCTAGCATGGCAGGTGAATTTGTTGTTGTTGTTGTTGATCTTGATCTTGGTGTTGTTGATGCTTTAATTATTATTGTTGCTGCTCATTCTGGTTGGTTTGATTCTGGATCCTAACCGCTCATGACCATGCGCACAAACTCCTCATAATTGATATTGCCCTGTTGATCCTCCATATTGGCCAACAATTGTTCAACCTCCTCATCGGTCAGCTTCTCGCCTAGCGTGGTCAACAGATGACGGAGCTCAGCGGAAGATATGTATCCGCTGGCATCCTTATCGAAATGACGCAATCCCTCAATGAAATCATCAGCTGTGTCTCCGGAACGTGCCTTCGATATAGCCTGATAGATGGGCAGAAAGACCTCAAAGGAGATACGCTCATCAGGTTTCAATTGATGCGTACACTTCTTCACATCCGACTCGGTGGGGTTCTGTCCCAGAGCTCGCAAACATTCTCCAACCTGGCTCAGTTGAATCTTTCCATCGCCACGATTGTCAAATAGATTGAAGGCCTCCTGGAATTCTGTTTAAGCAATAAATGATAAAGATTAGTTTAACTAAATTCGTAATATGTGGAAGAACCTTCAAGTGTGGTAAATGTTTGCTTCACGTGTTGCGTATAATAATACATCTTGGAAATTGTATTGTCAACTGTTTCTGTGGCTGCACCGCCTGCTACTGAGTGATTGTGCAGCTTCAACAGATTTCAGTTTTCACGGCATGCAGCAGCAACAATTGCTGTTGTTCCTACTGTCCTTGTGGTTGCTGTTGTTGTTGTTATCACGCGCTTGCAACAGGCCAAAAATGGCATTAAACTACAAGTCCGTAAGGCTATAGCCGAGCGCTTGTGACAGTACGATACCCTGCACCGATCTCTTTATACGACTTATTTAGATTTTTATTCAAAAGTCGAAAGAATTACAGGCATTTCCATGCGACTATTTGCCCTGGATGATTTGTCCTGCTTTTGACATCAATGATACAGGCTGACTGATCAAGACTAATCATTTAATAGACGACTGTCATGAATCCAACAAAACTATATATCATACATCATATTTCTTTAAACTCTCCCATGAAGAGTATACCAGATGTGAATTTAAAATTGTCACACAATATCAGCATATAAAGAACAGTCTTCCAGTAAATTAGCAATATAATATTATATTTTACTATATGTTTATTTAGTAAAATATACTTGCATTGTTTGTCTGCTTTAACTTACTCTCACACACATCATTCTGCCTGGTACATTCTTATACACAAAGTTATATGCATAAACTCTCTAGCGCAGGGTATAATGAAAACAACAGAATTTTGTCCATTTTAGGCAATGACGACGACGACGACAAGAGACGCGGTTTGTACGTGCAGCTTTAAATCAATATGTTCAATGCGGTCAGCTGACGTCACTGCAAACAGGCAGCTGCAACAACAACAACAATCGAGACAGCAACAACAACAACTTATCGACAAACAAGCAATTGAATAGTTAGTATTTTTTTTGGTTGATTAAGTTATCAACATTTTCAGTGTGTTGCGTAAAGATTTGCAATGTCAGGCAACGGGATGCCGGATGAGGAGAGAAGTGGGGTGGGAGGGAGGTGAATGTTGCCAATTGCGAGAATTGTTGCCATGTGTTGACCCACAAAGTAGGCCTTAAATGGCAGCTGCCACTGTTGTTGGTTGTTGGTTGCCAACATGGGCAAGAGTTTTTCGGGCTGCTGCTGTTTGGTTTTCAATGCAACAGTTGCCGCTGAGCTCAGCACGCGTTTAGTGTTAATCGTTTAATCGAGAGTGTCCTGGACACCAACAGCAACAATAGCATTACAACTCCTTGGGATTATCGTTTATTAACGATACCGTTTGTGGCTTTCATTTCGCGCTCTTGATGTGAGTCATTGCCGCGAATCGCGATCGTATGGCTGCCTTTCGTTTCTCCTCTCTTGCTCATTTACCTCTTGCCGTTTCATCGTTTTTATTTTATCAATGATTCATGCGCCGCATATGAAGATGTGTAACACACAACACACACACACACGCACACACACAGCCGCCAACACATTACTCACGGACACAGCACACACAAAGAGAACATGCAAATGCTTGTCAACGTATACACAAATACTTATGTTTGCTTTGTAGGCCGCTGTTTTTTTTCGATTCTTTTCTTTTACTTTTTGCCAAGCTTTGAGTTGGCACTTTGAACTTCTGCGCCTATTTCTTCTACCAAACCAACACCCACTTACACACACACGCACACACACACGCACACACACACGCACACACACACTCACCAGCCAACTGATCCTCGGTGTAAGCTGCCTGTAAAAACAAAAACAACACATACATGTTATTATAAACAGTTGCAAAAGCAATGTGCAGCATCAGCAAAGACAACAACAACCATTTTGCCATGAACTTACCATATTGATTTAAAGTATGTGGGGTAAACAACACAAAACACGGGATATTAAATTGAAAATGCCTCAATCCAAATAATTTATTGGCGATGGTAGCAGCTAGAGTTGTATCGTTCTTCGGACTAAGTTCGAATGAACGATTTACCAAAGTGAACGAACGAACTAAATCCCTGAATATAGTTCAGTAGCTCAGTTTTTTAGTTCGTTCCAGTCCCTTTATCGTTCTATTAAACTAAGTTCACACAGCGACACAAAGCTTGACACAGAGTGTCTGGGGTTCATCTGTGCAACTTAACTTCCAAAATTGTAATATCTGTCCCAAGCTCTGCGAACCCAACATTACAGATTGATTGTCTTCCCTGGAGCCGCGCTGGCTTTCTCATTCGTTGTCTGGGTAAATTCCCATCCCTGGCCCGAAGTCCACACAATCGACTACGACATCGATATACAAAACAGCTGTTTGGTTTCAATTTGAGTTATCGCACAACCAATTATATTTTATTTATCGGTTATTTTAAATTTGAGGGCCACAATATTATGCATTTAGTCAGGGCTACTAAAGTATTTATTTAAATTTAAATAAATCGTTACAGAGTATTATTGATTTAAATAAAAAAAATTATTAATGGAAATTATTTGTATTCCTTTGGAAACATATTGATTTTAATTAGCCTTGCGCTTACTCTTCGCTGATTTGGTTGTCACCTTTGGCTTTGGCTTTGACTTTGACTTCTCCTCAAGTGGGGATCTGTACGTGCCGTGTAGTTTGTCCAACCAGCCCATAACGCCAAAATTGTAGTTGAATCTAAATAGAGAAAAGCGTTAATTTAAAAAATGATGTATTGATGAATGATTTTAACTCACTTGGCGTGATGATAATCATGGAAACGCACTGATCCCGCCGACCAGGAAAACTGTAGCCCGCATGATCGCCCATCGAATTCATTACGGCCAATGCGATCATGCCCCAGGCGACTGTTACGTGTGATCCTAATATAGATAATGCGACGCCGACTGGCAACAAATTGGCCAGAATATGTTCCACGGGATGTGCATAGACGGTAATGGCTGCAATGGGAGCCGTCCATTCGTGATGTTTCTTATGTATGTACTTATAGATGGACTTGTGATGCAACAGTCGGTGTGCATAATACAAATAATATCTCCCTAGAAAAATGAATCAATAAAATCTCTAACGACGATTCCAAAGCTGAGCAGCTCCCATGTGATGACTATTGTAAAGTTTAAACACGAGTTTGAAGAGTAACCATGTTGTTATTAAATTCACGACCGTTAAATTGAAAAGCACCACCTTGATGGCATGCCAGAGTCGACCCAAATCCACAGGCTCATTGTGACCCGGTTGTATCTTGTATTTACGTAAGAATTTCGGACGATTCGTAATGTCCATTATAGTAAATATGGCTGCATACAACCAATATACAAGAAAGACAACCGTTGTGGTGCCTAGCACCCACAGACACATCGGATCATCGCTAATGATATCGAGAATGGACAACCAACGTGCCTGAAGAACATCGCCGGCGTAGCGCCATCGAAGAGCAAAGCTAGAGAGGATTGTGGAAACGTCCATTGTTCAATCTCGACTGCTGTGCAAAAGAATTTAACAAATAATATATGCCAATTAACCAAAATGCGCTTCCATTAAAGGAGCATATGTCTTCTTGGCACCAGTTATTGGTAACTTCCATAAAAGCAGAGACCACAAATAATATTATTAATATAATATAATAATATAACATAAAAATCTTTGTGTAGTTTTTATCAATTAATTACTAAGTAAAATAATAATAAGTACTAATTGTAAGTAAATAATTATTATACTATACCAGTTGAACAGTCAAATATACTTAAGACGATATTTAAGAATCGTAGCGCAATTCTTTAGATGTGTAGCTCCTCGTCTTTTTAGTTTTTTGTTATTGCCAATGTGTTGATAAGCAGCCTATTATCAAATTGTTGTGCTTTATAAAAGATTACCTATTGCTAAGTATAATTATAATCATAGATTAGGTAAGTCTATTTTCGATCCGCGGGGGTACAAAAACAACTGAAGTGCCCAAAGTCCAGCTTATTAAGCACTGTATGGTATAGATTTCTTGTTTCTTGTTTTTTTTTTGTGCAGTGATATTTTCTTATTTATTACTCGAATTTGATCATTTGTGGGAGGAGGGGGGTGTACGGTGTGTGTGTGTGTTCGTACATTAAACAAATAACACTAGTACGCATGCACATATGCTTACTTACTATATGTAGATATTTGTTATTTTTTTGGGGTGTGTCTTTTCTTTCCATTTAACTCTACGCTTTTTTTACATTTTGCTTGTATAATTTATCGTTAATTCTTTAACATTTCGTCATTTATAATGTCTATAAAATCGATTCCCGATCGCGATCTTGACTGGTTATTATCACAATGAAGTATACACATATAGAAATGCCAGTAAAAAAAAAATTACATACACAAATGCATATAAATATTTATATATATAAATACATAAGTAATTATATATGTATTATATATATATAGTTAGTTATATGTATGCATACACATATACGTATAGGACATTTAAAGTAGGACAGTAAAGTTTTGAGGTAACACTTCTTCACTTCATTGTGGAGTCGGGAAAGGCATCGCGTGGTGGCACAAAGCTCAACATCATAATGTGCCGAGCATAGGATTTTGTGGCACGGAAAAGTGAGTCTGTGCCATGTAGACGATCCAGGACGCCCAGCACTCCAAAACAGTTGTTGAATCTGGGAAGAGTTCAAGTTTAATAGATTAGAACAACTAAGAAGCATAGAATCATCTTCACTCCGATATAAACCAATTTTAAGATTTTGTAGAAATTGTTTCGGTATACTTACTTGAGATGATGAAAGTCATGTGCCTCGGGGCTGGGAAAGAAGGGCAAATGATATCCAGAGTGAGCGTTTAGTGTGGATAGTATGGCCAATGCGAACCATAACCAGGCCGTGGCCACATGGCTGCCCATTAGAAATACGCCCAGAAACGGTGGCAAAAGGTTGCTGAAAATGTGCTCGATCGGATGACAATAGATTGCCGTCACCGATATTGGTGCTGTCCACTCATGATGCTGTTTGTGAATAAACTTATAGATGTGCTTATGATGAAGTAAACGATGAGAATAATAAAAGCCCAACTCCTCCATCAGAATGCAAACGGTTAGTTCAAAGCACACCCAATGGAAAGTTGGTAGCTCTCGAATATCGCTTAATCCCCGGACTGTCATCAATTTGTAGCTCAAATATGCCAATGGTATGCCCACAAATATTTGATTACAGATCACACGCCATATGACCTGCAATAAAAACATATAGATTTCATGCTCAATTTATTATCAATTTCTGTCAATCATCAGTGTGAGTTCGTCACCTTCATCAGACGTCCGGCTTCGACGGGCTCATTGGTTCCCGGCTGGATTTTATATTTACGCAGACAGGCCGGCCGATTGGTCAGATCCATGAATGTATAAATGCCACCCACTGTCCAGTAAACGATCATTGTGAATAGAGTTGTTCCAAAGACCCACAACATCATCGGATCATCGCCTGTAAACATAGACATAATGTGTTAATACGTATATAATGATTACACATCTCTAAGGTTCCATTAAATCTAAAACGTAATAATAAAACCTTAGCTATAACAAATAATTCTTACTTAACGCTATCATGCAACTCTTTCTATATAGAAATTCTCTGTTCTGACCGAACAGTACACAGTGATAAATTAGTAGTACCTTCCGTTGAGAGTTGGGAGTAAATAATAAAGCCGACAATTTTGGAAGAAAGCTATGTTGTAAATTAAACTAGGAAAAAACCATTGAAAAAACTTGTTATTTTAGTAAGCCAAATTTGTATATTTTCGAAACATTCGAATTCTTTTGGAAAGTGGACAGATTATTGGACTGTTTATGATTTAATTGTAGCCGCATCAGTCCCAAAACAATTATTAAAAAATCTTCATTAAAAGTTAACAATAATTATAATGAAAAATTCTATATATTTTAGACAGTTGGGTAAACATAAAAATGACTTCCCCCTTTTTTAGAATTTTCCCAACAAACTTCAATAGAAAGCTTGCAAATATTTTAGAAAAACAAGTCAAAGTTTACTTTCAACTCAATGCAAATAACGATTACGACTTAAATAACTCAAGTAACTGTTGTTACATTCATGCTTGGCACGTAATAATACTTAATAATACATTTAAATCAGTGCAAATTGAATGGCTACTTGAATGAGTAATCGCATTGCTACCGACCAAGTAACTGATTTTGTTACATCACAAAAGAAACAATATTTAAATAAATTGTTCAAGCTGTGCATATTTTTGATTGTACAAATCTGGCTGCTGGGCTGATAATACATAAATATAATTGATTTGTGTATTTAATCGAATTATTTTTATGTAATTGACGAAATAAATGAAAAGTGAACCAAGAAAATGTAAAGATTATTTAACGGTTTTTGCTGCATAGTGTAATCGATGTTCCCGCAATTCAGCCTTTGTCTGTGAGCACCGACTACACGTACAGTGTGTCAAATAATTGTGTTGACAAAGAATAAGCTTTCCAAATGTATTTGTTTAATAGTTACACTAGACCCTAATTTTTCTTATTTTAGCTTGTTGAATGAGAAAATAAAATTTAGCAAAAGAAAGAAAGTAATAACTTTGAACATTAAAATATGCGATTCTTTTTTCTTTGTCAAAACAATTATTTGAGCCACTGTCTATTTGTTTGTGTGCGAATTAGTAAACAAAACGGTTGCCGTTGATTGTTGACTTTGTTTGCTTTTGTTGTTATTATTGCCGTTGCTGTTGTTGTTGTTGTTGTTGTTGCTTATGAATGGAAGGCAAAAGTGCAATTTGTGATATCTGACATTAAAAGACAAACACAAAGATACACACACACTCACACAAATACATATGCATAAATAAAGACGTGAGCGCATGCGCACTTACAAATATTATCATTTTGTATTTGACTATATTTGAATAAGTATATTTCTTATTACCACAATAGTACTTACCAAATTTGTCAATGAACTTGTCCCATTGCGATTGCCAGAAATCACCGGAGGCGCCCCAGAAGCTCTCGCAAATGCCTAGACGGCAGGTAAGAAACTCATTTAATTTCTCCATGCAAACCAAAGTCTAAGTGAGAAAAATAAAGTCAAACCAAGCGAAATGATTCCACGTTCTAAAAGCTTGTCTCTCTGTCAGTGGCCGCAAAGCAACTGAGCAACTGATTTTGGGGAACATTGGGGAAGCGCAGCTCAGCCCGATACGCACAAAGAGAGGCAGAGAAAGAGACAGAGACAAAGACAGAGAAAGAATGGAGCGAGAGGTAGACATGGAAGACGATGCTCTGGGCACGATCGCAGCAACAACAAGAGCGCTTTATTTGTATTTATGTATATATCTCATATATCAGTGTTGCCAATGCAGCCTTTTATCAAATAAATCTGATCGTTTTAAATCCTCTTCACTTATTATAAATGCCAATTTCAATGTCTGACATCAAATGTTTAGAAATTAATGTCAAATATCTATATATTTATTAAAATATATCCGGACTATACAAAACGAGCCTCATTCATATATTCATATTTTTATATTTTATTTTGTCTTAACAACAGGTAAGTTAATTGTCCACCGACTTTTAATCATATTATCAGTTGTTTGCTTTTTCACCTACCTACATAAATGTCTAACAATCAAAAGATAAGATAACTAAAAATATTCTTTTACATTTATTTACATGTATTATATTAATTGAGTTTAAATTTAGAAATGCCGCCATCTACTAAGAGATAAACTGTGAACCGTTAACGTATATGTTGAAGATCAACAGCTGAGTTATTACCAGTGTTGGCATTTAAGCTATTTTATAGCTAGATATAAAAAATGATTTTACTTTATTGTACTTTGCCAGATAATTTAAAACTGGGAAGTTAATCAATACTTTGTTTTTTTGCTATAAACAGAATGCATATTAAGCGACTTCCGCAAAGAGATATTTAGGTGAATTGGTTAAGTATAGTAAAGTAGTGAAAAGTTAAAGTTTTGTACAATTTATTGTCGCTTTCTATTCATTTTTGCAACATAATTAAAAGATCAAAATTGCTCATAGGACAATAAAATAATCAGTTATGGTCATCTTTATCTAGTTATTAACATTCACATTTCTAACTATTTTTTATGGTCAAACTAGCTACTACTTAACAGCTTGGCAGCACTGGCTACCACAACAATCAGATTGGACTCTAATTAAAACTCTGGCAGCACTGGCGTTCAACACGATCGGGGCTTTATAGTAACGGTTTTCACCAACATTTGAAAATATTATAATGTATAGCAATATAACATTTGAAGTGGCTATTATTTTTGTTCTTTTTGTAAACTATAATTAATATTATACATGTAAAATAATATTTTTGGCAATTTATGATCCTATATACTCACCAAGTCAGGACATTGCGAAACAATATGAACACGGCCAAAGCGCATGTGATAATAAAAATAACACTATGCAATGAGGAAAGCCACAATGGACTGTCCACCTCCTCCGTTGTCCATGTCTGGGCAGTTGCCTGTGGGGAGGGTGGCATCATCTTTGGCGTCGTCGTTCCACTTACATTTAGGGATGTGTGAGCAGCTGCAGCATTTGCAACTACTTTGGATTCGCCGCTAACATTGCTGTTGTTGTTGCTGTTATTTGGCGGCTTTTGGGTGGGTGTTGCATTTGCGGGATTCGTAGACATTGTTGAAGAACTTTTCAAATTAATTTGACATTCAGTTTTCTTATATTCTTCTTGATTTTGTCAAATGGCGCAGTTCGATATGAATTTTCCGCCTTTACTGCACAGGTTTCTTTGTGTTGTTGTTTGTTTTGTTATGCTTTTTGTTGTCCTTGACATTTAAGGAACTTCGATTTTTCCGTTGTTATTGCTGGCGTTGTCTGTGTAAATGTTGGACGCTGCAAACGTTTTATAAAAACAAATGACCAGCATTTGTTGTTAACTAGTTGACATGCGTTGCAACAATATTTATTTTCGTGCCGCTAAAATCAATGTTTATTTTTTGAATTTCTTTTATTTTCACACGCACACACTCAAAATGCTCACATATGCCGAGCCAAATATGAATGCAGCCCTGGTCGCAGTCGATACACGATAAGATAGTTATCGCGCGTTTCGCTTGCAGTGTGGCATCGTCGCGGTCTGGCAGCACAAGTTGTGGTATTAGTGTGACCGCTGTTGATTCAATAAATACTTTCTGGCTGAAGCGACTTGCTGTCACACTGGTTAGGAACAGTCTTCATTTTGTTTTTGTTGCGCGCGGTTGTGCTTCGCTTGTATGTATAGCAGCAGCATCATCAGCGCCGGTCTGAGCGAGAGAGACTGACGCCCGTGTGCAGTTAGTTTGTTGGCATAGAAAATTTTCTTATTTACTTGATTCAATTTTTTCTTGTGCCGTGTGTGTGTGTTTGTTTGTGTGAGAATTGTTGTTTAAATTTGCTGCTACATACAAATACAAATACCCCAAAGTAATACATACAACAATTGGCCAAATTGCAAAGCTCAATCAATAAACGAGAACTTACCAAAAAGTATCTTTCTATTTTTTTGCTATTTTTATTTAATTTGATTTGTATTTAGTTAATGCAAACTGTTATAAATGAATTTGAATGAGCGTATGTGTGTGAGTGTGTGTGTGAACGGGCACCGCGCCCAAAATTTAATTTAAACAACATAGCCAATTTACTATGAAACAAAATGAGCGCAAATTCAAGTGAATAACAGCAGCAACAACAACACGACGCGTAGGACGCCAGGCAGCATCAATTGCACCAACAACAACAACAACAACTGGAGCAGCAGCGAAAGCGACAACAACAATACCCTACCAAATAATTAAGCTTTAAAACTTTGCGTTTATTTGCTCAGTTGGCTGTACAACAAAAATACATACCACAAAAAGTCCACAAACAACAAAAAAATAAAGTGTCAAAAACTCACTCCGAGTTAAAGTTAGAGTTAGCGTTGGAGTCAAAAGCCAAGGCAACATATTTCAGCATTGCCTGTGTATGTGTGTAGTACGTATGTACGTGCGCAGCTAAAGCCACAGTTTCGACTCGATTCGAATTGACTTGAGTTGAGTTGAGTGAGTTGCATTCACTCACTTTTTTTATGGTTACTCTCTCACTTATTGTCAGAGTTGCTTCTCTCTTTGCTTACCTGGTCGTGACGCCGCGACGTTTTGGTTTAAATGTCTGCGTGTTTTTAACGCTTTTGTTGTCTCTTTTTGTCTCTATTATTTTTGTTGTTTCTTGTATGTTCCACAGTTGTTGTTGTTGTTAGTTAATTAACTAATGGTAGTTACATTACACGCAGGACACTGTTTCCTCAGGTAAGTTGCAACATATTTTGTATACATTGTTTAAATTAGAAATTCATACACATTCCGCAGCAGTTACTTCTCTCTCTCACTCTTTCACTCTGTTTTACTCTCTAATTCGCTTAGCTTGGGTAGACATTTTGTTGTTGTTGTTTTTATTAGTTGGCTCAAAACAGGTTTTGCTAGTAGAAGAAAAAAAGTAACAGCCGCTGTCAAACACGAAAATAATACAAGCCAACAGTAACACCAACACTAACACACATATAAATTGTAGCTCACATGCATACAACTTTAATTCGCGCTCATTGTGCTGCCTCAGTATGTGTGTGTGTGTGTGTGTGTGTGTGTGAGTGTACTCTAAGGTGGGGCTGCACACTGACGACATCAGCTAGACGGTGGTGATCTAAAGATCAGTGCAGTCAGCGTCTCTGCTGCTGTTCAATTTTCTTTTATTTGTTTTAGTTGCTGTTGTTTATTTATTAAAAAAAAAGAAAAGAAAATACAACTTTAAAATGATTTGATATTTGTTGCTGTTGTTGTTGCTTTACCTCCCATCCATGCGGTCATCGCAGCAGCGATGCTGACGACGTCATCATTTCTACACGCTTGTTACGCCCCAGCGGTGTTAGCAGCTGTCCAAAATTAGCTAAGCATTTGTTTTATTGAGGGTCACTCAATTATAACTTGATCACAAAAAAGAAAACTTCAATTAAATATGTATGTATTCATACAGACATACATACATACATACATATGTAAATTTATGCATTGACCAATTTTTGGGGTTATGTCAACTGCTTAAATCAAGATTTGCACTCAATTTAAACATACATATTTAGATATTCACGTCTGTGTGCGCAAAGATCTTCAGCAAAAAAAATCCACATAAAAAACGTATACAATTTGTATAGTTTTTTATTTCGGTTGTTTATTCGTGCTCAATTTTGATGACATCATCATTTGAAACACATCGGAAACGATAAAATGAGAAAAGGTTTTTTGTTTACTTTTTGTTATACGAGTACTACTGTAATATTAAAGATACGCTGATATATATTTCATATAATATGTGAATTTTTAGAGTTTCAGGTTCAATCGGTGTAATAATAAATTTTATTTATACTTGTATTCAAGCTGTTCAAATAAGACTTTGGTTAATTTTATGACTGATCCACTTAAGAAGTTAATATGTTCTTATAGTCTTAGGCGTTCTCTTATTCCCTATCCTAAATTTGAAATACTAAAAATATGTTTATTCAAGTATCTTAATTAATATCAAATTTCTTATTTCTTACAAATAATTAATAATATTTTGTGGATGACATTTCAATAACACAAAATTGTACTCATTTGTTTCGAATAAGAATAAAACAAATGTTTCTTTAAGCGATTGTACGATAAAGATTGTTCAGATATCTGAACATTGTTCGAGCTTCTTTAATTAGCCCTTAGAGTTGCCCCCATTGAGCTTAATTATAATTCCGACCTTCAATTGAAAGCGATAACATGAAACTCGTAACTATTTGGATCTTTTGTGGACTGAAGGCATTTCTCCAATTAATGGATATGAAAATATAGTGGCAACATAATTAAAATTGTTAAAAATGAGAGACAGAGAGAAAATTAAGAGAGAGTGAGAGAGAGAGAGAGAGATTGTGTGTGTGTCACGCATTTGGAATATATTCATATTGATGGTCATGCCTCGTTTATTTTTTATTGTCATTTGTTATTTGTTATTTGCCATTTGCCATTTGACATTCGACATTGTTGCCTCGCCATTATTATAGAAAAAGAGAGAAAAAGTCCTCTCTCTGTCTCTCTCTGTTTGTATTCTAATTTGACAACTGTTAGCCAATAAGCAAAATTGCATTGAAATAGAAACTCTAACATTAACAGTGAACTCATTTATTGATCTATTGAAGAACTTAAAATATCCCTAGTAATACTTTTGGATTCAAAATGCACACTAATCTATTGTTACCACTCGACTATCTAGTGATATTGTTTGATAATAGAAGATTTAAATTAGTATCATTTGTAGTAAAATGAGATGGATTCATTTCAGAGATCTTGCTCTTTATGTTTCTCTTATATGATATCATCAATGTGGATTCTGTGCTACAAATGATTTATGCTAATGTTCTCTTCAAATTAAACGCAACGCCCCAAAAATAAATATATCTATGTACAATTAATAATAATAAAAAAAGAGCAGCTAAAAATGTTTCGTATTTTAATTGTGCAAGAAAGTATGTGTTGGATTTTATATTCTCTTGTTTCTTGCGATCATATCGATGTGTTTATGCTTTATAACTAAAGCTCTATTTGTAGTTGTGGCTGTGTATCTGCCAGATACATTTGTATCTTTCGGCTACCATGTGGAGATTATAGCCTCGCATTTTTTAGACGCCGCGCCGTCGTTTCGTTTGTCTTCCTCGTCGTCGTCGTCTTTTTCATCGTTGTCATCGTTATTGAATTTGCCAAACAGCTGCTTTCGAACACGATGATGCTGATGATGATTGCGTCATGCCATCAACCGGCATTCTCTCTCATTCCCCCATTGCCTCATTCGTATATTGGCTGCCTCTCCTACGCTTATGAAAACACAGGCAAAAGAAACTGTCAAAAGGCAGAGCAGAGTCGAGATCTCGACTTTAAGATACCCGTTGCTCAATTTAAATAAGTCTTTTAATTGTTTCTAAAAATTGTATCACTTCAAACAGACATAACTGGCATTATAGTCCTCCGATCTTGATGTGATTAAGTCTATTTTTTAATAACTATAACTATCAAAATGGGGCGTGGCAAGTTTCTAAAACTCACTTCATCGGAGTGGCAATCATAGAAGTTTGTTTGACAAGTTTTTTTGAAATCCAGGTGTTAATATAGATATGACTTTATGATATAGATTCAAGTTTTTATATAGGAATATTCTTTTAATTTACGACTACAATATGCCCCCTTTACTCTATGATTAACGGGTATAGGAAATGCGTTCACTTTTTGAAATTTGACTTTCAGTTTTGGCAGGAATGAATGACAAAAGTCCTGCCACCGTTCGTTGGGTTATTATTTGTTGTATGTAGTTCTTGTTGCCCCTTCTGGAGTAATGATGTCATTTCGTTCAGTTTGTTGCATGCTTGACACGCCTTAACGCGCTGACCCGACCACCCCCACCTCCTTCCGCCTATGTCTCCCCCTCGCTTCAGAAATCCTTTTGCCGGCCTACAAATGAAAAAAGGAGAAAACAAAGATCAATAAAAGTGCCAACAATTTTGCCTTGGAGCAGGAAATATGCTTACATACATACAAACAAACAAATAAACAAACAAACTGAACAACCTCATAAACAAATGCCGGCGAATGACATCACCGACAACAACAACAACAGCCACAACAACAACAATATTACAACTTTGTCCGTTCGTAAAACTTCGTGTGCTTATTCAATTTATTTTATTTTCCTTATCGCCTCGCTTCGAATATACAAGTAGAGAAAATAGAAGAAAAAAAATATGTTGCTCTAAATTCCCTATAGTCAAGGCAAACAAAAAATGCAACACTGCAAATGATTAGCAAAATTGTTGCTATAATGCAAAAGTTTAAATACTAAAGCAGATGAATAATTTGCTGTTCAAATCGGAATCTAAATAAAGCTCAAACTATTGAATTTCTTAAGATCTTATTTGAAATTGAGCTAATTGAGACTGTTCTAATTTGCGATATCGCAGAATCGATTATCATTTCTTTTTACGGTAATTAAAGCTGTAATTTTTAAGTCATTAGCAAGTGAAGATACTCTAGAGTCTAGACTCTTTTGAATATCACAAATTTCGATTTGCATGAAATTCAATCAATCAATTTTTAAAGTGTGTAAACGATAAGAAATATTTCAGACGAATCCAATTTTTGATTTCGCTTGAAATCCACTTCAAAAGCTTTTTATTATATTTGAGTTCACTTGAAATTCACAAGAGAATGTAAATATTTGCAAATATAACAACTGTTCAATATTTATATCTGAATATTACCTTACTGAATTTCGAAATGAAACCAAGAAACCTATAAAGATATGACCTCTGAGAATGATATGTAGTTGTTAAAGTGTAAGATGGCATGATCGAGATACATTTGGAATTTGAAGCCAAAGTTGTTGGAGGAGGTCATCAAAAGATATTGAATGAAATTAGAGCTAAGAAGTGATAGGAATGAGGACAAGGATTTTGAAAATAGATTTAGTGTGAAGTTGAAATCTAAAATCTGAATTAGAAAGCTGACATCACAAGCTCTATAGCTTTCAGCTTTTTAGTAATAAAAATTCTCAATGCCAAAAAGATACAAATAAAAAATATATGAGTGAAACCAATACTATACTGATTACAGACTGTACATATGTACATCCTAAGAATCATAATTAGCTTGTAGCTTGAGTATTTTATTAAATAGATCAACAGTTTTTATCTAAGCGGTGGGGCTTTTGGGTGGGCCAACTGTGTGTTTACCTGGACGGTTAGTTGGACGACGACCTCAACGAGAAGGTAAAAACAACAACAGCTACTAAGAAAGGCTACAGTCGAGAGTACCTGACTGTAAGAGACCCTGCACTTATGCAGTAAAAAACACCTCAAAAGTTTGTTACTTTGTATCGTCAACTTTCTCAACTTTTTGTCTCTTAAACAACTGTTAACTTTCTTATATTATCTTGATAGCTTTCAGGTAGGATTCGACCCAAAACATACAGATGGAAATAGTTGTTAAAATATGTTATCATGAAGTAAAAAAAAGACTATTAAACATAGTTTGAAAGTGATTTCGACTTAATAGAAATACAGGATTCAAAGTTGCCTCTAGCTCTTATAGTCTTTAATTGGACAGCATATTTGTAACAAACTCTGTAGACCCTTTGTACATTTCAAGTACAGGGTCTAAAGAAAACTACAACTGTGCGTTTGCTGCGGTTTTAGCGGCTTTTGCTCCGTTGTTGTTGCCGCTTAATGTTTGTTTTTCTTTTTCTATGTTTTTTTTATTTTTTGCTGTTTCTTTTTTTTTCGCATGCTTTATTATCATTTGCGGGCACTTATTACCGTTGGGCTGCCGCTGCCGCTGTCGGCAAGTCGAGTGCATTGCACTTTTAAGTGGTCGGAACTCAAAATCTTACTAACCATTCATGTGGCACAGTTGCACACACACAAACACTAACATAAGATAATGTGGCTAAAATAAAACAACAAATTTGCATTCGCTGCATGCCGTCAAACAAAGTGCCTCGTCTTCTGCTTCTTCTTCTTTTGCTTGTTGTTCTAATTGTTGTTGTTTCGGTCTTGCGTTTCTGCCACAACAATTGCCACTTGCCCACTTGTCATTTGGGTTAAAATGTGGCCAACTTTGGGTTTTTGAATGAATTAAGAAAGTTGTCTAAATACGCAAATAATTAGTCACAGACAGTGTTGGCAGATATTTAATAGCTAAAACAGCTAAATTGATTAGTAGCTGTCAAAAAAATGCTTATTTAAAACTAATGTAGGTCAGCAACTAAAATACAAAATGTTTGTTTCCATTATTGAGAGAAGTTTTCACCTTTTGCCAGGCTCGGAAATCATTTACAACGAATGATATATTGACACAATATTATTGCTTAACTGCACTTATTCTACTCTCTCTGTTTATTATTATTATTATTCAAAACTGTCAGCAGAAAGTCAACGAAAGAAGATAAAGAAGAATGGGTGTGTCCGTTAATGCAGTCAACGCTGAATACAGATACAGATACAGCTACAGATACAAATACAGATACAGATACAAAGATACAGTCAGAGAACAGATCAAAAATCAAAAATCATATCATCGAGCTTAGCTTTCTGAGTCAGCCACGAATTGAGCTTAACTCTTCTTCTTTTCACACTCTCACACGCTCTTTGCTCCCACGAAATCAATAAAAATAAAAAAAGCTAAAAATAAAACCTACAACACAAATATTGAGAATTCGTTAAGCCCTCTTGGGCAGCTGTTGATTTGGCACGCTTGTGATTGTGAGTGGAATAAAGCTTTTGAGCTTACAACTTAAAGTGGGCGCATATGAATTTATATCAGATTAAAGATGACATATGGAAAAGAGTTGGAGAAAGAAAAAAGCAAAAGATATGTCAAGAAAGTTGAGATTGTTATAACTTATAAGAGTTTTTTCTTACCATCATTATTATTTATTTAAAGTTACAAATAGTTAAAGTTGCAGTTTATTTTTCATTTGGTCATAAATGTTTTAATGTAATTTGAGGATCAAATATCACGTTGATACAAATTGAAATAGAAATATGATTACAATTTTCAAACGGCTGTCTATGCTTAAAGTTTTTCACATATTCGTGATATGTAAAATAATTCTTGAATATCTGAAGAAACAGCAAACTTATGTATGGAATTTTCTTCTTGATATTATTAAAGATTATTCAATGTTTAATAACTTTATCCTTGTATAGGAAACGTAATACTTTACCTTATTTTTAAACTCCTCGTTCAACATTAGTCGAATAAAGAGCTTTCTTGTAATTAAATCGCTAAGGAAGTGACGATTCTCAGAGTAAAAGAACTTGAAACTCTTATCAATTGCAGTCAGGGAGGGAATTGGCATGATTTAGATAGCGCTTCCCCTTGACCTTGTGCTCTGATTGCGTCCCCCTTTTCTCTGTCCTCTCTCTCTCTCTGACTTTCAAACTTGAATGTGGTCTTGAAAACCGTATGTCGATATATCAAACAGAACAGTTTTTCTTTTAACCTCAAACTTCCGTTTTGTGGCGGATAAATTTGATACGTTGCACAGCTGCCCGATGTTGTAGTAAATATCATTATTACTATTATCATCATCAGCATTGGGAACATCATCATTATTAAATCATAATCGCTGTTGGCATCATTTCATAAATTGCCTTATACTAGTTGCAGTTGTTGTTGTTGCCCACAGTGCATTGAACTCTCAATGTGGTCCGGAAACCCAACCTGCAAAACCTCCCAACAGCTTTCCCTCCCCATTTCCCATTTTCCAACACCCATGGGACTAGAAGAGGGGCAGTGGAAGGGGGTAGGGGAAACACACATCGTCTGCAGCATTTTGGCAAATTTAGTTCAGCACAAGGTGAATCATTTGCATATGTATAAACAGACGCAACGATTGCATGAATGTACATATATACATATGCATATAGGTATTCTATGTACTAAATATATATGAGCTATAATCTGTTATTTCGCATTATCAAACAGCAAAGCAGCTTAAATATTTTGTAAATGGAATTATTTGGATATACAGTTGAGTGTTGCTAAAATGAAACCACAAACAAATCTCCAACATGATATTAAGTTATTCAATTGCTTAAATTTTAGGTAAAAAATTTTAAAATAAATTAAAACTTGTATTACTGCATCTAAAATAACACATATTCATTGTGGAACTCAATATAATAATTATTATTCAATATATAATTAAAATTAGAAAATTATAATCACTTTTCAACATTTTTGATGCTTCTATTGAAACTATTTACATATCTATTGAAACTATTTATATCCTGAATTTAGACACTTATTTCCAGATTCTAATATAATTTCACAAATTAAATTCAACACATTAGTGTAGCCTCTATTTGTCTAATCTACATATCAGTATTGAAGTTACAAATTACATGTTAATTTATTAATGTTTTAAAACAATATTTGGTAAATTACACCCACAAAAATGTTTAAGAATTGTATCAATTAAAGTAAAGTCTGTAAAAGATAAATTTAGTTAAATATCGCTCTTAAAGCTACTCAAACTCAATGTATATTAATTAACAGAAACCTTGTAAAAGTTTCAATTAGTCAAGTTGGACTGTAATTCAAAATGAAAATATGCAAAACACGTTCTATTCTTTTGTTAGCATTACGTCAAAATACGTGAAATATGTGAATATACATTTTTTTGGTGCTGTGAAAGCTCGGATTGAAGCTTTAAAGCTGCTTTGTGCCATCCTACAAATGTGGTAAAATGGAAAACCGGTTGAAAAAGTGGCTCAAGTGCATTTCGAAATGAAGCTAGTAATTTGAGCAAAATAAATTAGCATGCAATTTGAGTCAGAATGTTTGCTGTTTAGTTTTATCAGGTGTGAGATGAGAATATATATGTGCGAAGAAGAGAGGGAGGGAAAGTGGCAAAGGGGGAGGGGGAAAAGGTGAGCACGTAGCAAAAACAAAGTAGCCGAAACAGTGATTCATGAAGAATTCATGCCATTATTTAATTCATCATCGAGTTGCTCTCACTCTTTCTCTATCTCTCTCACTCTCTCTCTCTGTCTCTCTCACTCTTTCTCTCTCTTTCCCTGACCACACAGAGTAAAAGTAAATTGAAAAAGCCGAAAACCACCGACCATTAACGAGCCCAACTGTTGGTATTGATGGTGGTTGCTGGTTATGCCTAACATTTTGATTAGACATCACATCGGGTAAGGGTGTAGGGTAAGGGGTAGGTAGGTAGGTGCCGGCTGCCAACTTGAGGAGGGGTAACATATACCCTCTAGTCACAGTCGCAGTTCTCAATTCCCAATTTCCCACATCCCAGTCGCGTGTCAAATAACTTTGCAGTCGAGGGTTGAATCTACAGAGGGAAACAGGATATAAAGTATATATACTGTTACATGTATGTATACATATATATTTGTGTGATGACTGATTCATTACATTGTCCTGGCCAATGTGCGATGTCCTTTCCTGTGTCCAGAGAGCTCCTTTCATTATTTTTGTTGTTGGCTGTCTGCAAACAAAACAGAAAATTGCGTCTGGAATAATGACATTTGCTCTATTTACTTGAGCCAGCATCTGTCTGGGCTTATAGACTTACCCCTAACCCTATGTCTATAATCCCCACCCTCCCTCTACCCCCTCTCCTCCTGCTACTTAGCTGCTGTTCGCTTGATAAACGACTTTCAAATTAATTGCTTAAAAGTCAATGACGATGATGTTGATGTGCATCTTAATGACGATCAAATAGAAAACTCTGCTGGTGTTGCAAGACTTTTAAATATACCATACTCTATAGAGTATAAAGTAGCATATATAAATAGTAGATTCCAACCCTCCTTGTGTGTGTGTGTGTGTTTAGCCTCAATTTACAAAATTTATTGGCATTTAATGCATTCGAATGCGGGCAACTGGACGGGGGCGACAAGAGCTATGAAATTCTTTTAATTAGGCACGTTCTAGAGAAGAGATTGCACAGTTGCAAGCAATCAAATTAGTCATACGAGGCGTATGTGCAATATTGACACAAGACACAAGAGTCTGCTTCTGGTCGAAATGTGGCAAGCAAGTTTACTCTCTGTCCTAAGCCGCTTAATCAACCGAAACTATGGCAAATCAGTGTGAACGAGAAAAGAACAGATGCTAAGCTGCCTTAAGTGACCCCCAAAGTGGAAGGAGGTAAAGGAAAAGGAGGAAAAGGAGGAGGAGGCGAGGTCAATAGCGACATATTGCAGTCTGAAGGGCCAAGGCCAAGCCTTAATAGTAATGAAAGGACAGGCAATGCGGCAAAAGTAAAAGCAGACAGTGTATGCAAAGTGTTGTCCGATGTGAAGAGATTGTTGCTAGTTTCATTAGGGAAATCACTACACTACTCAACAAAATAGTGAATTAAAATATTTTCATTTAAGATTTGTCAGCCAAAAGCGTTTTTATTCAATGGAAAAATAATATTCTATTTTGAATAAATGCTTTTGATTTAAAAATCGAGTTTAAAACGATATTTCGCCTAGAGATCGCTCTTGTTTTGACAAAGTTATGAAATTATGCAAGTTTGAAGTAAGTTTTCTGAAACTTAATGAGTAAATTTTGTATATTTCAGACGTCAAAGATTAAACATATTTATTCCTTATTAGAACTACAAAATCAATATCAAAAGAAACTATTTAAGTTCTATCTGTAGCCCAAAAACTATATCAAACTGCAACTTAAAGTTGCCAAGTTTTATTTATTTATTTACTTTCATTGTTTGTCTTTAAGAGTTAGTAACAGTTGAAAGCCTATCTAGAACCTACCCTGTTCAACCCTGAACACTGAACAGTGTTGCCACCCATGACGGCAGCGAGTGCAGAGCGAGTTTTAATTAATTAATTTACATAAATTATCAATTAAACCGCGCTCAGCGATGCAGTCAAATGCAGATTCTTTCGCTTCGCTTGGATAGGGGTGCATACTTCGTAGGGGAGGGGGGTTGCCACCGCCACCCTGAAGATCGTTTATTAACCACCCCAGAGCCCGATTCAGATACAGATACAGATACAAATACAGTGTCAGCTGGCGCGTGCGCACACCCTTAAAACAACCCCCATTAGGTAGAACATAAATCAACTTCCAAACCGATCCCATCAATTTCATTCCCAGAAAAATTGTTTTCTTCTTTTACATTTTATAATTCTGTTTTTTTATTACTGTTTTTTTGAGTTACTTAAAAGTAGAAAAAAAATATTGCTTAAACAATTTTCTCCAGATGGTCTTAGGTCTAAGTTATATGCTTAACTAATTCTGTTATAAATAAAATAACCTTTTTTTATAATATGTATTGTTAACATTCCATTTTAAAAATCGTTTAATTATAAAGAAGGATAAAGAATTTAATGTTTCATTTTCAAATATCCGTTAAAGCATATAATCTTTTAACTAAGTTGTATAATTTTGTTCGAAGATTGCTATATATGACTCATATCATACTTGTACAAATTAGTATATTAATTTTGGATTCCTTTCGGTTGAGAATTTCGTTGGTTGATTGTCCTTTCCATGTTTAGAGTTCGGTCAAGAGTTTCTTCCTCCCCAGCGATGGACACTTGGTGACTCCAAGTGCTCTTTTCTTTCCAACCAATAGGTGCCTATAGCATCCGAGAGATCTTTAAAGTGCAACAGATTGAAAGTTTCGTGATCTATAGGAGCTATGTTCAAATCTCCACCACATAGCGACTGCTGCTCGAGGGACTAATGGAGTAGTAGCTGTTCTCTGTAATAAAACATAAAGCACTATTTCAAAAAGAGGATCTTTAGACAAACAGGACTACAGACCTTCATCGCTGTCAAAGCTGTAAAAGTTGTCATCATCGCGGGTCATGGAGCGTCGACTGCGTCGAGCTTGTGCCCGTTGTTGTAATTGGGATTGGGATTGTAATTGTGATTGTGATTGGGATAGAGATTGTGGTGCTAGTCCAGCACGTCCTGAACCAGTTGTCGTCATGAGCATCGTGGGTGTGGAGCTGCGTCGCTGTCGACTTGTCGATAGTGGATACGAGAGTGGAGATCCATATTCACTGCGACTACAATTTGAATTCTGGCGATCTAAACTCAATTGTATGGAATTCTCACTCGGATTGTCGTTGTTGTTAACATTAACGTTAACGGGTTGTGTGGTTACAATATCGGGTATGTTGTTGTTGTCGTTGTCCTTTGTTTGTTTGTTTCGGTTGACATTGGCTGGTGTTGGCGTTGGAGGCAATGCAGATTCTTCTGATTCGGATTCTTCATCACTGCAAATGGTCAACTCCTCGCTATGCAAGCGCCGGGCACAGAGACGAGGTCTCCCCTCAAAGCGGGAGATCAATTTGTTGACCTTGCCGACATCACCAGGATGCATTTGCTCGTTGTAGGTGAGACGCAGTGAACTGGTCTTGACCAGCGGCTTGCCTGGACGTGTCATTGAGACGCTGCGCTGTGGCAATCTTGGCAAGGGAGCAACTGCAGCCGCAACCGGAGCCGTAACTGGTGATTTGGGAATTGTGACTGGTGATTTAAGTGTAGTTGGTGGCACTTGAACAGCAGTTGCTGTTGATGTCGGAGTGATTGCTGGAGATCCAAGTGTTGTAACTGCTGGTGGTGCTGCTACTGGTGACACTATTGTTGGTGGCTTACTGATGGGCAACGGTGGCGGTACTGCATCATAGATGGGCGCCATGACAGCTGGCGGTGGTGGACGTCGTTGTGGCAACGGCGGTGGCGGTGGTGAAACAGATGGCGGACGTTCCGATTCTGATTCCGGAGGAGATGGATCCTCTTCCTTCTCCACTCCCTCATCCTCCTCCTGCTGCTGCTCCTCCTCCTCCTCCTCTTCGTCGTCATCATCATCCAGCGGCTGCTGCTCCATTAAACTCTCACAACTATTGCCAATCCGGGGCGTCTGCACCCGAATCCTTGTCACTCTGGAGCTGCTGTCATCCTCGGCATCCTCGGTACTGTCACAGCTACTGCCGGCACTAATCCTCAGCACTGGCGCATTTCGTAAGGCCTCATCGAAGTCGGCAAAGGCGGCAGCTGCTCCGCCATCGCTCTCAAAGATGTCTATGCTCTTGGGCTTGTACAAAGATGGTGCGGGCCAAGCAGCGGACATTTGCTGTTGCTCCTTGAAACCGGCAATGATCTTTTCATTGGGCACCCACTGTTGGAGAGGGCTGCTTGCTTGTAATGGTACTGCTGGTCCTGATGGTCTCATGGCTGCTGGTGGTGGTGATGGCGATGGTGGCGTTGTGGTGACCGCTATTATCAATGTGGACTCGTAGGCGTCCGTGTGCTGTTGGTGGATGAGCACACGGGGATAATCGGAGGCGGTGGATGCCAACTGTTGGTCCATAGTGCCATCCTCCTCCAGGGACTCACTGCTCCAAGCCGTTGATGAGTTTGCCTGAATTTGCGCAAGTTTTGCCATTGTCTGATGTTTGCCCAACATGGGAGACTGTTGTTGTTGTTGATGTTGCTGTTGCTGCTGGTGATCCTCCTCCTGATCGAATGGATCCTCTCGGTCGTCGCTGTCGTCGCTGCTGCTGTCGCTGTGATGATAGGTTGCTGCCAGTTCCTCATCATCAATCTCGATGGGTTCCCTGCCCACGGTGTTGGGTTTATTGCCCAATTGTTGTGTCGATTTCTCGTTGGAGCGCTGAAAAAACTTTAAATTCTGCATCTTCTCATTCAACTTGGCCATCGTACGCTCCAACTGTGCTCCAACTCCAGCTGCGACTCCTGCTCCGACACCGCCTCCGACTCCCACTCCACCTGCATCTGATTCATCTCCTTTCTTATCATCTTTTGGGTGATGGGATTCGCTGGTCTTGAAACTTTTGCGCCAGCGCTGCTGCAATTGCTCACTGGAGGTGAATCTTCTCAAGCGTGCTCGGAGTGTGCTTGTCCTTAGTTTGGGAGGAGGATCCTTCTCCTTCTCGGCCTCATCATCGGTATCATCGGCGTTTTGTTGTCTGGCTTGATGGACTCGCTTGATGGATTTGCGCAAACGTTTTAGATTCTGACGCACTGCTTGACGCATCACTTCTCGTTGCTTCTCTGGTTGCTGTTGCTGCTGCTCCGACTGGGACTGATCATGATCCTCCACTGGCATCTGGAGCGGCGGTTGACGCACTTTCGAGAATCTTGTGGCAGCTATGCCTGTTTTTTTGCGTGTACCAGAACCAGAAGCTGAACTAGCAGCTGCAACAGCTGGTGGCGTCTCCAATCCACTCTCATCACCGCTCGGTTCGGCGTGTTTGCGTCGTTGCACTTGCTCCACAATTCCCTCTTCTTCCTCATCGTCATCCTCTCTTTGCTTTAGCGTATTCTCTCTTGTGATGGGCAACGTGCTTATGTGTATGTGATAGTTGTCGGCAATCTCTCGATCTCTTCGTGCCTGCGCCTTTTGCTCGACCCGTCGATCTGCTTCGTATTGTGCCACATAATGTTGCACCTCGATGTTATCCCTTCGAATGGTTGTCTGTTTCGCAAACAGATGTTTTAGCCGCATTTCGCTTAGACTTTTATAGCCACGTTGCAAACGTTGCGTCAGACTGGCACGTTGTGGCGCCTCCGTTCCGGACACAGCCGGTGGCATCTTAACGGGACTAATTGGCCGTGAGGCACGTGCCGCTGAGTTGCCACCACCGCCACCACCACCACCTGCACCATATGGTGCATAGTAATCATCATCGAGGCTGCCAGCACTGCAATAGGTTGCCGACAACGACCCAGGATGATGTTGCTGATGATGATGATGGTGATGATCATCATCATTAGACATCTGGCCAACTTGCCCCGTCTGTTCGTGCATCAGAGAACTGATTGTCGAGATCCGTTGCGGTGTTCGATTGATGAACTGCGCATGCGGAACGGCAAGATTGTCTACTCCCCCCACTCCAAGTCCAACTCCAGCTGACCCTTGACCCGCCCCAGACTTGGCTTGGTTGACATTCTCGCGGGAACTGCGAAAGATGCGACGTGCCCCACGCAGTTTTGGCAACGATTTTGGCAACTTCAGTTGCGGCAACGATGGCAATTTAGCTGCAAGAAAGCGTGAAATAATAATACAGCAATCATAATAAATAGACAGATATATAATAGATAGATATGGTTTATAAACCACACTTAATTATTAAATTAAATTTACATTTTATCAATTTTAATACTATTGTGCTTGTGGCATTAGGAATATTTCAATTAAATACTTAGATTTTTGGTCCGTTAATCACTATTTAACAAGATATCGGAGTTGTCTAACTTCAAAGTAAACTAGTTCTTTTTGTCACAACTGAACTACTTCTTTGTGAACTTCAAATTAATATCACTTTAATGAATTGCAAACTAGTTCCAATCAACACTTTAGTAAACAATATCTATGTATTTGGCGCCAGTTAAAAATGTGCACAAATTTTAAAGTAATTTTGAAATATTTTCGAGTTTAAATTTTTGCTTTTGTGATCAAGTTTTAGAAACTTTAAAAGTTTTCCAGTTCCACTTTTATAATTCAAAGTTTTACAGTTTCTTCAGATTTAGTAACTTGTACTTTTTGGCGCTAAAATTGCAGAGTTTTGAAACTTCACTGTTGATTGTTGTAAACTAGTTGCCAGTTGCCAAGGCTCTCACCTTTGAGACTATCCACATCCAGACGCTGGCAGAGATTACGTAAATCCATAATGCCACGATGACTTTGACTTCCACGTTCCGTCGGATGCGACGACTCCTGTGGCAGATGGTGACTCATTGCTGGTTAAGTTTTACTGATGATTCTATTCCGAGTATAACAAACAAAAACGTCCGTTGCAGTGCAGCATTTTAGCCAGTTTGATGTCAGTTTGCAACTGTAGGAGATCCGTTTGCATTTACCGCTAATTCAATTAGTGTTTGTTTTCTATTGTTGTTTTCTTTTTTGTATTTAAGTATCATTTCTCTAACCCTTTAGGTGGCATTCCAATGCTAACTGTCCATTTACATACATACATATATATTGGCCTCTCTCTGAGTCTCAGTCAGAGTCTCAGTCTGACACATTTTCCATTGAATGGCATTTGGGAATTAGGTCTATGACGACGGAATCACCGACCTTCTTTTACCCTCCCAACAACACGTATTTTTAGTTTGTTTTGTGCGCATTTTCCAATTGATTCATTGACAGTTTTCTGTCCGTCTGTCTGTCTGTCGGACTGTCTCTCTCTTTTTTTTGCATAGCAAAATGTTGTTGACCACTTCCGATGACATCGTCGTTGTCGATTCTCGATTCTCTCGGTTCTCGTTTCTCGTTCTTGTCCAAGGAAAAGTCACAAAGTAATATTCGCAATTATCGATTTTTAAATCGTGCCTTGTCGGTCAATCTTTTGGTTTGTTTTCGTTTTTGTGTGATTCCAAAACTGGGAATGAGCTCAAACAGTCGTAAGTCTAATCATGCGTTTACACGCACCTCAAATAACATTGAGCTGGATATCAAGGGAATACGATTTATAGCAATTACTCCACACCATTTACTAAGCTGGGCTTAGTCCTTTTTGTACCATAATGGATTGAGTTTATGCAGCGATTGTACTGAAATTACAAGTCTTAAAACGTTGAATTAAGAACTAAACAAGGATTATTTTTATTTTTGACATAGACTTTTGAGATCTTTGTAAAATTCTATGGTTTCCAAAAGAGCAATGAAGAGAAATTAGTAATCTAAGTCTGGTGTATTAAAAAACTATATTTGATACAATATTTGTTGCGAGGATTGGAAAAAAAACAAGGGAACCCAATCAGTAGATTATCTCTAATGCTAAAACTAAACCATATTATCATCCCAATCTTTGATCCTATTAATATATACATAGTTCAAAAATTGCTTTGTGCAGTGCATTTTATAAACTTCAAACTTGAATTTGAAATATTTTATTATTACTTGGAAAAACTATTGTTTCTCTCGCAATCATTTATTTCATAATCCTATCAAACGTTATTTGTTTTGTAAATATAATACTCCCAATATTATTAACTTGATTAACTAAACAAAATGTCAGATATGTTTGTATGTATATAAATTTTGTTGTGTATTAATTTGAGTGCCATCTGGCAGTAAAATGCTTAAAATACATTTTCCGAAAAATCTGAATATATTTTGGTTTCGTTTTAATATTTTAAGGCAACAGCAACAATTTATGGCTAAACGAAGGCATCTGTTAGATATTAAACAATACTTTCGTTGTCGAAATCAACAACAACATAATACTGCATACTGAAAACTGAAAACTGAATAATAATAATAATTATATTTATTTTCCATTTTCCTCTTCTATTTGCAGACAACAACAATAAACTTTTACTACTACCAAGTATAATGAAAACTGGTTCCTAACTTTTCCTCGCGTCGTTAGCATCTAAGTGTAAAAACAGAAAGAAAGAGAAAAAAAAGACAGAAAAAAGTGACTTCATGTGTTTGTTGATTCTCATCGAGTGTTTCTTCCATCTCTACAATAATATAGTGCATACATGCCGAAAGGAAAAACGTTCACTTGAATGCAATTTTCATTAGTGTGGAAAATTGTGAGAAACCAAGAAAGAAATTCGAAAAGAAAAACACAAAAACAAAAACTAAAAATTTAGAAAAACATTCCAGACAGACAGTACAATAATCGCAATACGAAATTGACAATACAACTACGCAGATAGTTGTAGATTTTCCTCAGTTCATAAGAGTGCCACAGACGGTGGGGCTCACACACACACAAAGTACACCCAAATAGTGTGTGTATCGACAACAACAACAAACAGAAAGAAGAACAACAACCAAAATGCGGCGGCAGTCAACGATGCTGGCCGCGATATTACTAGCTGCCATTTTGGGCAGCTCAACGGCAATGAGTAAGTCAAAAGTTCAAATGGAAACCTTCAATTATTGTATTACAAGTACTCATCATTGGGGAAGAATATGAAAGAATCTGGGATAGGATTAGGGATAGGCTTGGGTATCGATATTTGATGTTTGTAATTTCAAATTCAAATAAAATTACATTTTAATATCGAAACCAATTGTTTAAAGAGAATTTTGGATAAGAAGAGGACTATATGATCTTTAGTTGCAATGAATAATTAATTTAAAATCTTATTATTTTCTATATTCCTATCTACAATTTGAGTTGTTCGTTGACTATATGTAGAAGCAAGTGTTAAACTCCACAGTCTATCATCAGATCACTGTCTATAGTCTTATCAACCCACTCAATCAAATATGAGAGTATCTCAGAGTCACATTTTTATATTAGATCGCTTAGTAAAATGTTATGCAGTCGTTATTTTATGCTACTTTTTAACCTCTTAAGAATCCTCTATTATGTTTCTATTTATCAGTTTCTTATCTATTCGTATCCCTTTAATTTCTATATGAGTATCTTTCTGTTTGTATTCGTAAATGAGTTAATAGATGCCCTACAGTATTTCGTAGATTAATGATTACAAAAGTATATCCAACATTTAGAAAGAGCTTGGCAATTGGGGGACTTGTCTCTAACATATTATAAGTAGTTATGCCTAGCTCTGATCTCTGGGGACCCACAAATTGACAAGATCATTTAGTTGAGCTACCTGAACAACTCATAGGCAGTAGGCAGTTCAGTTCCCCAAAGACCTTAGACTGGGCTGTAGTGATCCATAAAAATAGCCAACGATAAAAATAAACGCAGAGAAAACTATTTATTAAGTGGACTAAATAGAGAGTCGAGAAATAGAAAAGAGGGAAATCAAGAGGATCATGCCCCTTATTTATGTGCCAATTTGATACACAGTCTTTAACAATCTGTGACTCTTTTTTTCTCTCTCTCTCCCCAATTTCCATTCTCTCTCTCTCTCTCTCTGTGTTTGTAGACAATTCCCCGCCCCGGATCATCAAACAGCCGCCCACCGATGAGCTGCTTTTCAAGGTGGCGCAACAGAACAAGGAGAGTGACAAGCCATTCATTATTGAGTGCGAGGCCGATGGACAACCGGAACCTGAGTAAGTACATAAACATCAGTCTGGAATAAAACACATATATATACAATACATACAGTATCTATATCTATTTAGCTAGATATATGCACATAACACAGTTTCTATTCCAAGTATATAAAACCAGGCGCAATTTACATAAATCAATTTAAAGCACACGCTTGGCAAAACAAATTCTTCCCATTTGAAATTCGTATCAGAAATTGTTTAGTGTATTTCATTCTCTTTTTTATTCTTCAAACTTGAATAAGTGTGTGTTTGTGTGTGTTTGTGTGTGTGTTATTTTTCGGCTGTTTTCGTCGTCGCGTCACAAATATTTTTAATTTTTACATAAAACATATATAAAAAAAACATTTAGTAAAATGAGAGATTGAAAGAACTCGACTGCAAGAGACCCTGTACTGAGAATTTTATGCAGCTCGACGCTACACGAAATTGTTGCTTGATTACCTTTTGAGTTTATTATTCAAACATGATGAAGTTTTAAGAAAAGATGCAGACTATAGTCTATGTACTTCATACATACCAATCAAAGCTCTAGCTGTAGACAAACTTATTAGAGCCTTTTTACTACTCAAGTACAGGGGCTAAAGTAAAACGAAAACAAACGAAAACAAACGAAAACAAAAAGTGTATAAAACTTTTGGCTCTAGTTAGTTTGTTTTCAGATACAAAGTTTCTAGAAATAAATGCAAATAGTTTAAAAAAAACAATGCGCTTACACATTCTGAAAGATTTCCGATTTTATTTGGACGTCCTTGGGCCATATTTCAAAATAGAGACTGGATTATTGAACTCAATTGCTGTAGATATTGATATTGTTTGTAAATTTTCGTTTCGAGAACTGTGTAGTAATTGATTTCAATGTTATTGGTCTGCTCGACTTGATTTATACCCTCCTCTGTAGTCTGAGATGCAATTGTCTATAAATTCAACTTGAATATGATAGATAAATAAATAAGAGTCTGTTCTACAATTCCTCTTCTTCAACTACCTTTTAAATTGTTTTAACTTGTTGATTATCCTTTCAGCATACCCTTTAATACTAGCACTGTTTATAGGGTATCATTGAGGAGCTTATCTAACATAATTAAACACATAGTTTATTAGTTTTTATGATAGAAATGTGATCTTTGTAATTCTATTGACATCGTTTCGCTCTGTTTAGGCTCTACATATACAATTGTTGTTGTTGGACGACAGGTGTCGCTTTAGCTAGTTGATTTTCTACTTTTCGCAATCTATAGTAAAGTAAATTTCTGTGTCATTTCATTCTAAAAATTAAAACAATAAATTGCAATTTATTTTCTTGGTGAAACTTTTCAAAGTTGTGAATTTTTGTGACCATGTTGTGTCATGGGGCCTAATAAAAGTAAATTTAATTCAATTTTTATACAACTTGTTGCAAGTTGCACACTCTGTGATGGGGATGATGATGATGTTCTCGATTATCATGATGATGATGTTGGTGATGAGACATCAAATGAATTTCAATGACTCACTCAACTGTCTGCACATGTCAAAATTTCAAAGTTGAGCTTTCATTGTGTGTACTTTAGTTGAGTTGTATGATTCGTTATATGGTTGATTAGAACCAGTTTGCAATAGAAACACGTTTCGTTGTATTTTTTATAGGTCTAATTCGTATTTTTGTTCTTTACTTTATTCTCTCTCTTGATACTTGTCTGTCCAATTCCCATTGCATTCAGTCATTATTTTGAAATGCGGAATTTAGTTTTTGTTTTATTGACTGACGAGCTTGGACGATGACCTCATTTGTGTGTTCCGAAAACTTAACAACAACAACAAAAACACAACAAGTGCGTGACTCGATGAAAATTATGAAAAATAGCTGACCGAAAATAGTTTTTCCTACGCAGCAACAGATGTCCAGACCTGGCCAGCAATTTTTCCCACTCTTCCACATGTTCTGTCTGTTTCTCTTTCGTTCTCTTAGCCTGCTTTTGAGAGTTGGCACAGTGTGTTAAAAAAAAGGAGAAGAAGAGGAGAAAACAATTTCAAAACGCATTTTTATTTATTTTTACACCGACTCGTCAAATGGGTTAATAGTGGGAAATGTGTGCACTTTGCTTTGCTTCTTTTTTTGTATTCGAATTTTGGGCCATGACAACGTTCTTAATAATGACTATGATGATGATGATGATGACGATGATGGTGGTGGTTGTGGTGATGGGGATGATGACGCTATGGCAAGTGGACAGTCAGGTAGTAACAATAACCAGTTTGACCGGATGGTTTGGCACGCTTAGAATCAGCTTAAATATATACTTTTTATACACATGTATCAAAATGTACACATTATTATGGAATGAGACAAGAAGGCATTACGTAATGCCCCTAGGTCATTTCATATATATTTTCTCTCCCTTTTAGTTTTTTTGTGCACTTGAATATTTCTCACGTCACACAACAGTTGCAGCGCCATCTGGCGTCTGCTTTTTACTCATTATGTTGTCATTCTTCCTATGAAATTGTCGCGCCTGTCATTAGCTGTTTTTCCACTTTGATCACAGTTGGGAATGTGTTTTAATTATCCATTCTACATATCATTTTACCATTTGCAGTTGGCAATGTGCAATTCATTCACTAAAAGAGACGTCGATTAAAATGTTCATGAATGGGGTGATTGCTCTCGCCCAATGAAAAGTAAAAGTTAAGCTAATTGCTTAAGCCAAACAATTGATTAGCTGCAATTTTCAAATTATTATTAAATTATTGAAGAGATTTTCTGTGGAAAATTGCATTGCGTAATATTTCTTGTATTGTTTTAATTATTTAATATTGATTCAAAAATGTTACAAAGTTTTGAACAAACTTATAAATATAGGTTGTACTTTAGTGCATTGCAAAGATGTATATAACGTTAACTAAAGGAAGTTAGTAATGCCAAGAGATTGAAAATGTTGTAATATATTGATAGAAGGTTTTTCAAAAATAACTAAATTATAGTTTCCGTGATTGCTTTGCTTATGGAACTTAATCTAATTACAGCAATTGTAACTGTGTATTAAGCTAATACTTCAAGCGTGCTCATTATAGTGAAGTTTGACTGTTTATTGCTATTATTGTACTATAATTATATTTTTATGGTTTTTGTTATATTTATTCGAGTTCATTCACACATACAGGTAGTAATTGTAAATTAAAGTTGATGGAATTTTTTACATATTTGTAAATGCAAAATATTTCATATATTGGAAAAAAGGCATTTGAGTAAATTGAATTTATAATATTAATGTTATAAAAATGTTATTATTAAATATTTTTATTCAACTGCGTCGCACATTCCGTGCTCAAATTATAATACACTCTTACAGAGGTAGTAGAAAAAAATAAATAGGTGGATTAAAAGGGAATGAGTGAGAACGGGGCGTATGCGCAATGATGTCGCGCTTCATTCAGTTGCTCTCCACATGCTATCTACACCTATCACATATATCTATACCTACCACATACACACATGCATATTTGTTTGTTTGTATTGAGAACTGTACGCCTCTGTGATTCAGCGTGACATACTTTTATTGTTGTCATTGGCTGCTGTTCCTCTTGTTGTTGTTGTTGTGGTTGTTGTTGTTGCTTTTGTCTAATGTGCAACACAGACAAATTGTTGTTGTGGTTGTCGTTCGTGTTGTTGTTGTTGCATAGCGACGCAATGCGTGCACAGTTATTTTTAGCAGCCACAAAATGATGTTATTTTCATTCTTTTTATTCCGATTTTCCCATTTTTTCTTCTTTCTTCTTTTAGCTGATATTAGTGATAATCCATAATAATATGCCTTTAATATTGTGGTATTTTATTTAGGGCAGTTGGACTAGATTCAGTTAGGTTTTGTTCATTTTGATTTCCTTTTCTTCAAACAAACTCATTTGCCACGTGACGTATGAGTAATAAATAATATGACTTTAACACAATTTGCAGCTATATTTCGATATGCTTCAGTTACACCATAACATCTGGAAAACTAACCAACAATGTTTTTCTATAAAAATCTTAAGAATTTCATGTAGTGATTACACAAGTTCTTAAAATTTATTTACTTGGGATATTAACTTAAAATATATCCTAAAATAAAAAGATAAGGTAATAAGGCTTAAATTTAGATGATATTGTAACTTATTATTTGCATTGGAGTTTTTTTTATCAATAGTTTTTTATAGTATAGTGAAAATTACTTACATAACAGTTGGGCTGAAAAGTCCGTATCGTTTAATAGTAAAACTAACTTTTTTGTCAAAATTCGATTTTTTTATTCAACGTAGTTTCCATTGAGGGCGATACAGCGAGTATACCGATCTTCCAACTTTTGGATACCATTTTTGTAGTACCGTTCGTCTTTGTCCTCAAAATAGGCCTCAGTTTCGGAGATGACTTCTTCATCGGCGTTAAATTTCTTTCCAGCGAGCATTCTCTTGAGATCTGAAAACAGGAAAAAGTCGCTGGGGGCCAGATCAGGAGAATATGGAGGATGCGGAAGCAATTCGAAGCCCATTTCATTTAATTTTGCCATCGTTTTCATGGATTTGTGACACGGTGCATTGTCCTGGTGAAACAGCACTTTTTTCTTTTGCAAATGGGGCCGTTTTTCCAAGATTTCTTCCTTTAAGCGCTCCAATAATGCTATATAATAGTCACTATTGATGGTTTTTCCTTTTTTGAGGTAGTCAATGAAAATTATACCATGCGCATCCCAAAATACTGACGCCATAACCTTGCCAGCTGACTGTTGCGTCTTTCCACACTTTGAGTCGGTTCATCGCGTGCAGTCCACTCGGCTGACTGTCGATTGGACTCCGGAGTGAAATAATGAAGCCACGTTTCATCCATTGTCACATATCGACGCAAAAACTCTGACTTTTGACGATTGAACACCTTTAAGCACTGCTCAGAATCATCCACTCGTTGTTGCTTTTGGTCAACTGTGAGCTCGCGCGGCACCCACTTTGCACAGAGCTTTCGCATACCCAAATATTCACGAGTGATAAGTCCAACGCGTTCCTTTGATATCTTTAGAGTGTCAGCTATCACTATTAACTTCAATTTGCGGTCTTCCAAAATCATTTTGTGGATTTTTTTGACATTTTCGTCCGTAACTGCCTCTTTTGGACGTCCAGAACGTTCATCGTTCTCGGTGCTCATATGGCCTGTACGGAATTTAGCAAACCACTTGCGAATAGTTGCTTCTCCTGGAGCAGAGTCCGGGTAACACTTATCAAGCCACTTTTTGGCATCAGCGGCATTTTTTTTCATGAAAAAACAATGTTTCATCAACACACGAAATTCCTTACTATCCATTTTTTTCAAAATACCAAAAGTAGCTTCACCTAAAATGCTATTTCTCAAAAACTATAAGTTTGACACCTATGAAACTTTAACATATATCTTTGAAAGGTTGGTACTCTTCAAAAATGATATAGATTTTATTCTACTGGCGCCCTCTAATAGAAACGATACGAACTTTTCAGCCGAGCTAGTATTCTCCAATATCCTCTTTGAAAGTTGTGTTTGAAGTTGATAAAACATGTTGATAAATTTTTATCAAGTCACTTATCAAAAAACATATGAGAAGTCGAACTGATAAAAAGCAGAATAAAAATGTTGAAAGTTTATAATAATAAATGTCCTAAGTACTGTTTAAAAAGTAAAACTTCTGTCCATGTTGACTTTAAATTCATTCAGAAAATAAGATAATATTCTTCACAGTTCCCGAAATCATTTAAATACTATCGATGTTAACTCTGTTCATATCAATACATTTTCTATTCCATAATCTTAATACAATTACTGTTAAAAAGTACAACTTCTATTTATGTAGATTCCACTTTCATCAAGAAAACAAGATAATATTCTTAATAATTCTCAGAAATCATTTAAATGCTCTCAGTGTTAACTCTGTTCATATCAATTATCAAACTCATTTCTATTAAGTATATTCGATTTAAATTGCCTTCTTGCCAACCCGCCCCGCCCTCTAGTCTGATTATCAAAGAGCCTTCGTTATTGTCTCACGTTTTCATCTTGTATCTCATGTGTGAGGCTTTTGTGTTTATAAATCGTTGTTCAAGTATTTCTAAAGAACACATTGTGCAAATCAGAATTGATAGACAGATGGATATAGTCAGTGTAGTCGGTCGGCTATAAACGCCAGCATTGTTCAGAGTCAAGTGCAAAAAAAAAAAAACTCAAACCTGACGAAGCAACTCACTGTTGTATCTGTAGCTGTAGCTGTGTTTCGAGCTGTATCTGTATCTTTGCATCTGTCGCGTCTCTAAAAGTTCTCAAAAAGTTGTCTGCATGAACTTTTTGAAAAACTAGTTTGGAGTTGACTTTTGTTTTGTGTGGGCGCGAAATAGAAATAGAAAAGACAGCAACAGCAACAACAACTTTCTGTTTAAACTTTAAACATATGTTGCCTTAACCTTTTCCTCTCTTCGTCTCTCTTCACATTCACATTCCCTCCTCTCTTTGTGAAGGGGACATTGATTTTTCAACATCGCCGCTTTGGCAAAAGCATGTAAGGAAGTTTTATAATGCTCCGTTTGGCCCGAGGCTGTTGTGGCATAAATTACGTATACGCCACAGTGACAGTAATAAATTGGCAGCAAAATGCACACCAACCAACAGTTACCCTATGAATATGCATTTTCGAAGACAAACTGATTGGCTAACAGAAGTATAATTAATAATAGTGGAATATAAGACATTAAATTGCAGGGAGTTTAGGGTTAGGATCTTTTGTTGAATTGATAATATTTGTTTAACTGGAATTTTCAATAAATTAAAAATAAAAACTATATATCAACAGTAAATAAAATATAATTCAAGTACTCGTCTTTACTTTCTTACTTTTCTTAAAAATAAATATGAAAAAGAATTTTCCATAAATTAAAAGAATAAGTCAACAGTAAATAATAAAATTAAGCAAATTATTTCATGTACTTCCATATACTAATAAAGAAAATAAATAAAATATAGTAAAATCTAATTAAAAAGTAAATAAACAATTAAATAATCATTTATTTAAAAAGAATTTAAATAAAAAGACAAGTTACTTTATTTACATCTTAAAATGTACAATATTTAAAAATGCTAAATTTATGAATCAAATAATTCTAGTTTTGTGTATTTCCTGTCAACATTACCACCCTATGCCTACCCTAGTAAAGGGTATTTCAAGGATATGTGAGCTTATGCTGCTGATGTGGTTGCCTGTAGGAGGCAGCTTCATTGATTTTTCACGCCACGTTGCCCACATTGGTGGCAAGCGGTTGTTGCTGTTGTTGCTTCTGTTGCTGTTTCTGTTTCTGTTTCTGTGATGTCCTTGGTTGTTATTTTTGCTCCTTTGGCTCCGCTGCTTACTTTGCAACTGTTACTGTTATCCTTGTTTTTACAGCTCTCTCATGTTTATTAATGAGCCGGGTCTCGTCTAACTGGCGCCAAAAGCAAATAAAAATAAGAAAGTAACAAACAAAATAACTATTTAAATTTCACTCACACTGAGTTGCAACAAAAACTTGCCGCTTTAAAGGCAACAGCTCTCCCAAAAAAGTAAAAAAAGGAAAAGGAAATATGTATATTCAAGAGCACCCTTCGAGGCACTGAGATTGCTACACACACATACAGTTACATATACATATTACACCACCCATGAAATGTGTTTAGTTCATTCTCAACGTCGTCATCGTGATTAAAATCAACTTCATCAGCGCATTTTGCCATTTTTGGAACGCCTCAAGCGCAACAGCAGCAAAAAGTGAAATAACTTGGGGAACATTTCATAAATAATAAAATCAACAAGACTTTTAGATGCCCTGTAAACAGTAAAAGAATGAGAATAGTAAGAATAATAAACTGTCTAAATCTGTAAATACTTCTCAAAGTACAGGGTATAACACAGGCAATGCAAGTCAGACAGACAGAGAGAGCCACCCCCAAGTCTGATTTGGGGGAAAGAAGCTACTTCCTCCTACAACTCCCAACTATTACTTCCGGACATGATTCATGCGTATCAATCAAACTTTTGCACAAACGACGCTGCCATTTGTCATTTTGTTGGCTTCGGCTTTTGTAATTTTGTAATTGGGGCGGTTAAGCTACCACATACCATATAATATCTCTCTTTATGTCTGCACATTTATACACAGACATATATGTAGTTCGATATGTGTGCATACTTATTGAATTTCCGAATAACTTTTTGCCAAATTGAAGCAGAAAATCGATGAACTGCGACGCAAAATTGCCAAAAGCCTTTAACGAGCTACAGGGAGCGGTCAACTTGAAGAAAATAACATAATTGGGTTCGAGTTGAAGGCGATTTATTTAAGAGCTCTTTAAATATCCGCTTAAAAAAATAAACGAGTTGAGTATTGCACTGTGGATTGATAGAATCCAGTTTACAACTTATGATCTGAGATATTACAGTTTAAAGATTAGACTTTGTCAAAGACTACAAGAATCTTTTAAAACATATTTCATAGCAAAGACTTAAAGTGTCGAGTCTTTAAAGCATATTATCTTAAACTGTTGACTAGTATTTCTATTGTCAGCTGATTATATGTTCACTTTTTCAAAGATGATTGTTCAAAATTGATAGAATTGCTCAGGAATATTAAGACTTTTAAAGATAAACAGAAGCAAATCCAAGCAAATACTCTACAGTCCAACTACTATTGAAGTGAATCTTTTAAGCAACTTTTTAAACTGATTACTTTTCGCCCTCAATCTTATTAAATAAAGTATCCCATAATTTCAATCTGTAGAGACTAAAAGAATGTTGTTTAAAGTCCTATAAGTACTCGGTCTAGATTGAGCACAATGATAATAAACTCTTAGGTTAGTGACACGATCCAGCTACTTACTTACAATACAATACAAGTCAAGTCAAGTTAAGTCAAGAATCGTGCACGTTAAAGATCTGAAAAAGATTGCAGATCGTGATAGACGAAATATCTGATCTTCAAGAAGTGAGAATTCGGTAGCAAACAGTAAAGTAATGAGTTCTGGATACATAAGTTTAGGTTTGGATTGTATTTAGTTTTTTTTCCCACGTTGTGCAGTTTGTACTTGAGTCTCTTTCTTCTCCATCCTCTCTCTCCCTCTCTCTCTGTCTGTCTCTTTCTTGAACTGTGTTGTTTGCCGCCTTCTTGGAACATTTTCCGTTTGTTGGCTGCTTTCTTCTTCTATTCTTGAATTCTTGTCTTGGCTCATTACAATTACGTACATGTTCTGCCTGCTTACATGTTGGCTAGAAAGTTATGGCCCAACGCAATCGTAAGCGTTTATGCCCATTGCATCTTTTTTCGGCATTTTTTAATGACCGTTGAGCAACTGTGAGAATTTTAATATCGTCCCCATTCTCCATTCCCCGTGTCCCGTTCCCCGTTCCCCGTGTCCCTTCAACAATGCCGAGCAGCGAGCCATAAAAACGTTAGTTTTGAGCTCATAACCAAAAATGTGTTCGCCCGTTTCCGGTGCAGGTGCTTTGACGTTGACAACAACGTGACATAATCGAATATAATCACAATTCTTATCGATTCTTTGACATAAAACAAATGCATTTAATTCGCTACTTATAATAGAAAATAGATTATGTATAGAGATTGGATATTAGTTTTATCATTAAAGTTGTTGTACACTGCATTTAAAATAATCGTTCAGTGTTATTCGATTATTCGATAGGACAAAGACAACTGCAACTCTTGACTCTTCCAAGACTATCTTTCTATAAAACAAAATATACAGAGATTCCAAGATATTATTTGTATCAGCATAGGTATTCGATTGTTTTGTGTTATTCGACTATTCGATAGAAGAAACTGAACTGTAACTGATGCAACTCTTGACTCTTCTAAGACTATCTTTCTATGAAACAAATCCTTTGAGTGCTTCCGTTCCCATTTGGAAAATACGTGATTCCTTGATACCAGAAACGATTTCAACAAAAAAGAGTTGAGTTGAGTTGAATGTGTACACAACGTACAACGTACACAGACAATATTTGCATGTCGTTACCAAGTTGCATGCCTCATGCCACACAATCTCTCACGTGCACCTCTGCACCTGCAACTGCCTCAGCAACAAGAGGAAACTCTGGTCGGCAGTCAGGCATTCATTTGATTCATTCATAGAGAGGAGGATATCACGTCAAGTGGGCTGACTGACTGTTAGTCTGTTAGTCTGCTGGAATGCCGTTAGCAACCCTTTCAGTATTTCAGTATTCCAGTAGTCTGAAACCTCAATCCAAATACCGAAAGAAAGAAAGAAAAAAGCGTATGCAATCCCAGTTGCCAGTTCCCAGTTGCCAGTTGCCAGTTGCATAGGCCTTTATGTCAAATGTTAAGTATGTATACATCAACATCACAAAACTGTGGACTGGCGTCTGGTTTCTCGGGCATTCATTCATTTCAGATTCAGATTCAGTGGAGTTATGCGCCCAACGATGAGTCATCATCATCCTCAGTCGGATCCCCATTCATCTCATCCCCCAAGTGCCACGTGTCGTTGTTGGATTTTCGCTTTGTTTGTTTGTTTTACTTAAAAGCGTTTCTTGATAACGCTTGATCCCCGCTTGTGCTCTCTCAAAAGGGTTTTTCTTTTTGCCAGTCCACATAAATCGATAACATGGCCCATACACACACACACAGACACATATACACACATACATACATCCTACTTCCTACGTTCCAAAAGTTAAAATGCTCAAGGCTCTAGACAGCTGATACCCTACAATAAATAGTTGCTTGAAGAGCTTTTGAATCTGTTCTACGAATCTTTATGACTCAAGTATATCTCAAAAATTCTTTTCATATTCGATTATCAACAAGTATATCAAATATATACAGCAGACAATCTGGCTGTAGAACTTGAAATGTGAGGTGTCTTTTACATATTATCTAATCTAATATACTAATCGAATATCAAGAGTTTTTAAGGATATAGAGTTAATATGCTTAAATGCAAGTCTGTCAATATTTAGATATTTATTTATACCTTATTTATCATTCGTTTGACATTCAATTTTTTGGTATAAAAGTATAACAGACTGACCAAAAATCAGAGCTTTATCTATAAAACTGGAATATTCAAATCTTTAGGATACCAATATATAGATGGTAATATAGAGTAATGTTATTGTTTATAGAGTATATTTATAGTATTGTTAATCCAAAATTGTGTTCGTAGGCACAAACAGTTTCTCGGCTCGTTTCCGCTGTTGTTAATGACTCCCACTTAATTGACTTTGGCTGAGTCATTAAGTTAGCTACACAGTCAGTTTGTAGCAAGAAGCATGTGCCACACAGTACAGTACTCTAATGAGTAATGTCATAGAGTGAAACAGACAGAGAGAGAGTGAGAGAGAGAGAAGGAGAATGCGGGGGTGTTCATCAGTTCAAACTGATTGAAGTAAAGCTGTAAATGTTGTAATTGTAATTGTAATTGCAATTGAAATCATATTTACAACATTGTCTGACATTTGACACCGTTGAACGTGTGAGTCAAACAATAAATGAAAAACCACACCCCATCCATCCTCCTTCCCTCCCGTCTTCCTTCTCCCCCGCCCCGCCCCAATCAGATCATTTCTTTACTCTAGACTCTAGTTTTTCATTTGCAACCCGCAGCTTTAATTCCCAGACGAAGTTTGTAGTTAGTTCTGTGAGCAGCCAATTTGTGTGATTTGTCTGTAATATTGTGATGGGGGAGGGGAAATGGGGGAATGTGGAATGGGAGAGTGAGAATTGTGACGGTGTCAAGTATTTATTTTTTCATTTATCAGTCGATGTCGTCTCCCCGAAATTTGATTGCTCCAAATTGAAAAAATCAATTGATTTGGAATTTTGTTCTACTTTGTTCCCTTTACTACTTAGCAAATAAATTAGCAGCTTGTTGACAACTTCAACTTCAACTAAATGTTTGTTTTGGCTTAAACAAGTATTCAAAGAATTTAATACATGTCTCTTGGGCTTAAAAGTGGAACACGTTGCTGGGCTCGATTTCAAGTGAAAAGTATTTTAGGAATGCTTCAAATATCGAAAAGCGAACTAAAATAAACTTGACTCTGACTATACAGAGCTGTCAAATTGGTTTTCAAATTTATATTATATCTGAAGAATATAGAGAAAACTCTCTCAATGTTAATTACTTTAATTTGTCATCTCCTAGAACTAGATGCAGAATTTTGAATCTTGAAAAAATGCTGATTAATGTATAAAAACGTTAGTTTATCTCCTTAGACTTAAATAATTACTATTTGCTTGACTTAAGTCTGAATAAGTCAGATTTTCAGTTTACAAATATTAACATTTGTATAAATTATATTGACTTTTTATATTCGTATGAATTCCAATTTAGTCTTTAATTCGTTTGACTATAATTCTAACAATTCCAATTTACACATATATTTGTATAAATATCCATAATGAATTTGTCTATAATTATAATTCCAGTTTAACTAATATCTATATTTTTTGACGATAATCGTTTCCAAGTTATTTTTGGAACTTATTATTAAGAAATAGAAGCACTTCTAATGAGTTTTAGCTGTAACTCTGGTATTTAAAGAATTCTGACGCATTTAGTTGCCTCATTGCAATACAATTTGTTGTTGTTGTTGTTGTTTACTGTTGCTATGAGCCTGGCTAACAATAACAATAAGTAATTGTAGGCAAATTGTTTCTCTCGCTCTCTTTTGCAATATTGAAGTTCTCGGAAGTGTAAAACTCGTTTGCATGCTAGCGACCCATTAATAAGGCCAACAACGATGTCAACTAAAACTTTTGGCCCATTTTTATGGCCCAAGTTTTATTGTTGTTCCAGTTGTTGTTGCTGTTGCTGTTGTTGGTACCTTGACGACGGCTTTTGTGTAGAGGTCCTTGTCGGCATTTTTCGGTGTCATTGCACGTTTGACATGCACAAAGTGTCAACTCGCGACCCCGAGCCACGCCCAGTTCTTCGAGGGAGGACGAATACCCTTCCCTTCCCCTTCAAATTTATTCCTTCCTCTTTTTTTTTGACAATTCTATTGTGTGACACACACACACAGACACATATATAGTGAGTGTAAAAGCTTTTCGCTGTACAATGTGCAACCCTTGAGCCGTGCCACAAGTCCACAATGTCCTCAGCCCTGCAACATCGCGTCGTCTTCTGTGCGTCCGTCTACTTGGCCCCCGTCTCTGTCTCCTTCCCCCCCCCTCCCCTTCCATTCCCCTACTCCTCAGTCTTGGCTCAGCTCGAGTTACGTCGCCCTCGACAATGTCTGGGTTTGCTGCGGGAGCTGAAGAACCATTTAAAGTTTGGCGTTTCCTGTCGACAACATCAGAAATTAGTTGCAACTTGCCTCGTGCCCCACACTGACTCTCAATGGCTACTCAGCCTTTTCATAGCTGAAAGCAATACCTTAACCAACTGCAAGCCTTCCGACTTTTGTCAAAAGCTTGCGCACTCTTGAAATAAAATATATATAAAAATATTTTATTGGCCAAGTATTTCAACAACTTTAACTAAAATTCTAATATACATTTTTCTTAATACATATTTTTTGGGAATAATATATCATTTATTTAAGATTAAGCACAATTATTCCGAGAACCTATTAAACTGTCTGCTTGATACTTCAGATAAATGATAAAGTGTCAAGCAAACTCTTTTCATAAAAAATATCTGATCAAAGTGTATTTAAACGTATTATAAACCTTGCAAATTTAGAAAATGTTGAGTTAATTGAATATTTATATAATTCCAAAATTGTTTCAAGAATTCATGAATCCTTAATACGAATTATTATTATATCAATAATAGTTTAACTCATTTCAAACCTTAGGTCAATTAAATCTAAAGCAGAACTCAACTAATTCTCTTTGTTTTAACAATTGACAAAGTCAAAAATATTATATTTTCAATGTAAATTAATTTATTGTTTATTTTCTTTTCTTTTGGAAACAAAACTATTTGATTTTCTAGTTTGTTTAGCATTTTCTCTTAATTTCTTACAGTATTTAATATAAAACTATTTAATTTTTCAAAGACTTTGACTGATCGATTTTCCAAATATGTCTGGATCTGTGTCCTCTATTTCTAACTAATATAAATGAACAATTTTCCACAAATAAAATGCATTAATAATTGTTCATAAATAAAATGCATTAGCTTTCAAATTGTAGCTGCTTTTTGCTTCTTTAGGGTCATTGCTATCGCTTTTTGCCTTTTATAGATGTTGCGCTTTTCATTCTTTTTATTTATTTTCACAAAGTTTTCCACTCTCTGTTTATGGAGTTTTCTCCTCTTTTCTTTTTCTTTCCCTCTTTGTTCTGTTTCGTTTTGTTTTCCTGTGGTTTTGGGCTCTTTTCTTGTGTAGTTACTTCAAACAAGCGTTCAGTCAACGGGCATTTTGTAAAATAATATAACTGGGTTAGGGCGCTATATTTGCATGCCGCTTTGCCGCTTGGCTATGCCACATACCACATGCCGCATGCCACATGCCACATGCAGATGAAAGCAGCCGCTGTTAAAAAGGGGCGTGTTTGCCAGTCTCAGTCTGGCAAGTCTGCCTTCCAAGTCCCGTACAGTAATGCGCAAAAAAGTATGCTATGGCATTTTGTTAAAATTCTCTGCCGTTGTTTCATACCCGTTACTCACAGATTACAAGGGTATATTGATTTAATTGCAACGTGTGTTAGAGTGGGAAGAAAAAGAGAACTGTAGACATTAAACGAAAAACTCCATCTCATTCAGAATTTTTTTAAATAAAATGATCTTTTAGAAGGTGAATTCAATACGTTAAAAGGAAGTTATGAAATTTTTCACAATTTAAAGATTCAAATACGGGTATCTTGTAGTCGGTAACTGTCCTATGCCTTTCCTACTAGTGGTTTTTATTTTTGCAACCCTCTGTGTGTGTGTGGGTGTATATATATATATGTATGTGTGTGTGTGTGTGCGATGACTCATACAGTGCTGCCCTCTCGCATCCTGTGCTTTTGCCTGTTTCTGTTCCTGACTCGACTCGACTCGGCATTTTCTATACAGATTTTAATCGCATTTTCACAAGACTGCAAAATGATAGGCAGGATAGCATAGGACAGGATAGGATAGGCTCTAAGGAGCAGCTAACCGAAAACTATCATGACGTCGTCTCTCGGCTCTCGTCTCTCGGGGTTAAGTGGCAGTCAAGCACAACAACACACACACAGATAACTAGTCTGAAGGGCTACAGTTGAGAGAACCCGACTGTAGAAGACCCTTAAAATTTTTTAAATCTTTTAAAACTGCCGAATTAATTATCGAATCGTAGTCAAATTTTCAAGACAGATCTGCACTGAAGTATCATATCATTATGTATCTAGTACTTTAAATCTGTTAGATCTAGGTTTTCATACAGACAGCGCAGTTTATTAGACAAACTGAGTTGACCCTCTTGTACTTTTAATGTACAGGGTCTAACCAGCTGTAAGAAAAAGCTTGCAACAGCAGCTGTTGTCGTTGTTGTTGTTGTTGTTGTTACGTCTCGGTCTCTAACCTGCTGCACTTTTTAGCGTTTAGTTTACACTGCTCAACTTTTTCGGTCACCTGCTCGCTTCGCTGCCTTCCCCCTTCCCCCTTGCCTCCCCTTTTCCCTTTGGTTCCGACTTGGTTGACTGAACTGTAACTGTTAAACTAAAGATATACATATCTGAGGGTTAGAGGGGGAGTTTCAGCTGAGCTGAGCTGAGTCAGCACTACAAAATTTATTGACTGGGCTAACATGGGGTTAACTTGAGGGTTAGCCAGGGGTTAAACTTGGCCAGGGCTTGTCTGTGAATCTATGTATGTAAGTGTGGGCGAACTTAATGTGTCATTGGCACAACGTCATCATCATTAGCCAGGCTTAATCTTAGACAACCTGAAGCAGTTGGATTAAGGTGTTGAACTGCCCCGTACGACAACTATTACAGGGTATGACTGTAAACGTTTCTTTTACAACAATATCAAATAAACCTTTTTCATTCCGTAACAAGATCCACAACAATATCTTACTTGCCTTAAATAAACTGATGCCAAATGAAAGTAACTTACAATCAAATAAAACTTATGCTTATTATAATGATAAATATTCAGTTATCAGAGAACTTAAAAATAAACTAATTTTGAAGCAAGTTCTTTACAAGGAAATGGCAAATAAAACTTGTTGCGATATTCAATTATTCGAACTAGGTTTTTTTAGGTTCTTTAATTTTAGATACTGGACACATTGAGATTTAATAATGTGTGTCTTACCAGATAACATTATTTGAAACAAATTCTTCTGTTTCTCTTTAGGTACAATTAGCTATAGCTATTGTTCATTAAACTAGTTATTTTTAAATCAATTTAAACTATTTCTTGAGCCTATTGAATGAATTAACAGCTTTGTTCCCCTGCAGCTAATTTGCAGTCATCAAAATCAGTAAAATGTCCAACCTCTTTTGTAATACTTGTTGTCGCTTACTTTGATTATGTTAATATATTTATGCACATAACTAATTTGATAGAGTAAAGACATTACGTTTTAGCAGTAGTTAGTGGTTAGTATAAAGCTTTCATTTATTGTATATTTCCTGGTTGAGAAATTGGAATCATTAACTGTCGGCGCTTTAACATCTTGATATTTCCACACTTAATTTGACTTAATCAACAAGTTTTTTTCTTTCTCTCAAAGATGAGACATTTTATACATATTATAATTATGACAACTTGTTTAATTTCCAATTGCGAAAATTGCTCATTGAAGTGTGTGGCATAATTCTGGAGGAGACTGTAGAAAAAGGGAGGGAGGGAGGGCGGGGAGGTAATGAGGGAGGAAAGTTGCCTCTCAAATGTTTCAAGCTTCAAGTAATTGCAATTAAGCGCAAAGGAAGTAAACGAGAGCAACAACTCATCGCATCTTATTCCATTTTGGTTTTGTTTTACATCTTTTTAGACCCTGTACTGAACAAACACAAAGGGTATGTGCTCTCTAAATAGCTAATTAGTATAATAAATTTGGTAGTTATTTAAGAAACTATATGTTAAATTGACTCTTGTAAATTATTATTAATATTAGGAAAAAATGTACAGGGTCTCCCACAGTCAGTTTAGCTGAGCTTTCATACTATTCTTTTTTTTTTGTCAAGCTTTCAGTCATCTTTCTATTCATGCCGAGATCTTTATGTATATAGATCTTTATATATATAACACTCAAAAGCCCAAGTCAATTATGTGAACTGCTCGCTGCTTGAGCTTGTTAAGCGTTGAATTCGTTTTTTTTCCTCTTTTTTCATCATTCCTCAGTTTGTTTTTTTTAAGCAGCTCCCGAGACATCGAATCGCTGCTCACCTCTTGGCCTCCCCGCATATTTACAGGTCATGGAATAGGTCAATCATTTGAATTGTTTTTAAGTGTTGTAAGTTGAAGTCGAGCGCATAGAAATGGGTTGAGAGGTGGCAAAGAGAGAGAGAGTTGTGGGAAGCGGGAAACGGGTAGTGAAAAGTGGGAGGGAGGGTTTTGCCCAACGAAAGGAACTATGACTCTTTCAGTGAGTTTGTTGAACTTGTAATTGTATTGAGGTCTTTGCAACTGATTTCAAATGCAACGACAACGACAAGGCCCTTCAATGGCATAGTTCCAAGTTCTGAAGTTTGTTTTGGCTGAAACGAGACGGCAATAAGCCATAAATTAAATAAAAAACGATTAAGAGCCAGAAACAGTTGACCCCAAAGTGGTGGACATTTACTTCCAATTTGCAAAGCTATTAAAAATAAAGGGTTCAAATTTAAAGTATGAAGGAGAATTCTTTCCCTCTGCAATAATAACGAATTTTTATCATAAAAGTTAGTAGTTATTTGAGTGGCATTTAATATACAATTTGTATTTATAAACTTAACTTTTTCTTTAGCTTGTATACTATATAATCTTTTTTATAATTAATAGATGGAGAGAGTATCTAGAATTACAAAGGGAACACATCACATTCAACTCAAATTGCTTCATATTAAAATCAAATAATATGGATAGTCTTTTAAATATATTAATTCCCCAGTTCTAAGCTAGTTCCTGTATGATATATCCGCCTTTTATACCGATTACTAGACTAGACTATGATTCCCCTAAGGTAGCTCCTATAAGATACTCCGATTACTCACTCTTTTCCTTTCTTCTCCTCTACACACTTCTTTTCGTACGCTATGATTTCCCTAAGCTAGTTCCTAAAACATATATCTACTTTATAATACATCCCACTTAATATCGATTACTAACGCTTTTCTTTTCTTCTCCTCTTGCAGTTATAGTTGGATCAAGAACGGCAAAAAGTTCGACTGGCAGGCGTACGATAATCGTATGTTGCGTCAGCCAGGACGTGGCACATTGGTGATAACATCACCCAAGGATGAGGATCTGGGACAATATCAATGCTTTGCCACCAATGAGTTTGGTGTGGCCACCTCGAATTCCGTGTTTGTTCGCAAAGCTGAGTTGAACGCGTTCAAGGATGAGGCAGCGAGAAGTGTGGAGGCTGCTGAGGGTGAACCCTTCTCACTGCAATGTGAGGCACCAGATGGCTGGCCAAAGCCAACGGTGAATTGGTTGATCCAACAGACAGTCGATGCGGGTATCAAGTCGATTAATAACTCACGTATGACCCTCGATCCCGAGGGCACACTCTGGTTCTCCAATGTGACTCGAGATGATGCTAGTGGTGATTTCTGGTATGCTTGTTCGGCGACATCAGTTTTCCGTAACGAATACAAGATCGGCAACAAGATTCTACTCGATGTCAAACAGTTAGCCTTCGCGTCATCAACGAATCGTCATCCACCCAAACGTCAATATGTGACCCGTAAAAATGAGGTGGCTCTTCGAGGCAAGCGTGTGGAACTGTATTGTATCTATGGCGGGACACCATTACCTCAGACAGTGTGGAGTAAGAACGGGCAACGGGTGCAATGGAACGATCGAATAACGCAGGGCAATTATGGTAAATCCTTGGTGATACGGCAGGCGAACTTTGATGATGAGGGCACCTACAGTTGCGATGTGTCCAATGGTGTGGGTCAAGCGCAATCCTATTCGATCAATTTGAAGATCCATGCCATCCCCTATTTCACCGAGGAGCCAGAGATTCAGAATGCCGCCGAAGATGAGGAGGTTGTGTTCAATTGCAAGGCAGCTGGACATCCAGAGCCAACGATTCAATGGATCCACAATGGTAAACCGATTGCCCAAGCCGAAGAGAATCCTCGACGCACAGTGACCAATAACTATATTAAGATTGTCAATCTCGTGAAGAAGGATACGGGCAATTATGGTTGTAACGCAACCAACTCTTTGGGTTATGTCTACAAGGATGTCTACTTGAATGTGTTGGCCTTGCCCCCAGAGATTCAGGAGCCTCCACTAGAGGCAACAACCGTCAACGGTCGCAACATTACGATGCGTTGTCGTGTCTTTGGTGCCCCCAAACCTCAGGTGAAATGGCGTCACAATAACAATTGGTTGACCGGAGGACGTTACAATGTCCTGCCTTCTGGTGATCTACAAATTCAGGAGGTGACATTCGCTGATAGTGGTAACTACACTTGTCTGGCTGTCAACAAGTTTGGCAATGAATCGGCCCAAGGATCCCTGGTGGTGAAGGAGCGTACGAGGATTACACAGGAGCCGCAGAATTATGAAGTTGCTGCCGGACAATCGGCAACATTCCGTTGTAATGAAGCCCATGACGATACCCTGGAATTGGAGATTGTCTGGCAAAAGGATGGACAAGCGATTGATTTCGATGCCGAGGCCCGGTTTGTGAAGACCAATGATAATTCTTTGACCATTGCCAAGACAATGGAATTGGATTCCGGTGAATACACGTGTGTGGCACGCACACGATACGATGAGGCAACGGCCAAGGCGAATCTCATTGTTCAGGATGTGCCGAATGCACCGCGCCTAATTGGAATCTCATGTCAAGCGGACAAGGCTGAGATCTCGTGGGAACCCCAGGGTGATAATCGTTCTCCCATTTTGCACTATACCATCCAGTTTAATACCTCGTTTACGCCTGCTTCCTGGGACACGGCATTCGAGAAGGTGCCGAGCACGGATTTCTCATTTGTCGTGCAAATGTCACCGTGGGCCAATTACACATACCGTGTGATTGCCTTCAATAAGATCGGACCATCGCCGCCATCGGGACACAGTGAATCGTGTACCACACAACCGGATGTACCATATAAGAATCCCGAGAATGTTGTTGGACAGGGCAATGAGCCAAACAATTTGGTCATCACATGGACTCCGATGCCTGAGATTGAACACAATGCACCGAATTTCCAATATCGTGTTAGCTGGAAACGTGACATTCCTGCGGCTGCATGGGAAAATAAGGATATCTACGATTGGAAGCAGAGCAATATTGTGATTACCGATCAGCCGACCTTTGTCAAATATCACATCAAGGTGGTGGCCATTAATGAGCGTGGTGAATCGAATGTTGCCGCCGAGGAGGTTATCGGCTATTCTGGTGAAGATCGTCCCCTTGAGGCACCCACCAACTTTAGTATGCTTCAGGTGACGAGCGCTACAAATGCCTATGTGGGATGGAATCCAGTGAGTGAGGAGTCGGTGCGTGGTCACTTTAAGGGCTACAAGATTCAGACATGGACGGACAAGGAAGGCGAGGAGGGACTTCGTGAAATTCATACTTTAAACAATCAGGCGCTGGTTACACAGTTCAAGCCCGATTCAAAGAACTATGCCCGTGTTCTGGCCTACAACGGACGCTTTAATGGTCCACCCAGTGCTGTCATTGACTTTGATACACCCGAGGGTGTACCATCGTCTGTGCAATCCTTAGAGGCTTATCCCCTGGGCTCTTCGGCCTTTTGGCTGACCTGGAAGAAGCCACTTCATCCCAATGGCAAACTAACCGGTTACAAGATCTACTATGAGGTTGTCAAGGGCAGCTACGTTGGCGAGCGTCGCGAATACGATCCACACATCACAGATCCGCGCATCACACGCATGAAGATGGCCGCATTGAAGCCCAATTCCAAATATCGCATCTCTATTACGGCTACCACAAAAATGGGTGAAGGCACCGAGTAAGTTCTTACCTGAGTTTATCTAGTAACTGTCATTTAACAAACTCAATTCCTTTTGCTTATGTAGGCACTACATTGAGAAGAGCACACTGAAGGATGATTTTGCGCCTCCGTCTCCGCCAACATTCACTTGGGAACAGGTTCCCTCGGAGAATGGAGCGCCCAAGTATCGCATCTATTGGGTGCCCAACACTGATGGTCGTTCCGGCTCACATTTCTTCACCAAGTACAGGTAAAGGACAACAGAGAGATTTCTGCTGAAAAATTACTTACTTATCATCCATCGATTGTCATTGTCTATGACAGGATTAAGGGTGAACCCAAATTTTTGGAAATGCAAGAGGAGACGTCCAAGGACTATCAGGAGTTGGCCAGTCTTGAACCAGATACGGTTTACGAGGTCCGTGTCGTATCCGTCGATGGACACTATCAAACGGACAGTATGACCAGCGAAATTGATACGAATAGCGCCGAGGGACCGATAATGGTGCGCAACGAGAGTCTGGCGAATGCTGGATGGTTCATTGGCATGATGTTGGCCCTGGCCATCATCATCATTCTGTTTATCATATTGTGCATCATTCGACGCAATCGTGGTGGCAAATATGATGTCCATGATCGTGAGCTGGCGAATGGCAGGCGTGATTATCCGGATGAGGGCGGCTTCCACGAGTACTCGCAACCGTAAGAGATATATATAGAACATTCGATTAGTTTATCGATAACACTGATACTGATCATTGAATTGTTGATTGTTTTGCAGATTGGACAACAAGAGCGCTGGTCGCCAATCCGTTAGTTCAGCGAATAAGCCTGGCGTGGAGAGCGATACCGATTCGATGGCTGAATACGGTGATGGCGATACAGGTAAGATAGCGATAGCATTCGATAGTTTTTAAGTTCTCGAATGAACAATCCATAACGATATCGATTAACGATACATTGTTATCGATTAATTATCGGTAATCGATAAATATATTCAGCCATTCAGTGTCCCAAGTGCCCCCACCCCCACGAATTTCCACCAATTCATGTGCTCTCTCTCTCACTCTCTCTCTTTATTTTGTATATCAACATTTATAATTTGTTTTTGTCACCTTTTTTGTTTTTGATCGATAAACGATAACGATGATGTTGATGTTGATGTTGGTACTGATGCTGTTGCCGCTGCCGTTGCCGTTGTAGCTGTAGCCACAGCTGCCGGCCATGCAGCGACCGCTGCTCGCAAAGTGGGCATCAAGCAGCCAACGAACTTGCCACAATCTCAGTTGCAGCCTCAGTTGCAGTCACCGCCGCCACCTTATGACAACTCTATGGGCCAACAATATCATGCAGCCTAGTCTCATATGCCTATATATTTATTCTTGTTGCACACACACACACACAGACACGCACGCACTCTCAAATAGACACACTCAAACACACACACATACACAACCAATCAACGGCAACAACGGCGGCGGCGTCATATTTTAACAATTTCGTCCAGGTAGCCAATTTATTCGGCTCTCTTTCTCTCTCTTTTTTCGTATGCATTTTGTTAAATATTTCGCACTTTTTTGGCGGCTGTTTTCGATATAAAAACAAATACATATATACATATATGTATATGCATAGTAAGTCTAGTAAATGTTTCCACAAAGCTTAAAATGCACATATTTAATTTACCAGTTTTATTGAAAGGAAAAATAATAAATATTCCACTTCATTGGTTTTAACTATTTTCCAAAATTAATTACAAATATGTGCACTTTTTAACTTGTTAAAATAGTTACTTGACATACTGTATACATTATTTTGACTGGCTTTTTGCGTCGCGCTTCGCTTAACCGTTAATCATATCCCATATTCCTTATGCACGTCCTTCTCTCTTGTTGCTCTTAAGTTGTTATCGACTAACTGGCATCGGTGCTGCAGACGCGTCACGCCCCCTACGCCCACCCATTGTCCTCATATATAATATATTTATGTTTAAACAGCAGGTGTCTAGGATCATCCATCAAGTATACGCACGGTGGCACAAAGCAGATAAAGAGTATAAAAATTAATTCTAGTAAAAAATCTGCTAAAACCCGAAGAGTCTGGAAAATAAATTTCGTTATAATGCTTTGAAAAGTAGAAAAGAATTTCATACATAAATTAAATCTTCAGCTGCATGATATAGTTGTCCGATCTTAAGCCAATTAATATAATACCAATTAGGGTATAAGTCAGTCTGATTGCCATATCTCTAGAAATCTTTTCTTAATCGATTGTTTTAATGGATTATGTAAATCCTGGATAAAAAAGTGAAACCTGTCCCAAGGTTTATTAATGATGCTTAAAGTATTAATTGTTTCCCACTGTAACATATAAAAAGCTTCTATACTAAATTTCATCAACATTATTTGAGACCTTGTGACACTGTAAGGAGCCCAAAATGGATGATTCTAGTTAATAAATTTTATTTTGATCATGTTATGTGTATGTGCTGCTTTGTTCATGTATTTTTTAGTAGGATCTGTTCCGTTTGTTAATTAAAATTTCGTTAATTGTTTATTTGTTTTGCGTTTTGTTCAATATTCATTATTTGTGTTACTTTTTATGTTTTAATCAAAAATTGCACAATATTTAATTTACTTATTTGTATTATTATGTTTGTTTTTTTCTTTTTTCTTTAACTTGTTTTTTTCCCCGACTCTATAAACATCACACGATATCCACAACAACAACAACAACAACACTTGAAATTGAAATAATATCAATAATAAAATGAAACTTAAATAAAACAAATATCATAAACTATAATAAATAAAACAATAATATGCAGGCATGAACGAAGATGGTTCCTTTATTGGTCAATATGGACGCAAAGGACTTTGATTTAATTAGTAAGCAACGTCGAATAACCGAGCCGTACCCTCCAACAACAACAACAACAACCACCACCACAACAACAAGAACACACCAGAACAACAACAAGAACAGCGCCTAAAATTCTAAATGAAAATCAAAGTTTTTCTTTAAGTTAATTTTTAATGCGACGAGTTAATATTCTATATGAATGCGAATAATATTCTTTTTTTATAAACTATAAACTAACTGAAACTATAACTAAAATACAAACAACATAAACAAATATAAAACATACAAAACATACAAAAAAAAAACAATACTGCCAAGCAAATTGAGGAAGAAGAAGAGGAGAAGAACCGATCAAGAAACTCCAACAACAACAACAACAACGATGCAGCAAAAAGGCTATTTAAGAAAAGAAAAGAGAATGAAATAAGAAACAATATCAGATAAACGAAATGAAATGGAAACGACGAGGATTCACAGGCGAAGCAGAAGATGAAAAGAAAATCGCAAAAGTCGCCCCCACTCACCACCCACCAGCCCCTCCCCGTACTACTCGTAAAGCAGCTGCGTGTTCTCCTTGCTCGCTCTCTCTATCTCCGTCTCCCTCTCCCTCCCTCTATCCTTTTCTCTCTGCCCCCTTCTTTACACTCGTGCTTATCACATTTGCTCTCTCTCAATGTATACCGCGCTCTCTTTCTATCTCTTTCCCTCCAACCCGCCAGACTCTTTTTAATTTGTAATGCATATATGAATATATATTATATATTTTATATACATAAGTCTTAATTTAATTTTTTTGTTTAAAAAACGTAATGTAAATTCTCCGTTTTAGCTCCCTCCTCAAAAAAAAGAAAACAAAAAAGGAAAAGAAATTGCATTCATGTGTATTTTTTATGTATTTCTCTTTTATTTTTTGATTAATGCTATTTAGTTTTGTTTCATAATTTTAATTTTGTGTACTATGTATTTTTAAATGAAATATGTATGTTTTTTATTTTACTATTTCTTTTTCACTCTATTTGTTTTCTATGATCAGTGAAAATGTAAAGAAAAGTTGTAAACGGTTTTCATTCAACAAAAAGAAAAACAAAAACAAAAAAACATAAACTTGAAGAACGAATCAAACGAACTAAAAATTTAAAAATACATATTATGTTAATTTTTTTTTGTGCGTAGTAGAGCTATTTAATATTAAAAAATAAAAAACAATTATATAAAAATATTGAATTTTTATATACCTTATATTAGAAAGAAAAACCAACAACAAACAAAATAAAGAAAATGTGAACAATAAAATGTAAAGTGTACAAAATTTAGACCTTATTACTTGATTTTATTACTTGGCTTGCATTTAGGGACTGATTTCAAAATTGGATAAAGAAAATAATCTCTTAGTTTTGTTAAGTTTCGGGAACTGATTTTGATATAATCCGTTTTGAAAAAGTCTGTAAACGAATAAACGAAACGGTTGGCATCTGAAATCGAAAATTAGTGGCCTGAATTTGCCTTATAGGTTTTTCTTTTTGCAATATCATAGATTGTTTCTTTAAGCATGTGTATTTTATAGTTTTTTTGTTATTCTTTCAGCATCCATCAGTTTGAGTTAAATATTATGTAGCTATTATCTGATATTGTTTAATTTAAATGGAATACTCATCGCAACCTTTGAGAATCTATCAAGAAATTGATCTTGAATTGGACAATGATTTAAGAGATTCAACATTATTATGAACTTTTACCAACCATATTATTAAATTAGTCATATTACTTTGTAGTTTTAGTTTCTTTTAGTTATTAAGTTGGCTGTTTTATTTGTAAGCCTCATTTTTAGCTGTGAGCTCCGAAGTACGAGTGTAACTCAAGGTAATGTCTATGAAGCATGCTATCTCATATGCTTATCTATTTGTACCCGTAGCTTTTTAGAAATTCCCCGTAGTCGTAGTTACATACATATATGCCCAATTCCCTCCAGCAAACTAAAAATAACTATAAATAAACATCCCAAAAACATGACTAACCAAAGCAACTGAAGAAAACTGAGGATATTATAAAAATGAATAATGGAAAAGTTGAATAATAATATGAAAGAATATTTCAAATAACATGATATCGAAATGCGGCTAACTGAACTAATCAAGTACACACATATTAAAAACAGGTGTTGGTTGTGGCTAAAACTCACACTTACTTACACACACTATAATTAATCATGTTGTGCCATGACATTGTTAACTAAAGTTCTTTTTGCTTTTCCCCATACAGGTCAGTTCACTGAGGATGGCTCGTTCATTGGCCAATATGTGCCCGGAAAGCTGCAACCGCCAGTGAGTCCACAACCATTGAACAACACCGCAGCATCCCATCAGCAACCACAGACATCGCAACAGCAATTGTCAGCTGGAGGAGCAGGAGCCGGAGCAGCAGCAGCAGCAGTTGGTGCAGGTGGCAGTGGCAACAATAGTGGCGGTGGTGCCACAGCAAACACAGCTGCTGTTGCCACCTATGTCTAAAAGAATTAGATTAGAGGGGGGGCGTGTGGCAAGATGAAGATGCTGCCTGTGCCTAGTTTGCTATTTAAATCGCGCATTTAAAACTACGCCCAAGTTTATTAACTACAAATCTCTGTGTGTCTCTGTTTGTATGTGTGTGTGTGTCTGTCTGTATCTGTGTGTGTGTGTATGCATGTATGCCTGTGCGTGTGTGTGCGAGAAAACAAAAACTGCTTTAAGTGTCTGCAAAAATGATAAAAGAGAATATCGAATATTAAAAAACAAAAAAAAAACAAGAGAGAAATTAAATCGCGTGAATTTATTGCATTTAGTTTAGCTTTTTTGCTTATGTGTATAAATACTTAGCAAACAGTTCTAAAAATATAACAAAAGAAAAGAAAAGAAAACGCAGCCTTTTTCGACTTAAAAGAAATATGAAAAACAAAACAAAATATTTTTTTCTCTGTAAGCAAAACAAGCAAATTAAATTGAGAATTGAAATATCGTTCGTTGCAAGTTTAAAAAGCGCAGTTTCCACTTTTCACTCAATTTCAAAATCCACAAAATGAAAATGTTGAAAATGTTGTGAAAGTGGAATTGGGAACACGTTTTTGTGTATAATATGTATGTGTCTCTTTTTTTTTTTCAATGTTACTGAACATTAACAATTATAAAATGATTAATGATAATGGTAATGACCTAATAGAGCAGCTTTTATAATGTATTCTTAGTCGTATATACAACTTACATATATGCATAGAGAACTCTTTGAATAAATGTGGGAATCCCTGGCCTGGCCCAAGCTGCTGTTTAAGTGTGGCCAGAGCTCCTCGATTTAGCTTCACACTAAAATGTCTTATGAATTTCGAACTTTTTTGCGATATTAACAAACAAACACTCACCTACACACATACACACACAAAAGAACTTTGATGATACTCCACTAAAATCTTGCTTTGACAGAACTAAAATCTTAAGAACTTCTTAAAAACAATTAATCGAGAAACTATTTATAAAGATTAGAGAATTTTCAACTAAAATTGTATCGAAAAATTAAAGTTAAACATAATAAATAGAAAATTTTACTTAATAACTCGTTCACATAAATTTCTTAATAGTCTGAAAACCTAAGAAAGTTGAAACTAGAAAATCTCTTCAGCAGAGATTGTAAGCAAAGAATTGTCGTAATGTGTGTGTGTGTGTGTGTGTGTGTGTGTGTGCGTTAAATAATCTAACTATTTATGCCGTTTTTTGTGTATTTACAACATGACATGTGTTCATATTAAAAAAAGAAAATAAATAAATAAACTAACAAATAGCCAAAAACAATACAAAATAAAATCAAATAAAAAGAAATCGAATACTTTGATCATTAATTTGAAGAAAATCAATTTGTAAACTTCAGCTTAAATGCGTATGTACAAAGCGAATATTCTAAATAAAAAACATACAAAGAACAATATAAATAGAAACTACAACTTTATAGAGACTTTGTGCAAGTAAATCGAAAAACTTTGCAACTTTAACAATATAACAAATATTAATTAATACTTACATCAAATAAATATACATATTTATTCAAGTTGAATTGAATTGAATTGATGCTTTTTCGTATGTAACTATGTGTATGTACTAATTCTAATGTATAAGTTATTCATTTTGTAAAACGTCCATAGCATAATTAAATTGTGTAATATTAAAAGCGAACAGAACCCTATGTTTATGCCTATGTATAACTTTAACTAATACCAACTATTTACAATGATTTTGTCAAAACATCATTTGTCCACTAATTAATTAAGTAAAGCAATTAGTTAATTCAAATCTATAAGCGACTGACTTTTGCCAGAACTTTTGAATTCATTGCGCAAATTTCCACTAATCTAAAATTGTAAAAACTCAGAGAATTCACATATTTTCTGAGCAATGAATGGGCAAAAGTTAATCGAATAAAACTCAATTAGGGCGATCAAAATTAACTGCCATTTGTTTAGACTGTTTGAATCGCATTTAGTTGGGCTTTGCAATACCCTAGAATGCAATTTGCAATGCACGAATCTAGCTATCAGCTGTGCGAATTTGGAGAGAAAGTAAAACTCGGAACAGGCAAAGAAATTTCTTTATTTTCGTGCTATGCGAAGCTTCAGAAATGTGTTTATAAATCTAATCGATAAATATAGCAATAGTTACCGCAAATTATGTAAACAACTTTCTCTAATTTTTTTTTATTATAAAAGTTCGTTTATGTGTTTTATTCTTTCGTTTTTTTAATAAATAAAAACCAAAGTAAAAATTCAAAAAACAGAATCTTATTCATTTTTCAAAACTTGCAACAAAATAAATATCAAAGTAAGCAAAAAAAAAAGAAAAAAGAAATATTTATATTAAAAAATTAAATAAACAATGTATATTTTTGAAGTGTACAAATTTGCGTGTGCATTATACATAATAAAAGGCTATAACAAACAACTATAGAGGATCCCAGTCGAAGGTCGAGTTGTGTTGCTCTGCTTAATATCAAGTTAGAAGATAGTTAACCCATTGCTTCATTTGCTATTAATCTATGTATATGGTAATGTATGTGGTTATTTGTATGTATACATATGTACGAGTATATTATGTGGCTAAAAGCTTACACATTACATTTTGGTTCTTTATAAACATTACAGGGTTGCTTAGACAAATTTTTGCATTAGATTAAAACATAAAACCAAAAACCAAAAAGAAAAACAAAAACAAAACTAAATAAGAAATGGAATTCATTTTTGTATTAGGCACTGCACAACATTATGTTGTTGTTATTTCAATTAGCTATTTAACAATATGTATGTATTTAACAATTAATTATGTATGAACTCAGCTTAAGCCCGCACTCGAAAGCAAAAGAAAAAAAAGAAAACAAACCAAAACTGAAATAAAAAACCAAATAATAAACAGACCAATAAAGTTATCTAAAAACGAAACCCACAAAAAATTCATAACACCTGCAACACCACGCATATCCCAACGATTGAGATGAGGATGAGAAATGAGAATGAGAAATTGAAGAGATAATGATATTGAGAATGAGAATGAGAGTCAAAGCGTGAGCTGCAGCATAAAGAAGAGTAATACTAAGAGAAGGATAAAGAAAAGTATAATGAGGAGATAATTAGTTGGCACATAAAGAAAAACAAATAAACTAAATTCATAATACTTACATGCCACATAAAAAACACATATACACGTATACATTTACAATATATAAATAAATATATATATATATATTTACATGTATAGCGGACAACGATCTAAAGTTCATGAGAAAGCGATATATATATACATTAAATAAATAGAGAGATGTATAAGATTTTGCATAGATATTGTGATTTCTGAAACAAAAACAAAAAACAAAAGAAGAAAATGAAAATAGTCAATAATAAATCGAAAAAGGGTCACAGAAAATTTCCTCTTTTTTAAATGTGCTCATCTAAAATGAGGAACACTAAATATATAGCTATCGCTTATCGGTACGACCGATTCTAGAATTTGGTCTTTCTAAACGAATCGAAACGAAACAAACGCATTCGTGCTCTGAAAAGTATACTATACGAAAATCCGCTTGAATTCACTCTGAAAGTTGGACATTTTAGAAAAATCAAATAACAAATGAAAACAAGAAAGAAAACCGCACTGCCTGTCGGGTTCTATTTACATGTTTGTACGCATCTGCTTGCAGGAAATGGTTAAATCTGTATTGCAAAAAGAAAAATAAATTAAAGAAATATTGTAACTTTTGCAACGAGCAGAAACTATCAATCAATCTACTTAGGATGGAAGCCAAGGTGTTTGCAAAGCAGATGGGAAACTTAATTTGCACAATACTGTGATTCCCAAAAAAAAAAAAACAAAAAAAAAACAGAACAGAACAGATAAACAAATACAAATAATACAATTACTTTCGATATATGTATGTATCTATATATGAAACTAATATGAATATTGGATATGTACATGGCCCGTAAATTGATGTGTTTGTATATTTTTCCCACTACATATTGCAATTTGTTTACAATTTGTAATTAATGAATTACTTACTTATGCTAAATATGTATGCCCAATATCCAACTTTAACAACTATTTACTTGAATATTAACTAACCAAATGGCCTAAATACAAAATATGCGAGAAATACCAAGAATACTTTTTTAAAACTGAGTTTTTAGCAAATCAATATACAATTAAGTAACAAATTCATATACAATTCAATATATATATATATATACATATGTATATATACATAGTTCTTGTACAACAACAGCAAGGAGAACATTTGCAGCGAAAAACAATAAACTTTAGATTTGGGTACGTGAAATCAAACAAAGCAAAGCATAGTTAAAGTTTATGCAAAAAGAGGAAGAAAATAATGAATAACACAAGGAAGAATAAAAGCAAACACACCAATACAAATTGTAAGCTGTATAACTATGAAGAAATGCAAATAAACTAAAGAAAATTGTATGAGAAAAAACTTAAACACATTTGGGACTGTCTTATATTTTCAAGGAAAAGAAATAATTTTTGCTTTATCATAGGATATTTTTAATTTTACCAAACGGTATTTATTTGAAAGCGAAACTGAACAAAAGATTATATCATAAATTTTAAGTTGGCTTATTATTATTATTTTCCATATTTACATATGCTGATTATCAGTTGGAAGGGTTTTCAAGCAAGCAGATTTGTTACTAATGTAACATAATCATGCTGCATAGTGATCTTGCCACATGCACGAGCACGTAAACCAAATTGTCCAACATTGGGATTGGTTGGAACTTCACCTAATAAAGCATGCATTCCTAGGATACAAGCACCAACATCCAATGTACTCACAGGAGCCCAGAACTCCACCCAGCAGCCACCTTCAATTAAACGGCATCGTTTCCAATCCATAACCTCGAGCCCGTCGAGTCCTCGCATGAATACCGGATCGGGAATTCTTAAATGATTAGCACTGTTACATATGAGAGCTGATCTTTGTCCGGGCTCATCATAATTTATGCGTCCAGTATTACTTGCGAACTTCAATCCTTTTCGCACGCAACTTGAAAATAGCATTTGAAATTTGCATATATCATTATGTAACTGAACTATGTCTTCAACATCTGTAGGCCAGAAATCCTGAGGGTTCATAAGAAGCGGAAAATCATCAATATCTTCTTCTTGCGGTTGATTGCGAGTTGGTCCAGCGGAACGTGGCCTTCCTCCCCAAATGGCTCCAGGCAAACAGTTCAAGTTATAAAACTCCTGTCTGACGCCCTGGTTTGTTGCTCTGTTGGCTAAGGCCGTGACAATTGAACAAAGATTCGTGTACGTTACGTTGAGTGGTGATATTGAATTAGTTTTTGGGATAAACGGATAATATTTTTGGCCCGCAAACTCAAAGTTCCCAACAGCTCTGATTTTGTTAGCCACTAAGTTGAAGTTGGTGGTACAACCTTCAATAGCTTGCTGCTGATCTGATGTCAAGCGCGGTCGATATATATTCTCGCTACGCATAAATGTGAATTCACACTGTTGGCCAGTTACCTTAGCCACCCGATGCTCAAGTTGCGCAAGTGACACACGATAGATAGTTTGCACGCTGCAATCCGAAAGTTCCCTTATTATGTTTGGAATTAGCTTGTAAATCATGTAGACATCAAATCCGATACCTCTAGTCGTGATAGGTAGTGCAGATGGGTTCTTTGACACAACAAGAGTCGACATTTTCTCGACTACTTGTTTCAGTTCTTCAAATCCCTGAAAAGAGAATGATCTCTTGCTTCTTAAATTGTCCGAGAACTCTTATCTCTTCCAGCCACAAAATGTATCGCAATTTCTTAATGTTTTCTGCTAACATCAATTGTATCTTGAATGTTTTTATATACATTCATAAATGTACATATGTAGTTTTATAGCTTTGTATTTTTGTAGGCCAGCTTTAAATAAGCTTTGCTTGCGACCAGTAACAACAGCTGATTTGTATAAAGCGGGCACAATAAGAATGCAGATAGCACATACATCGAGCGCGTATATCGATAAGCAAAATGGTAATATTCTAGTATCGCGAATGTATCACCATCGATAGTTGAGACTCTCACTATCGATACCTGGAGAGTGACAAAAATCGAGTCGCTTATTGATATATCAGTAAAACAATCGATAGTTTGCCAGCTTACGATACAACTAATAATTTTAGGAAAACAGTGAAGAAGTAAACAAAACACAAATATTAAAGAAACATGGCACTAGCCATTCAAAAACCGCAATCGTTCATAGAAACTATCGTTGGCGTACCGCCGCTTAAAAAGTTGCGCCTCCAAGCGTCGGCGACGCCGGCAACGAAGCCGAAGGTTAAAGTTGAAAAGAAACTACAAGTATTAGCGCTACTAGATCCTTACCTGCCTGTCAACAATGCAAACAACGCAACCAACAGCAGTAGTAGTGCCAGTACCAGTACCATTACCAGTATCGTCACGAGCAGCAGTAGCAACAGTATCGTCACCAGCAGCAGTACCGTTCCCGCTCAAACTCCAGGGGGAACTCCACAAGTGGGAAACACGTGTCAGACAAGGGAGCTGCTTGAAGTGCTTGTAAAGATCACAGATGAGATTGCCTACGAGAATGTGCAGATAGCAGAGCTGAAGGAAGCAGCTGCCAAGATCTATCAATTGTATCAGTTACAGGAACGGGACAGTGACACCTCAGTACGTGTTAAACTGCTGGAATTATTCTCAGGATTGGGCTGTGAATGTAGCACGGAGGAGGGCATTATACTGATCATAGATTATTTCATCTATCTGCTGCGCAAGGAGTCGTCACAGAAGGTCCTCGCCCAGGGTATGATGTGTCTCTATCGCATTGGCCAGCAACGTCGCCAACTGGTTCCTTTGGCCTACAATACACAGGTGGCCCATCTGGCCAAGGAGCAACTACGCAGTGGATCCACACACACCCAAAAGAATGCCATGCTGGTGATTGGATGCTTTGCCACCTGCCATGAGAGTGAGCGACAATATGTTTGGAAGTTGGCGTTCTACATTGACTCCCAGGATTCGGGTGTACGTGCCCAGGCTCTCCATGCTCTTCTCACGCTGGGAGAAAGAGGCGCCCATTTACCTCCGGTGCTGTATAAACGCGCTGTGGAAGCGATGAAGGATGACTACGAATGCGTAAGGAAAGAGGCACTGCGTCTGGTTCATATGCTTGGCAATAGGCATCCCGACTATATCATTAACATGGAGCGACAGCACGAGGACATACGGATGATCGATGCCGCCTTCAGCAAGGTGTGTGAAGCCCTCTGTGATCTTTCACTGCAGATCCGTGTCCTGGCTGCTGAGCTACTTGGCAGCATGACGCACGTGAGCAGCGAGTTTCTCAACCAAACCCTCGACAAGAAGCTCATGAGTAATCTGAGGCGTAAGAGGAACGCCCACGAGCGTGGAGCGAGACTTGTGACCAGCGGGGAATGGTCATCGGGTAAACGGTGGGCAGATGATGCACCCCAGGAGCATCTGGATGCCCGTACCATATCCCTGATAGCCAGCGGTGCTTGTGGTGCCTTAATCCATGGCCTTGAGGATGAGTTCTTGGAGGTGCGCACAGCAGCTGTGGGTTCCATGTGCAAGTTGGCCATGTCCCGGCCGGAGTTTGCGGTTACCAGCTTGGACTTCCTTGTCGACATGTTTAACGATGAAATTGAGGATGTCCGACTGAAGGCCATCTACAGCTTAACAGCGATTGCCCGTCACATTGTGCTGAGGGAGGATCAATTGGAAATAATGCTTGGCTCTCTTGAGGATTACTCGGTGGATGTGCGAGAGGGATTGCATCTTATGCTAGGGGCCTGTCGGGTCTCCACACAACCCTGTCTCCTCATGGTCGTCCAGAAGCTGCTCGATGTTCTCTCCAAATATCCACAAGACCGTCACTCCACATACGCCTGCATGCGAAAAATTGGCCAAAAGCATCCGCATCTGGTAATGGCGCTAACCGGTCATCTACTCTGTGTCCATCCCTACTTCGAGACACCCGAAAGGGATGTCGAAGATCCTGCATATCTCTGTGTTCTCATTCTAGTCTTTAATGCTGCCGAGCATCTGGTTCCCATCATTAGCCTTCTACCCTTGGCCACGCATCGACACTATGCATATTTGAGGGATTCCATGCCCAAACTGGTTCCTCAGCTGCCCATCGAGGGTGCTTCCTCCTCCTCGACAACGAAGCGGGTTGATGATGCTCTTCAGGTTGCTGGTAGTTCAGCTGAATATTTGCAAATGATTCTAAATCACATTGGTGAGATATACACCAAGACAAATGAGCGGATTGAGCTACTCAAGACGGCACAATCCAATCTCCAGGTGAGTTTTAAGACTTGACAACACTAAACACTGGGTTAGAGCAAGATAACAATAGTGTTTCATGAGATTGAAAGAGATAGCAATACAAGTACATTGGTTCTCTCTGTCATTTTTTATGAAATGTAGATTTAAGCAAATATGATTTTTGAAATGAATTTGAATTCTCTTTTTCAGCGTTTAGGCGCCATCGACTCGGATATGTATGGACCATCGAACTTCCTGGAGACTTTCCTCTCGGCTCAGATACAAATCGAGCAGATACAACGTTGTATCAGCACCCAAAGGAGTCGTGTGCCGCTCAAGGAATCGCTGGCGGAATTGATACGCAATTGCCTTAAGTTGCAGCACACATTTTCCGGTCTCAATTACGGCGATATTCTGCAGGTGAAGCAACTGCGATTACGGGCAAGTTGTTTGCAACTTCTGCTCGTTGTTCGGGACAGATCGCAGAGTGCATTGGGTCCATGTCAGATGCTATTGCAGACAGCTGGTGAAATTAGTGCCTTTATGCGGACTCGAGTCACCAGCACTGGATTTGGTGAGAAGCCAGAGGTGCTGGTGAAAGAGGAGGATGTGAAACTGAAGCTTAAACAACCGCAACCAGGACAAGCTGAACCCGATAGTTTTACTCGCTCGCTTCTGTCCAAACTGGATGCAATTGCGGATCCGAAACCGGGACGTGTGTTCCGGGAAATTCTACCTTTGGTTCAGCACGCACCACCGTTGTCCCTGCCACCGGCCAATGAGAAAATCCGTCGTTGCATGGCCAACATATTGGAGCCGTGTCCGTTGCAATCTCAGGATAATGTTATCAAAGTGACAGCCGGATTAATTGCCGCCGTTCCATTTGTGGCCGAGATTGATAATCTGCTAGAGTCACAAAAGGCGGATATGCGAATCAAGATCAAATATCCCGACCAGCAAGTGCACACCGTAGTGCCCAAAATGACGGACTTTAAGCCGATCATGACGGAGCAGGGAGAGCACGAGACAAAAGTGAGATTGCGGACAACGATCCTTTTGTCGCACAGTGTCTGGACAGAGGCATCCTTGGTTGAGATCCAACTGTGCCTAACCGTCCGACCAGGCAGTGAACTGGAGCTCTGCAAGCCGGCCAAGGTGATCTTTGCCCCGAAGCCAGTCAGGCGAGGTATTTAGCTAGTTGCTGACGATGGTGAAAAGTCCACCAAGCCAATAACCCGGCGTGGCAGTGCTATACGAGACAATTTACAGATTGTTAATTTACAAATTCACACATAGTTACAGTTTATATCATGTATTTAAGAAATTTAAAATTGAACAATATTTTGTATGGGTATAAAAATAAAATAAACACTACTCTTAGCGAAGTTTACTATCTAAGCAAGTTAAAATCCTTTAACCTTTGATATTTTTAAATAAAATTTGAATTTTTATTGTATCTTGCTGCTATGTGCTATAAAACTATCGATTGCGTATGCATTTCGATACAATACTTATTAACATTGTATTTTAACCTCACATCACCACAGTCGATAGAATATTAATGCTATGACAACATTCTTTTACGGAAATCAAATTGTTGAGTGAAATATCAATTATTTGTACGATAAAGTGATTGGTTTTCAACCATCAAATAAGAAATACCAAATGATATGTATGTCGATATCGATACTATCGATATACAGATTGTCAACAAATACCAAATGTGTCTCGTAATCGTAGTGCGTAGTACGCGAGCAAAAGCTAACGCGAGTAATTGAAAGCGGAAAAGCAAAGCATAGCTAAGCTGAAACGTGCATTGCATATTACGAAATTGCAGCAGCCAGTTGAAGAACAGCTTGACTGCCTGCGATAAAAAAGCAAAAGAAAATTCAATTTTAAATCAAAGGAAAAGACAGTCCATACATACATACATGCAAAATATGTGATGTGAATATATAGAAAATAGTGTATGTATATTTGTGCTAAGTGCAAGTGTGTGTGTGTGTGTGTGTGATTGTATATGTGTGCGTGTGCAAGAGAGAGATAGTGTGTGTGCAGCTGAGTGTTTTTTTTTTAATTCTCTCTTGCTTTTATATTTCACATCAGCTGCCGTTCACTCGACGGCGTTCAGCGATTGTCTCTATTCCGATTAGGAAGTGCAGAAAATCATTTGTTGAAAAAATATACAAAAGCTCATATGTATATATATGCATAGATCTATGTATATATTTATATACATAGATATAGATATTCAAATATGTGCATGCGCATGTGAGAAGCAAATAATAAAAAAGAATGAAAGAAAAGTGAACAAGAAACAACAAAACAATGTTTAGCTATCAATAATAGTAATAATTATTATTATGCATATACATATATAACACAGATATATGTATAGGCACATACTTATGTGTGTTACTGTAACCAAGTGAGTGTAAATTTTTGTATCTGTGTCTGCAGTTGTTGTTGTCTGCCAAGTACATGCATACATACATATTGTATGTATATTTTGCATATATGTAGGTTTATAAAATTTTATACATGCATATATATATATACATAGTCAAGTGTAAACATATCTACACCATTTTTTTATTGTTGTTTTTTTTTCTGTTCTGTTCTGTGTTAATCGAAAATTTGAATGCCATGCTCCTCTTTGGCTGTTGTCATGCGCTCTCTCGCTCTCTCCCATATACACGTTCTTCTTCTTCGTTTCACTTCGCAACGCGTCGTGCGTTTTGTTTTTGTTTTGCAGTTGTTGCAATTGGACAACAAGAAATGAAAAAGGATACGAAACAACAACTATAAATGACAGTTGCCAAAATGGCAAAGCAACAGTTGCAAATGTAATGCATGAGAGAGAGAAGCAGCATTTGTCTAAATTGTCAAGTTATTAAAAGAAAAAGAAAAAAAAGTACATATTAAGGAAAATAATTCTTAAATAAGATTAACATACATAATTAAGCTCAAATCAAATCAATTGTATGTATGTTAATAAATCAGTGCGCGCACTCGTTATTTGGATAGATACATAGATCAAACGACCACAATTCAATTAAAATTGTGTTAATTATATTTGTTTAGTAGCTAAATTGAAGACACACCGAATGCAAGCAGCAAGAATAAGAAGAAGAAGAACTACATGAGCAAACCAAATAACAACAGCAACAACAACAACAACAACATCAGCTGCAAGAAACAAGTGAGCATCACGAACAACAACAATAACATCAATAACAGCAGCAGCAGCAACAGCAACAACAATATTACCAAGGACAAGCCACCCACCCATACTCTAGCAAATCTCACTCACCTACACACACATCGCATAGAAAGAGAGAGGGAGAGAGAGATTGAGTAAGAGTAAGAGAGCGGTGGGCCTTAACGAGAGCGAGCGAACCTAACAAAGATATAAAATCGTTCGATTCAAGGGTCGAAAGTAAAGGAAAGAGAAATAAGAATTCAAGAACTGAACTTACAGGAAAGCCACAGAGTAAATAGGAGTACAAAACAAAAGTAACTGTAACTGACTCTGCAACTGCAACTGTAACAACAGCAAAAACAACAGCTAGTATGGATCGTTACGATATGGAGGATGTTGTTGTTGCGCCACCGCCCATACTCGATGGCAGTTCACCGTTAAAGGAATGGCGCCTCAAACTTCAGGCTGGCTCATTGACACGCAACGATTTCATTGAATATTTCAAAAAGGAATCGCCAAAGTATTTTGAATTTCAAAATGAAATGGAAACAGGTGAGAATTGTATATGTATATGTGTACAGTGGCTCACAGCGTATTTCACTCACAATAGTTAATGATATGACATCATGTGAAATTACATACAAATAAAATAAACTCTAATGTCATGGTTAAGTTTAAAAAAAAAAATAAATAAGAATAGTGGGTCAAGTAAGCTGTGAGCCACTGTAGATACACGTAAAACATAAGTACATATAGTTACCACAGAATAATTGTCATCACCAATAGTACATTTGAGTTTCTTATTTATATTACAACACCCAAAAGTAGTTAAACATATTATTATTAAATTAATTCAATTGTGCCAAACTTTCAAATAAAAACAGGAATGATAATGATATGATATGAAGACTTTTCAAAATGGCATTATGGTTATTCTTAATCAGTCTTTAGCCTTTTCAAACGCCTGATTGACACTGTAAACTTCCAATTTTTAAGTATTTTCTAAACTAAAACAATTTCTTTTGCAAAATGATTAACTTTAAAGTTTAAACTGAATGAATGGTTAATAACAGGGTGTTGAAGTATTTTGTTTTACCATATTTACATGAATAAAGGGCCTATATATTTTGACTTATGACTTATCATCTGCAAAAGGAAATGTAGCTTTACATTGAAAACCTGACCTACAATTGCCGTTTATATCTTAACACTGAGTGTACGAATAAATGTTTTGCTGACTTTATGTATTTATGTTCATATATATGTATACAGGTTTATAAACATAAATGTATCTACATATATCTGTCAATATATTCATATATAGTTATCAGTTTTTGAGCCGTGCTCTTGAATTTGTTGTTGCTGTCATTGAGCATTGCACGTTCCGTAGTTTGTTGTTTCTCTCCATATACATAAATACATATGTATGTACATATATGTTTTTTTATGTATAAATATTTTATATCTCTATTGTGTTGTTGTTATTGTCTATTCGATTTCCGCAGATTTTCACGCTGTCGTTTTTCCTTTCATTGGACAAGTTGATTGCACGATTCGACTTGTCTACTTTACCTGTATCACCTTCTATGCAGCCCCTGTAACAACAACAACAACAACAATAGCAACAACAACTACTACTACTTCTACTTACTACAATAGGAACAACGATAACCTATAGCCTAGCAACAATAACAAACTAGTTTGCGCCACATTCCGTTAGAACTTTATACATTTTGTATCCATTGTCGTTAGTTTTTTTTTCTTCTCTTTCTTTTGTTATTGTTATTTTTCTGTTATGTTTTCTATGTTACTTTGCTTTGTATAATCGAAAACTTGTGCTCTGAAAAGTTGGCAAGCAACATTTTCCTTTTCTAGAATTCCAGTGGGAGTTTTCCACTAAATCGCACACCTGAACATACAGTAAGGGTTAAAAGTATTGGCACTCTGATAATCTCTCGGCTTTAGCGTAAAATACTGCCGTTTTTGTGATCAAATTAATATGTTTCTTATAATTGAAAGCGAATTCTACAGTCAAGTACAGTGTGGTTATTAACGTAGTATTATTAGTTGAAATTAGTTTTCCTAATTATTCGAAAGCAAAGAGAGTTTATTAGATCCCATAAAATAATTATAGTATCATTTCTTAGCTATTCTTATCTCCATATTTAATGATTTCCTTTGATTAAGTTTAGCATTTCATAAAGTTAATCTCTCCTCAATCCCTAAATTTTCTGATATCAAATTTTGGGACAAAAGATATTTAATCTAAAATATTGCGCCGTGGCAAATGCCAAACTATGTTATTTTTTTCTACCAAGCTTTGTTGTTGGCTGTTAAGTTTACTTTCTATAAGCGAAAGTCTTCTTGAATATTATTTCTTGGTAGTGTTATCATAAAATTGCATGCTGCGCTTAATTTTCTTTGAAAATACTTAAGCATGTCTGCGTATTTTAGATTAGTGTTGAAAATTGGAATAATGCGACGAGGGGATTTTTTAAAAACATAGAAAAGCTGTTAAGAGTACTAAAACTTTTCTACGGAATTACTTAACGAATGTGCAGCGTAGTTTGATAATACGGTTCCTATGAAATGCCACAAGCTGCTTAAGAGGAAAATCGACATTAATATACAATTTCAAGCTTCCTTAAAAAGTCCCTTTAATAAGAGTATAGGGATAAATCCTAAAAATTCTATCCTTCTCGCTTATATCTACAGAGCCAAGTTAGTTGCCAAAAGTATATAAGTAGTATTCATATAGTCAACCATAAGCAACTATATAAAAATAAGAAAGCAAAATATAAAGTCAAGGAAATATATAATTTAAAGCAAAGGAAAAATGTTTTATATGCCTTGCACATATAATGATGTTGGATAGGGTGTTATCAAGTTGTGAAATTAATAAATAGATAATGTAAATCAGACAAGAGTCGAGCTAAATTAGTTAGGTTTATTTTGGTATACTCTGGGGTATCTTCTATTCGATTATTCGTGACATATTCGTTACTTTTTTTGATGCATCATTGTTGTTATGTTGACACTTGCTGTAGCTAATTATACTACAATCTGAGGTGCACAACTAACTGACCGTCGGCCTGACTAAGTGACTGAGTAACTGACTGATAAGAAATGCAAAGAACTAATAAAAAGATACAATCGTACTATATACATTTTGTATTCATATTTCGTTTATTCAACTCGAGGATCGTCATCGTTGTTTCTTTTTTCTTTCGCCCATATATACCAGAGGTGGTCCAAAATGACGTGTCCAGTTCTCGGAAGATCCTTTGTTCGGCTGACATAATTAGACATTCGTTTTCGTGTCCCATTGGACACAGATACAGATACATAACATATATGTACTTATTCACATAAATCAATTTGTTTTCGGAATAAGGTCGATGGCTGTTTTACAAAATCTTCCTTTTTTGACTGAAATGCCGTTCATTTCGGAAAGTCATCTTGTTTTAGGGGCAGTTAAAGAATGAAGAAGACACCTACCGGAAATTTATGTATGTAATACAGTGAATGTCAGGAAATGTGTCACACTTCCTTCCATTGAGCTAAAGCTGAAAAACATATAATATTTAACAATGTATATTAAAATTTCCTAGAAATAGATTCAATAAATAAACTGGAATGTGGACTATTTTAGCTGAAATAGCTTTAACTGCTCGATCAGGCAATACCCTGTATCTGTTTTTAGTGAAAAGAACTTTGTATTGTTAAACATATTGTAATCCCAAGTTATGCTACAGTTCTGATGATGAATTAGAGTAGTACATTTTATTTTTACCTGCACTGTAAGTTCATATACGATCTATATGATCTCTATATTGTTGCTATTGCTATTGACCATGTCTGGCATACGTCATTTACTTCTGGCCAGGGAACTGACTTTTTACAGCCTTGACAGCCAGACGGACATAGGAACGGAACAATCAAGTGAATGCTGTGAAAGAAAGATATTCCAGGTCTTCTTTGTTGAAGTATATTGCGTCTCAGGCGTTACAGATCTAGATGCTCACGCAGTTGGTTAATATATACATTATATATATACATATATGTATATACAATGTGCTTAATTTAAATATATGTATATATATAAGAGATACTCAATGTAGTGCACAATTTTTGAGGTACACCAAAAGAATTGCTCTTAAACTTAAATTTCAGAATGCATTATGATATAATTTTCCAAGTCAGTTATAACTGTTTATTCAACAAATCAAATGGTCGATATCTATAATAACATATAGCATTTTAATCAGAATTTACTTTGTTCTTTTGCAAAACTAAAATATTTTAATTGATATATGCAAAAGTTGATTTCAAGTCTGATTCAATTATTATAAATTCTTATAAAAACCCCGATGTTCAAAGTAAGAGATCAGCGAACTTTCGACACCGTTAGGCACATATTTTATACCGAAATCCCGGATATTTTCCCCGGTGTAAGAATATATATACTATATATATAAGTGCTGATAGCCTCTTTGAAGATTGTAGCGAAACCCCGTTGCCCCCTTGTCATGCCTTGCCTTATCTCAAAAAGGTAATGTGGCCTTATCAACCGATTGTGATCTGCTCTCTCACTTTCACAAATCTCTCATTTCATTGACTCTTTGACTCGCGCTCTTTCGCTCTCTCTCTCTTTCTTTCTCTCTCTCTCTTACCCTCTCTCTCTCTCCCTCTCTCTCTTCTCTCTCTCACCCTCTCTCTCTCTCGCTTCCCCCTCTCTCTCTCGCTCCCTCTCTCTCTCGCTCCCTCTCTCTCTCTCTCGCTCTCTCTCTCTCTCTCTCGCTCCCTCTCTCTCTCTCTCGCTCCCTCTCTCTCGCTCCCTCTCTCTCTCTCTCTCGCTCCCTCTCTCTCTCTCTCGCTCCCTCTCTCTCTCTCTCTCTCCTCTCTCTCTCTCTCTCTCTCGCTCCCTCTCTCTCTCTCGCTCCCTCTCTCTCTCTCTCTTTTTCTCTCCCTCTCTCTCTTTTTCTCTCCCTCTCTTTCTCTCTCCCTCTCTTTCTCTCCCTCTCTCTCTCTCCCTCTCTCACTCTCACTCTCCCTCTCTCTCTCTCTCTCCCACTCTCTCTTCTCACCATTTTGGTCATTGATTTTGGTTATAATACGACCTTGAACTGTATTCATATTCGCAGTCGTATTCGATCTGTCTGTGAGTGAGGTTTGAATAAGATTCGATATGATTTCATTTTCGATTACCTCAAAACTCGTTTGCCGAAGGTTTTCATTTATTTTTGTTTTGTTAATATTATGATTATAAATGTTTGTAATAATTGTATTTTAATGCTGCTGACAATGATATCTTGAGTTCGACTTTGGTCTTGGGTCTTGGATTACTCTGTTGTGGTTGAATTTTAGATGCGTGACAAACAACTCAATGCAAGCTAACAAACCGTATTAGTTAGTTTCTCTAACTAGCGAATGATTATCGTCATAATTACATATATATGTATGAGCATCATCATCATCATTAAAAGCATTTTGGGTTTGGTTTCTCATTTAGATTTTGATTTTGATTTTTATTGTCTCTGCTTTGGGGTTGAGCACAAATGTCAACTCAGTGTTTGACTAACCAGTTTGCATATACATACACACATATATGTTTGTATATATTTTATTTTATTTTTATTCATATAAATACATAATGAGTGTCCATATAAACGCGGTTGCATATGAATTCATCCAGACAAATATTACTCATACGCCACCTCTGCTGAGGATGATGATGATAAAGTGTATTTTATAATTATTTATTGTGAATAATTGTCCAGATAAATTGCATTTATTAAATGATAATTGAGTTTTATAAATAACACTTAAGAAATAGTCAAAATTGAGTTCAAGTTCTCTTCCTATCTAAATATTTATTTAATGTTGAAATACTTTTAGAGTATACAAGTTTGTCATTGGTTTCAATAAAAAGCTGTTTTATTCAGTATTATTTTATTTATTATTTGCGTTTTGTATTTGTTCTCTGTATTCAGTGGCAAGCGAAACCAGTTGCGTTGCTAGGTTAGTTATTTTGCACATTTTCAAATGAAAGAAAACAAATGAAACAATGGAAACCAAATGAATTACTCACAAACACATATGATTACATGTGTTATGAAAGTTGAATTCCTTTTGTTTAGTAAAACAAATAAATTCTTGGAAATTATAAGTTTAATTATTTCGTATTTCGGAAAATCTTTAACAACTCATGGTAAACTTATGTTACATTTGAATATTTCATATTAAGATTAAGATACACTTTATTTTAATTTAGTTTATTTATTTAGTAAATATCGAACTGATTTAAAGATTGTTTCATTTAGAAAACTCTTGGAAAATACTTACCTGATTATTAGATAGATAGATAGATAGATAGATAGATAGATAGATAGATAGATAGATAGGTAGATTATATCTCTTCTTTAATTTTTCCTTTCTATATTTCGTTTTATTTATTTTTATTATTTGTTCTTTGGTTTTTTCTTTTCTTTTTTACAGATGCAAATGCACCAACGTGTGAGTACAGAGACTTGACATCCCAAAACCAAACCCGACAACATGTAGAAAACTTGCTGATCTGATTAAATCGATTTCAATTAATATCGAATTTAATTTGCTCACCTTTGCTCAATATAAATAACACACACTAACTAATTGTCCCCAAATTGTTTATTTGTTTATTTGCTAACAAAGTAAAACTCCTTCCTAACAATTCAAAATTTATCTCTTTGTGGGTGAAAAAAGATGACGAAAGTGCATATGATTTGGAAAGTGCGTTAGAAGAATTATCATTCACTGACTTTGTCTACTTACAAAATCATCCAATCCATTTAAGTCCGATGTTTGTCACTTTGGTGCAAGAAGAGATCAAGCGTTTGCAGGAGACCAAAAATGCTGTGACCTGCGGGTCGTGTAAGTTAATCAGATCTCCTTTCACTCCATCACTGGACATCGATTGAATACAGCTCTATAATTGACAGTTGAATATGTGCCTATATAGTTTAGTTTAGTTTAGTAGTTGGTCGAATTTAGTTTAAATGTTGTCTCCGTCCTCGTAGTAAATGTACTTATTTAGTTTGATTTGATAGTTATTAGATGGTTATTGAAACTGAAATTTGTTACAGTGAAATGCATGTTCAAGGAGACACTGGCCAAGGAGGAGATCATTGATGTCATGGTCGAATTTATGCTGGGCGATAATCCGGTTACTGCACTTGAAAAGTTGCAACTGGAGGGCAACACGGCCACCGTTTGCGGCAAGGTGTTCAAGAATGGCGAACCCACCTACAGTTGCCGTGAATGTGGCGTCGATCCGACCTGTGTGCTGTGTGTCAATTGCTTTAAGCATTCGGCACATCGCTTTCACAAGTATAAAATGTCCAGTTCTGGAGGTGGAGGATGCTGTGATTGTGGCGACGACGAAGCCTGGAAGAGAGATCAATACTGTGAGCTGCATTTGGTGAGTGACAGTCATTAACTATTTGTCTACATCTATTCTAATCTTATCTATTTCCTTTCCTTCAGGCAAATCGCAAGAATCCGCTGGAAAGCAAGATCATAACGGACGCTGTGTTGGAACGTGCCGAGATTTGTTTTAGTGCCATTTTGGCATTCTGTGTCAACTATCTGGAGATCGAGCCAAATGCGAGTCTACAGTGTCTGGATGGCGAGGTGGATGGTGCGAACTTTTGCACAGTACTGTACAACGATGAGTCGCATACATTTGATCAGGTTATACAGACACTGACAAAGATCGCAAAGTGTCGTCACAAGGATGCCATGGAGATTGTCGCTGCCATCGATCGCGAGGGACGGGCTGTCGTCAAGTGTGATACGTTCAAGGAATGTAATAAACTCAAGACGGACATTGAGAATCAGATGATACCGCCCACCGGTCTATTGACCAATGCCCGTCATAGTCAATCATTGCGCACCTCTGTGCTCAACATTAACTCGGTGGCGTGTCAACAATTTGCACTGCAACTGCTTAGCTGGTTCCAGGAGTTCCTCGTTCGTCACTATCTGTTCCGCAAGATCTTTGCGACCTTGGTACAGCAAAAGAATGAATCCTTTTGCATACGTCTCATTCTGGAATACGATGTTAAACTGTGGAAAACGGCACGCACTTGCTGGCATCGTCTACTCATCTCTGGCATGCTCATGGAGTACGAGAATAAAATGGTCTTGGCCCAGGAATTCTCGCGACGCTATGCGACCATTGTTGAGGACTTTATCAGCGATGATCACGATCATTCGTTCTCGATTGTATCGCTCAGTGTGCAGCTTTTCACAGTCCCAAGCATTGCCCATCATCTGATCGCAGAGGAGGGCATTTTGGATAAACTACTGCACACGTTCTATCATGTGGCCATCGAGAAGTTTATCCACAATCGGAGGCTCCATTTCAGCAAGAATATTGCCAGCATGGCATTCTTCAAGAGGGCCAACTACATACTCTACGATCTCCGATATCTGCTCAGTCTGAAGCCGGAAGTTTTCAGCGGTGATTTGCGCAGCGGTTTCCTTGAGGGTCAGTATTGAATTTCTCTCTTTCTCTCTCTCTAACTCTTATTCTTCTGTCTTTTCAGGCTGCAAGGCGCTGATGCGTGTGCTGAATGTAATGCAGGGTATGGAGTCGATAACTCGCCAGATGGGCCAACACATGGACTATGAGCCGGAATGGGAGTGTGCCTTTAATTTGCACATTAAACTCGCCTCGACCATATCACAGGTGATCGAGTGGGCAGCAAGTGATGGCAAGTTGTTGAAGAAGCTCTACAAGATGACGGTGCGTGCGCTGGTGACAAACAATTTCATTGTGGGCCTCGAGAAGGTGGAACCAAAGACCGTTGCTGGCCATGTGGCCAATTGTTTGATCTATGATGTATCCTTGCGTCCGGTTTCAATCCATTTGCCACTGTCTCGTTTCTATGCGGGAATCTATCTGCATCTGGGTGCCCATGACATGAAATACGACAACTTGCAGTCGGAAACGGAGGCGCTGAACATTAAACTGACGCCAAAGGAGATTATTGAGCCAGTTTTGTGCACACAGGCGATGATTGCCCAGGTAGCCGCTGGAATGTGGCGTCGCAATGGATACTCATTGCTGCATCAGCTATATTTCTATAGGAATGTCCGATGTCGCGTCGAGATGCTGGACAGGGACATTGTTTGCCTACAAATTGGAGCGTCTCTAATGGAAAGCAATGAGTTTCTCATTCATATGCTAAACAAATTCAATATGATCGCCTGGGCACAGCCCAATTATGAGACGGAATTGGCTCAATCTCCGGTAGATGATGAATTTATGCGTCAACTGTCCATGACCGATGAGTTCCTTGAGTTGCTGATTGTTATCATTGGCGAACGATGGATGCCAGGTGTTTCCCTCGTCACTGAGGAGGATCGTTTGCGTAAGGAGATCATTCAGCTGCTCTGCACCAAATCCCATTCACATTCGGAGCTGTCACGTGCTCTGCCCGATGGCAATGGTGGCAGCAACGATAGCATCATCGAGGATGTCATTAACACGGTTGCCGTCTTCAAGAAACCCGTTGGTGCTGAAAGCAAAGGCGTCTACGAGCTCAAGGAGCATCTGTATGAGAATTTCAACGTCTACTTCTACCACTATACCAAGGAGGACAAGTCCAAGGCCGAGGAGTTGCAGCGGGAACGACGCAAGCTTAAGCAACAACTAGTTTGTTGCCCTCCACCAATGTTGCCACAGCTGACGCCAGCATTCGAGTAAGTTACAATCATTAATCTCACAATTCCACATTATTCTAATGCTGACAAATTGTAATTAATCCATACACAGACCCATGGCGAACATTTTGCAGAGCAATGTATTTCTCAGCATCACCACAATGATCATGGATCGTGCCCTTGATGCTCGCAGTCGCTCCTTCACCGAGAGTCATCTGCAAAAGGTAAGAAGACGCAATTGGCAGTCACTTTTATATATAACAAACGATTGAAAAGTGTTTGGAACTGAACTGATATTAAAAAACTTCTCCTTCTCTTTCTCTCTTTCGCTATTATTTAGGTGCTGCATCTGCTAGGCTTTGCCATCCAAGAGGAGCTCAGTGAGCATTATCCTTTCCTGAGTTTCTACGAGAGATCACAAAAATACAACGTGCTGGAGAAACTGGAAGAGTTAGCTCGCTGCTCACGCGTAAGTTGATCAGCTAGCAATATGTTATAGATTATTTCAATTTAAATTTGAATTTGTACTTTTAGCTGGAGGCACATCGGGACTTTGTGCTGTGGACTATTAAGCGGTACAAGGATCTGCAGGCCAAGCAGGCGCCCAATGTGAGTGCCTCGATATCGACAAAAGCGAGCACATCCAGTGGCATTCAGCAGCATTCAAAGCAGTGTGACGATCTACCCTTGACATCGGAGCAACAGGCGCGTCTCGATAAGGAGGCACGATCCCGTTTGGCGGCTGAAAGGCGTGCCAAGATCATGGCTCAAATGCAGAATGCCCAAAAGTCATTTATCAAATCGAATGCCGAGGCGTTTGCCAGCACCAATACGGATGAGGGCGCTGCCTCAAGCTCAAGCACAAGTGCAAGTACAAGCTCCGTCTCAGGCTCAGGCTCAGCATCAGGCTCAAGCGTTCAGAAGCCAGGAGGAGGAGGCGATACCTCGATGGACTGGGAAGATATAAAAGATCCACAGGATGAACTTGGCGCTGTTGCTTTAATGCCAGAGCCAGGTAAAACAGTTGCCTGTCTGGGCCCGCGGCGAAGTCCTTACGAGATTGGACAGGACAATAGTTTCAAGTGTATATTGTGCTTTGAGGAGTGTCGCATTAGCAGCACTGAACCACCGTTGGTCAGCTCGGCATTTCTGCAAACATCACGAGTGATTTACCCCAAGTTCAATCAGCCGAATGTCCTCAAGTCAGCGTTGCATGTGAGCTGCTGTGGTCATGTGATGCACTACAGTTGCTGGAAGGAATATTATAGCAACGAGGAGACCAAGGAATTGCGTCGCCCCCAACGCAATCGTGTCGTGACCCAGGCACAGAATGTCGAGTTCCATTGTCCCTATTGTCGCACACTCAGCAATACCGTGCTGCCGGTTAGCGAGGCTCTGGCCAAATTCCCACTCTCGTTCTCGCCACAATCTCCTGGCGGAGAGACTGTGTTGCCTCTGGATGGTTTTGTGGAAATAATGCGAACTCTGGCCAACGAGCTGAAAGGCCTGCAGACAATGTCTGAATATCTGAGTTACACGAACATTCTACGCAAATCAAACATCATTGGAGATGTGGCACAATTGGAGCGTAGTGCACAGATTATTGGGAAGCCATCGTTGGATCCAAAGTGGACCGAGGTAATGGAGTCATTCCACAAGACAATGCGCAATGCGATGCAGAGTCAACTGCAGGGTTCACTCAACCAGGATTCACCAGTCACCAATGCAGCTGACATTGAACTGGACACGGTGTCGCTGCTCTGGGAGACATGCAGCTATACATTGCAAGCTCTGGAGATCTATCTGTATGCCATACAGAAACCGTTAAAGGCCGAACTTCCCATGCGTCATCAGAGCTGTGCCAGCAATTTGGTTCGCGCCTGTGCTCTCTACTCCTCCGATCTGACGCAGGCCCAGATTCGCAGCCAGAGCAAACAGGCTGTCAAGCTGCTGGACACCATCTTCAATCAGAGCGGTCCGTGTGTACTCGAATGGGACTGCTTTCGGGTGCTAGTCCAACTGAACTTTATGGTGCCCAATCTCTTGGTCGCAGCCGAAGGTGAGTTCTTCTTCCAAGTCAAGTCAATATATACTTACTTTTCTTTCAATTTGACAGCCAAAAAAGCGATTATTCCGAGCGGCAGCATGTTTGATTTCTATATACTGCAAACATGTTTCTTGGCCAACCTGACAAAGGCGGTCATTTACTTTGACTACGACAAGGAGGTGGAACGGCGTCGCAAGGATGGCAATTGGGATGAAGATGAGGAGGATCGAATGCAACAGTCGACATCCACTTCGGCACCAGCTCCCACTAATTGGCAGTATGTAACACAGCTGGCACCCAAAATTAAACAGAGTATGTGCATGTTCTTTTTGAAGAACAATTTGGCAGCGAGAGTAGCTCAGTTTGAGCGGGATGGTTGCCAGCGAGAGGAGTATGGGGACATGGAGATGGAGATGGGAGAGTCGCATGGCACAGAGGATTGTACACTGAAGCATCTGGCATTGCTGTTGGACTATGTGGAACGTGAGATGAGCTCGTTGTTTGCGTTGCGCCTGTCTATTTTATCGTTGCATGACCGATATTGATTTCCCCATCACATTTCCCACTGACAAACCGGATCGCTTTGATTTGATGTGCCAGTATTTGGGTCTGGAGTCACAGTTGGGTGTCTATTTCGATATGGAATCGGTGTATGCCACGATGATGCAAAGCTTTGCCTCCCACAACTACATTCGCACCGAACTCTTTGATCTGGCCGTGAGCAAACGTTTAAACATCCCATCTTGGTCACAGTCATCCTCATCAGCATTGACATCGACATCGACATCCACAGCGACATCGACATCGAAATCAACAACAGCAGCAGCAGGAGGAGCATCAAGGGAAGAATTGTTAATACCGTGCCAGCGTCCAATGCCGCATCTAGTGCCGCTCTATGAGGATTACAGTGATCTCATCAATAGCGTGTCGGATATCTTTTGTCCCAACAATGAGCGCGAGGAGATGAAGACACCAACAATGTGCTTAATATGCGGCACAATCCTATGCGGACACTCGTATTGTTGCCAGCCCGAGTTGGGTAAAATGAATGTTGGAGCTTGTACGCATCATGCCCATGATTGTGGTGCCGAGGTGGGAATCTTTTACGCATACGCGACTGTCAGGTGGTGTATTTGGGCAGAGGCAAGGGATGCTTTGTCCAGCCTCCGTATTTGGATGAGTATGGAGAGACGGATCAGGGACTGAGACGTGGCAACCCATTGAGACTCTGTAAGGCAGCGTATGATCGCATCTTTCTACAATGGCTTGGACATAATCTGCATGAGGAGATTGCCCGTCTCAACGAGAATACAAATGTGGCCATTACGCAGTGGCATCACATGTAGTCCGAATGTGCGATAACAACAATTATCGACAACAGTTTTATGTGTCAGAGGGTGTTAATGCTAACGGTACCGATATCGATCTCGATATCGATACCGATAGCAATACAGATACAGATAGCGATAACGTTACAGTAAGCGATAGCGATAGCTGAAGATTAAGTTGATAATGAAGATGATGATGATGACGATGACAAAGGCGGCGACAGTCAATGTGATTATTACATACTAAAATTAGGAGAGCATATTTATACGTCTAAGCATTTTACTACTATTTATCCCCTACCCCCAAGATTCACACCACACACATACACACACACACACACACCACCCACACACCCTTCGCAAACAAACAGAAACAGAAACAGCAAAAAAAAAAGGAAGAAAGCAATCGAAATATTATGTTGCGTGTTTGGTTGTTGTTTTTTTCTATACATATATATACACACAGATACACATGTATATATATGTGTAAAAAGCACTTGCATATATATACATTACATATATATAAAAACCTATATTTTTTTCAATATCTTTTTTTTTTTTTGTCTAATTGTAATATTAGAGAACTTGTTGATAATTTGAATAGCAGGCATTGCAGCCTCCTCTAGTTATTATATTTAATATGTAATTGCTTACTTGATCTAGCCTGATCTAAGCTCGACTTATGTTTGAACGGGCGGGCAGTCAGACGGGCAGCCAGATACGGTAACAGATAAAAACACACATAATAATTATAAAATAAATAAGAAAATTGAAAGTAAAAATAAAACTGAAGAAGAATACTTAATGAAACTGCAAATTGAGTAACAAAACAAAATACTAAAAGAAAAACATAAACATTAAAACAAAAAAGAAAACACTGATCCACCGTCCCTCAAAAATATAAAACTCAAACAGAAAAACAAAAATGAGAATTACAATTCGAATTATATCTAAATCCGCTATAGAAACGCATGTGTTGTTGCTTCTTCATCTGCTCGTTGTTTTCGATGTGTTTGTTTGTATATAGAGAAATAAATGTTATTTGTAATTTGTAAACTGCAAACTGTAAACTGTAATCAGCCAACTGTAATCGTTAATCTGTAAACTCGTAATCGGTAATATTTCAATTGTAAGCTCTGTAATCTACAGTCTCTGGCTTGGTGACGATGACAACATCTTGTTGTGTTGTATTAATCCTTAAAAGAGACTTACAGCAAAGAAAGAAACCTCTCAGTGCTTCGATTTCAGCACGTCTAAGTCCTGCTCCGTAGACTAATACAAACCTTAACAAAATACAGCCGAACTTCTCGAAAGGCAGCTACTCTACAAAGAAGCTGTCTTTATTAGCCATAATTCGATTTCAGCAACGTAGATTTTTTGAACCCTGCGCTCTTTATAAAGTTGCTTAAAATGTTTCCATTTAAAATTTTTTTTATAAATAGTGACCTTTGTTATAAACAGTGACCTTTTGCATATATTTCTCTTTTCTTTCTGTTGACAATTAACAATGTGCAATCTTCTAGTTTACTTCCATTTTAAAGGTGCTTTCAACAGCTTGATTCCCGAATCAAAACTCATCTAATGAGAATTGTTCACTTGGAATATCTATAACATAAATTGGAAACTAAACTGATGTTATTCTCTTCTCTAGAGAAGATTCCCAAACTTAACGAAAACTTAGGAAGTAGCGCAGGGTATCTCGTAGTCGATCTCTTTCGACTATAGCTTAATTCTTCGTTTAATTGATGAACGATGATCAATTTTCCGCATAACGAAAAAGTTCGAAAGGTATATACTATGTGTCTATATGTATATTCATAGAATCAGTTAGCTTGCCAAATAAAATGTTGGACAATGACGACGACAGTGGCAACAACAACAACAACAACAACAATTGAAGCATCGACAATTGCAGCAAACAACAACAACTGTAACAGCAGTAGACATACTAAAAAAAAAATAGTCGAGTCATGTTTACTTTATCAATATGCTTACACCTCTATATATATATATAATATGTACGCATACACACACACAAAACACACACACACACATATTACATATGAATGTATTGTACAACAAAAACATTGATTACTGTATTTGAAATTCAACAACAACAACAGCAACAACAAAAACTACAACTACAAAAAAATAAACTCAAAATTCGTTTTGTGAGTAAAGAATAACAACAACAAAATAAAATGAAAACCAACAAATAAATGCAAACTTTGCAAAATTTTAGTGATACCGAATTTTTGTTTTCTGTGGAAATATGATTTTTTAAGACTTTGGACCTTTTCAGAAACGTCGATAGCTTTGGTTTATAATTCAGTTCAAAACAGCTCGAGATGTGTATAAAACTAAGCTTGCCTGATAAAGAGTATTCCTCATATGGGATTGGAGAATTTTACAAGCAGCTGGATCGAATCTCTATATTTATTTATCGGATATTATGACTTAATTAGAAGGCTGTATCCATATTCTTAAAAGTGCAATTAATTTATAGATCAATCCATGTTTAAAATGAGATTACGCAAGGGAATCGATTAAGTTCAGTTAAAGTTATGCAAGTTTAAAATCTAGAAACTCTGTGACAATCGGTAAAAGCACATAACAGGAAATTCTAGGATTCAAATTCATACTTCACAGCAAAAAACATACTTACGATATTATAACAATCCAAGGAGAGTGAAAAAAATTTATTACTATAGATGCAATATTAAAAGCTATAATAGAATCAATTGAAATGAAAGACTTGTATGATTTAATAATATAGGAATTCTTTATTTTGGAAATCAGCTAAATGTAATCGTTATCGTTATCGATAGGTAATGCACATAATTATCGATGGATCCACACACTTACATATCGATCATTCAGTAAGTATAAGTATATAAATACAAAGCTACAGACTATGTGGTAATTGGTAACTGCTATGCAACCCATTTTCCCCCTCCCAACCCCCGTCCCACCCATATAAAGTATGAATACCCCCTTCTCCTGTTGTCCACTATACAAAGTTTTCATTAAATTCTGTATATCGATATTAAATACATAATGAACTCATATAGTATATATAGTATAGTATGTATTATTATGCGTATTTCTCTATAGCTCTATTTTTTTTCTTTTGTTTTAGGGTATGTACAACTTTGGACTAGATGCTGTTTAGGAATATTTACAATGCTGCGTAGACCAAATAAGAAATTAGAAACAGAAAACAAAAAAAAACAAATAAAATTAAAAAAACAAAATTAAGAAAGACAGAAACAGAAATTGTTGTATACTGTGTAAGTATGCAGTGAATGCGCTATATAGATATAAACAATACTCTAAGATCTTAAACAAAGTAAATACATCGCCATATGCTTAGCCAAAAGCCACCGGTAGATGGCGCCATCGTAGTATATAAAGTACAGATTCTCAAATTCAATGCCACAAGCGAAAATCTCTTTTTCTCCTCCTCTCTCTCAAGTCCTTGCTCGTCTTGCCACTTCTCTCCTTCTTCTCCCTCTTTCTCTCTCTCTCTCTCTAGTGCTCTCTTTTGGAAGTCAGATGTGCAGAGTTGCTCCTGACATGGTAATGGAAATGGAACCGGATGCAGCCGCAGTTGGCGGCGGATCCTTGGCTGATGTCTGCGGTTGCATGTCCTTGCTCTGTTCCAGATCGATTACCAGACAATCGTAGGAAGGAGGCGGCAGATCACACTTTACAACACTGTCGTAGCTCGGCGGCATCGAATCCACAATACGCAGCACATCATTCTGCGAGTTGATCTGCAATTGCAAAAGGAATCTTTCATCAGTAAAGTAATAAATATATTCTTCTGGGAATCTCTTCCATCTGAAGAGATGACTGTGCTATCAAAGTGTTCTCAGTAAATGTGGGGAAAGTTTTTCGATTCAATTTTCCTATATATTGTTACTCCAGTCAGACAATACTTACGTGGGGCAGTGCTCCATTGCCGGCACGATTTCCCGCCTCATCGATGGGTCCAGCCCAGATGCAGACGCCCATGCGATGTGTCACATATCCACAGATTATGACACTTATCACCAACATGCCAATGCCCAAGGCAAAGACCAGCCAACGTGACTCGGGACTCTCCCGCATCTCGTGAAGATTCTTTTCCAGCTGTAAGGCGCATAGGATCAACACTGGTACCGCCACCATGGCCACCAAGAGATCCACAATCGGTCTCTGATTACTTGGTCCACCATTTAGAGGTGTTCGTCCCAATCCCAGCGACTGACCACCATGATGAGAGCCAAAGTTCTGGCTGCTGCTGTTCGGCGTCAATGTGGAACGGGCCACGACCGTGTTGTGGTTCTGTAGCACCATGCTGTAAGTGATCAAGGATGAAATTGTTTTAGTTATAGTTGCAGTTGCAGTTACAGAGAAAAAGGGTATCTTTAACTTTAACAAATTACGCAGATTACAAAAGACTCTTTTTGGGATCATTTTACTTGGTGAAATTCCATTTCAAATATCTTACATCTGTGCTATGTATAATAATTTCGAATAAACAACTAATTTAAGAGATGTGAAAACGATATGAAATAAGATACTGCTTTATAAAAAGTATCTATATACAAATATATACTTATATCTAAAAAGATAATAAAGTGTACCCCTTTTTAAATAACCTTTTTTTTCAAAACAAAGTACTTATGCATCGAGTCCAGTTTATTCAAAGAGTTGTATCTAATATAAAGTGAATTTGTCCATAATATGTTTTCTTATGTATATATGGAACATTCTAATTGATTACCGATTATTATGATGGTTCATTTCGAAGAGATAAAGACATTGATCGACTGCGTCATCAAGTGGCCAAATACATATTTGTTGGCTGCTTGAACTTCAATTAATATTGGTTAGCATTCAATTACAACCAGAGGAGACTCGTCTGGCTATCAAACACACATGTAGATACATACTATATTTATGTATATAGCTACAAATGTATCTTTACTGATTGTGAGTGCAATTGTATCTTGAAAGCATACCTGGGATCAAAGGCGTTGCTCAGCAATAAGTCGTAGACAGCGCGCATTATTTTTGGCCTTTTTCTTTCTTGATTTCGATTTGTTTGGGATACTTGAAAGCTCACGTTTTTATTGATATCAATTGGATATTTTATGATTGTTTTTTATTTGCATACTCTCGTATTCAATGCTTGCGATGTGAAAATGTATCTAAGAGATGTTGCCAATCAATTCTAAGTTTGACATTTGTTTTTGGTTAACCAAAATACTTGAAATTACAAATTACACGCATTTGTTTATAAGTATACTTTATTTCATTTATATAGTTTTATTCAGGCAGCGGTTAGTTCATAAGCTAAACAGAAATTTGGCTAGTTCAAATAGGGCTACATTTAAGATTTAAATCGAGTCACAAATAGTTTAAAAAGAGAAGAAAAAAACAGAAAATCTTAGGAACAGAATCTACCAGTAATATGTAAATACACAAAACTATTTATTAGTCAACACATTTGCCACTTTCAAGACTTATTCAACGAGAAACTGGGAAAGACCTTCATTTGAAATAGAAATTCCATGAAACATTTCAATCAATTATGATGAAATTTACTGGGTTATGGGTATTCCACTCACAATCAGTTGTCATCAGTTTTATTCTACTATACAGTTTCCGTTTTATGTATTCAATAATTGAAATCTTGTTTTAGATACTCAATTCTTTGTATCTTTTGTGTGTTTTTTGCGATTGCATTTTACGTGCACTTTATTTGCTTTTCTGCTTTATGCTTCTCTATCGTCTGGTGTTTCCCCCGAGATTTTAAGGCCGTAACTTTTAACACGAAATCAGATAAGAAATATACAATTTAAATAAAAATTAAATAATGAACTAACAAATAAATGAAACAAAATTTTTTTAACAATTTATAGATTTTAAAAATTTGTTCTTTAAAATTTATTAATTATTTTTTAAGTTAAAAATCTTTAAAGGCTTTAGAGGATTTGAATACTAAATTATTATTTGTATATTTTTTAGTCAATCAGCTAGTCAGTGAATCAATAGTAAGACAATCATTCACTAAGTCAATCGGTCAATCAATCAGCTAGTCAGCATGTAAATCAGCCAGTCGCTTAAGAGGTCAGTCAATCAATCAATCGGCCAGTCAGCCAGTTAGATAGTCCATCTTTTAATTAGTCAATCATTCGAATAAAATAAATGACTGACTGTCAGTCATTCAATCATCAATCAGTTAGTCAGCCAATCAGACAGTCGGTTAATTCAAAGAGTCAATCAATCAGTAAATCAGTCAGTCACTTAATCAATCAGTCAGTCATTTAGTCACTTGGTCAACCAGTTAGTTTTTCAAACAATCAACACGCTATTCAGGCAGTTAGTTAATCAGTCAATCAATCAATCAGCTAGTGATGTATACACATCATGCAATTTTTGTGCTGGAGTTGTTTTTGATCACAGATCGCATTGTTCGCTGGAGGCCGGCCAATGTGGCGTATACTTGATGTGCAACTGTGAATTTGAATTCGAAACAAGAAGCATCCACAGAAAAACAAAAAAATTACAACAACAGCTGCAATATTGCTGCTTATCAAGTTGCGCTTTTAAGCCGAGGGGGCGTAAGCGGCAAAGAGGGCGTGGCTGTAGCTGTAGCTGGTGACATGGGCGGGTTTTGATGATTAGCAATTTACGTCTGAGCATCACGAGATTTTCGCATGCACTTGAGGTTCAGCTGATAAGCAACAACAATGGGAAATGAAAAACGAAAAGAGGGAAAAGAGCACGTGTTTTTTTGTTTGTATTTATTATAGTATAAAATTAATAGTTTTTTTGCATTTATATTTTCTCGTTTTTGTTTTAGCGATAACTTCAATTAGTTCTATTGTTTCTAAATAAACATTGGCAAATTATCAGGCGCGCGTTGTTTGCCAAGTTGTTTTAACCAAGGCGGCCGGGCGACACCGACACCTGGCAATTAGCACCTTATGGCCAAGACATTAAATTACCGCAGCAACAACAACTACAACAACAACAACATCAACTTAAACAGCTATAGCGATAACAGCAACAAATTGAAAACTGAGGCGATTTTTGCGAGTTAAAACCGACACGGAGCGAACCTCACCGGCCGAATGTTAAAGCATAACTGGAAAAGTGAATGAAAAAGCGGAAAAGTAAGTAAAAAATTGTGCAAATTGTAAAGTGGAGTGCAGAATAAAGAAAACTGTAAACAGCAACAGCAACAATAACAATAACAAAAGCAATGACAACGCTGCGTATGCGCAACACGAGACGCTAACAAGAAAGAATCACTTGCCACATTGGGGCACAGCTTACATACTCTTTTCAATTGCTGAAATATTCGTTTGACAAGGAAACAAATGTACACTTTATTTATATATTAAAAGAAAAGTTAATAACTAATATTAATAATATTATTTGTCTTCATTTTATTCCAAGAAATATGAGCAACTATAAGAGAAAAGCTCACAAAATTATAAAAGAAAAGAAACTAACTAAAAACTCAGCAAATAGTATTTTCCCTTATATCTTTAGTTAACAAAAAGCTTCTGAAACTTGCACATTTTATAGTCTACTGACTTTTCAAAATATTATAAGTACATATACTTCAAATGATCTCTTATATCAATCTATCAATGTGTTGCACATTTCAAGCTAAAGTAATCATACCCGTTGTGTCAGAAGCAAAAGAACAATCATCATAAAGTTGCTCCATAATGGTTTATTTTTCTGTAATTGTTGTCCATAACTTGTTGCTGTTGTTGTTGTTGTTGTTGTATTGGGAATCTCGTAATGTTAAGGTCTCATTTTGGTTCTTTCCGCTTTTATGATTGTCTTTGTCTTGGATTAACCGGTTCGCACAGCCCACAAAGATTCACAATTCACAATTAACAATTCACAATCTACAGAATTTACAGCTTAGAATTCCACATGTTCAGTTGAAAGACTGAAACTTTTTACTCTTAATTGAGCGTGTGTCACACGCTTCGTATTACGCTTGTAAGATCTATCAGTTTTATTATAAATTAAGCCAGATTTCAATTATCCATAGTTAAGATATGAAAGAAGTGTTTTCCACATGGGAAAAACTAGCTTAAAGTTGGGAAAATATTAAAATTTACTTTTACCTTTTAAATGATCATACTACAAATTTAAAATGCATTTACAAAACAAAAGAATGAAAGAATTTGTAAATTGAAAGACCTTTTAATAATATTTTCACTGAATATTTAAGTGAAATGAAATAAATTAATATGAAACTAAAAATATTTTATTAATAATAAATAAATGATTTAGTTTTTTTAACTGATTGTCAGGGGCATAATCAGAGTTCTCAGCAATAAGTAAACAACATACATCGATGTTCAATGCTTAATTAATTGTCTAGTGGTTGCTGGTTGCTGATTTCTGTGTTTCTGCCAGAGTTTTCTGGTTACAGTCAAGTGACTGTTTATAATTAATGTTTTATATAGTATACAATCTGATTTTAGATATGTTAGCTATCATCGTGGTGGGCGAAACGAATTGAAGTCAGCTGCAGCTTGAAGAATCATGTCAAAAGTTTTGCTTCAATTTCCATTTCTACAGCTGTTAAAGATGATGATGATGATCGTGATGATGATGATGATGGAGACTATCTGGAGAAAGGGGTGACCAAAGAGGAGAAAGCACGCTTCAGTTGAAAGTGCGCGTGATTTTCAATTGAAATGTGTTTTGTATTTTGTGTGATAATGGAAAAGAATCCGTTTGTTGCAGCTGCAATGCGACATTAATGAATAATTAATGCACATTACAATTACGTTGCGTTACGTTAAAGTGCTCACTTGTACATCGTGTTGAGATACGAGATGCGTTAATATTTCAGATACAGCTACAATATCTTTGCACTCTCCGATGACAAATGTAAATATTTATGCGATGTCAATAGCAGTTTCATTAGGCGTGGCAAGGCGAGAAGAGGAGGCGGGACGGGAGGAGGTTGAGAAGGTGGAGGACGGGGGCGAGGCTGTTGACTGATAAGGCAATGTCATACAGTTAACCGGTTAACGGTCTTCACTTGACTTCATTTCGCAATCCCCCTCTCTCTTTTCACACACTCTCTCCTTCTCTATCTGTTTAAATTTATGATTCTTAATAATTCTTGCTTCTTCAGCCGTTACAACGTCAACGCTTTCTGTTATTTTTGGCGCACTTGACGTATACTTAACATATTTGGGCGTGTAATTGCGTGAGTGCATTTCGATTGTTGGCAGTGTGGAAAATGATCTGAATGTGAATCTGGGAAATGGAACCACAACTCAAATCAACTACAGTTGATGTTGCTGAGTCATTTGGGAAATTGTTGGCGAAATCTGATTGTGATTGTGAGTGCATTCATCATCAGTTAAAAAAGCTATTCACATATTTATTTATTTATTTCGATATCAACATTAATATGAATCGCAATCCGATCGATAACTGTCTGTGTTTACTGCAATGTACAAAATTCTGAAGTGAAGCTAAACAAATCTAAGTACAACGGTTTCAAATTAACCGAGATAAACAAGACTTGAACTCGAATCAAACATAACAGAAAAATAAGTTTCACCTAAAGTCAGCTGAGCTCCAAAGATCAATATCAAGTTGTATTTAGTGGAAATAAACAATATACATATACATATATATATATAATTTTAACCAAGGAAAGAACTATAACTAACCATATTCGATTGCTTTGTTATCTGAAACTTTTCAATCAATTGATGTCTTTTCATTGAAAACTTATTTAATGACAAATAAAAAGTATCTCAAAGTCAATTTAATTGAAATCTCATTACTCAATAGCTTTGCACTTTGCATTTGAATCTGTTATTTGCACATAATCTTCCTTGAAGTACTTGGTATCTATATAGATATTGCATATAGGAAGTATATAACGTATAGTTTATATAATCAAATATATATATATATATATTCATAGTTTAACAGGTTTGTTATGAGATTTAACGATTCCTTATGTCGAAATCTATTGCATCTTGAATAACTATATATTTATATATATCCACCATACAGAGTAAGTTGAATTAATTCAGATTCGTGACAGTTTGAATGTGTGAATGTGCATTCACATTATTCACATGACATATTCGATTGCATTGCATTTTCATTCATAAATTGCAAAATGAATATGAATGTGAATGTGAATATGAATTCTCGCATTGCAGTCATTGACCACCAGACAATTTCCACTCGGATGCTACGAGTATTATTCTATAAATGAATATGAATCTATATACTTATATATATGAAATTTACTGTGTACCTGTTCCTGTTGTTATTGTTAATGTTATTGTAATCGTCGTGTGTATATATAGTACTTATAATAAACAACTGTGAACTTCCTGGGCCTATCTCGTTGCCAGTCATCAAAATGTCATCTGGTAACAAAAAACAAAACAAGTTTAACAAATTGTCTATAATAAAAGTATCTCAAGATACACACACACACACAACTCTATGAAGAACTTGAGTTGACCTAGAAAACTACAGTTAATGGGGTCGATTTGAGCCAAAGAGACAATAATTACTTGAAAGTTCACACATTGGTAAAGTATAATTGTCGCAATCATTAAGTTTCATATATATCAAATTAAGTATTTCAATCTGTTCAAGTTCTGCAAAGTTAGCAGTTACTTTTTTATACTTGTTTTTTTTGTGGATTTAGCTGTCTTCGGAAATGGCTTTCAATGCAGTTGTCTGTGTCTGCAAGTTTCGGACCTTCATCATGGGTTTCAAGCTCAAGCGTAATCAGCAATTTCAAAATAAAAGTACAACTGAACATTAAATGAAATATAAAAAGTACTAACTGTTAACCAGTGTCCCTGACGTTGCGTTGTAAAGATTAAAATGGGGGATTTTTTTGCATTTGAAAAGCCAAAAACAAATGATTAATGCGGTTAACAATTTGTTCTACACAACACGTCAATTGTCGGTTGGGGAAAAAATGGGAAAAGGGAAAATGCAACTGCATTTGGGTCCAGAATTATCTTCTCGCTTATCAGCTGTATCTCTGAAAAACAGGCAGACAGACAGGAGATAAGAAGCTCGAGATCCACAAATATATATGATTATAGACTCATAAGTGTTACTATTAATATTTATACTCGTATTATTATATTCACATTATTATATTCGTTGGAACGTGGATCAAGTCCGAATGCACGGCATTATATACACGTATGTCGCCAAGCAGATTAATCCCCATTTCATTCCCTTACATTATCATGTTATCAGGTTATCAGTTGCAGTTGAATTAAATTTCTAAAGTTTTCCAAATTATTTACGAGCCTCATGAAAATAACTTGGTCAAAACAAAATTGTCATAAAATATATCGTAAATATTTAGACAAATTAGTTTATTTGTTTATTTAAGTTCTGAGGAAAGTATAAAATGTAGATTTCAAGTTCAGTGTCATATGATTTCGCCATAAGGAAAATAAGTCTAAATTGGATGTGGATGAATATTTATATTATATTATTATTACTCTTACATATAATTAATATTATAATATTTATAATTAATCTTAAGTTTTCTTATGATTTGTTCAACATTTTCTCAATTTGTTAAGATAGAGTTATATCTTTAAGAGAATATAAATTAAAGTACAAAACTTTATTTGAAGGTTTCTTCAAACTTTTAAAGTATTGTTATATTTATATTGTGTTGAAGTTGTCTTTAATTCATTAAGATACAATTGTATCTACATAAAATTCATATGTGCTATATATTTGTTTGAGGTACTGAATTCCATCTAGTTTGTGTTCCCTAAACTTCAGTTCCAGATTTTCTCAGTTGTATTAAGTTCTTTAGCACTTCGATGAGATACAATTGTATCTTGAATTTCATGCTATATCATATAAATACTTTTGGTGAAGTTTTCCTCATGCTTCTTAGAAATATTGTTTGAGTAATATTTTGTTTTAGTTATCTTTAATTCAACGAGATACAATTGTATCTACGTAAACATATTATGTGGTGTATATTGTTTAAGATACTGAATTGCATCTAGGTTGTTCTTTCTATACTTCAGTTCAAGATTTCCTTAGTTGTATTCAGTTCTCTTGCACTTCGTTGAGATACTTACAATTGTAGCTTGAATTTCATGCTACCCTTTTCTTATCGCTGTGTATCTTTGTATCTTTGTAAATGTATCTGTATCTGTATCAGTGTATCTGTTGTGTCTGTGGCAACAAACTGATAAAATGAAACTTTTCTTGATAGCTGTAAAACAATTGCGACTAATTGCGAGGCGACAAAAATAAACGAGGCATCGAGGCATCTTGAAAAAATGTGGCACAGTTTTCATGTATTTTTATTTTAGTTTCTGTTTTTTAGCTGTTGCCTGTAATTGTAAACCATGCTTATAGATACACATATGTATCTGTAAGTAGTATGTATTTATGCATCAGCATCAGGGGGAGGGGGTTAAATAGCATTAATGCATTAATTGATCACGACGCCTTTTAATTGTGAGTCTCTCGAATTTGTTGACGACATCGCATTTTGATTGACTAAATTACGCATTGCCTCTGATGATGGGGGAGGGGCCAAAAAAGGGGAGACTAGCCAATTTGCTGTAAAAGTTCTAGATGTCGATGATGCTGTGACTGACTGAGTGCCTGAGTGATTGAGTACTTGAGTGTTTGAGTGTTTGAGTGTATTCGTTATTCACAGTTCCTGTTTGGTCACGTACACATTTGACAATAATTGGAACTCTGTTGTTGCTTTCGTTAGAATAATTCTAGCTTTTTGTTTTTGTTATTGTTTGTTCTTTTTCTTGTTTCATTTTTATATATTTCCATTTCCATTTATTTATATTATTTTTTTGTTTCTCTGCTTCTAGCTTAGACTTATGTATGTACACATTTTTTTCTTTGATTATATTCTTTGACTTGTTGTTGTAGTTGTCGTTTAGCTGGACTACGTAAGAATATACGAAAGTCAAAAAAAAAGTTCTATATATAGAAAGCAAAAGCAAAAAGCTAATGTCGCTGCCAGCGAATTGTATTTTGTTTTCATTTTAGATTTGTTGTTGCTTTTTTAATGTTCTGTATACCCTGTAAGCATTTTAAATGAGGGTATACAAAGGGTATATGCGCATTCTGCATAGGTATGCGACTGGCTTCGATTCAATCTTTTCAGTTGATTAAGAAAACAAATTAAAAAAGTCAAGATATGTAAAATATGTACAATTTAAAATGAATTTGTTACAGAGTATTTAACAATCAATAATTGTCGATTATATTTTGTGTAAATTTATTTCTTTATTATTTATAATTGTTTGTTATTTATTCTATGTTAGCCATCAAATATTTGTTTAGTTAAAACAAAAAGAGCAGAGCAGACGTCAAGTGTTGAAAAACGTCACATTTCGAAATTGATCAGTGTTAATAATAAATAAATTGCCAGTAAATTGGGTTTGATTGAAGATGAACACACACTACCACTGGAATGACACCTGTTTCGACTGGAAGCTTGACTGTAACTGGAACTGGAACGAATGTTCCACTTCCAATACAATCGAATTGAAAATTGAGTGATTATCGCTGAGTGGTGGAGAGAGAAGTAACAGTTTTAAATCACAGCTACATTACAGCTGTCCTGACCCCTGACCTCATGCCACCTCCTCCCACCCCAAATGAGGCATTTTATTTATAGTCCCCCCACCACCACAACCCTAAAAGACAATAGGAAACAATAGCAACAACGAGCGAAATGAAACATAAACATGTTTGCCGAATGCTTTGTTTTTCTTTACCTTCTTTTGCTGCTTCTTGATTCATTTTCAAATTTCGTTACTCACCTGAAATTGTTGTGTACTCTTCCGCTCTTTTGTTGCCACTTGCCACTTGCCACTCGCTCTCTCTCTATGTCCCTCTCTCTCTCTCTGGCGGCTCTCTTTCTTGAAGTTCTGTAGATTTTGTTGTTGTTGGCGAAATTTCGTTGCGTTTGCTTCGTTTTCGTTTTTGTTTTCACGTTTGTATTTCAAAGAATACCAAAAAAAAAACAGAACAAGAAAAAGCGAAAAAAAGAGCACAACACAACAAAATCGAAAACTTTGAAAAATGTTTCAAATACGAATTTTGCACACGCGTTTTTACTCTTATTGTTGTCGTAGTTGTTGTTGTTTGTTGAAATGTTTTGATTATTCTGTGGTTTTTTTACTTGGCTGTTGTTGCTGTTTTTGTTTTTGTTGTTGTAGAGATCGAGATCGTTGGCAATAAAATTCGCGATTATTTTGTGTGGCTGCTGCTGCAGAGTTTATTGTGTTTGTATTGTGTTTGTGGCAAGTTGAATGCACTTTATGTTGAATGCAGTTTGTAGTATTCTCGTATTCTAGTATTCTAGAAGTATTTAAGTACTCTAGCCGTGGTGCTGACTCTGCGTATATTCGTATCGCTCCTGGCAAAGAAGCCAGAGATTGTGATCCTCGCAGCCGCTCTTAAAAGCCACACTCCAGTGCAACATTACAACACGCTGCCAGCAATTTGTTTGCTTTGACTGCCCCACAAAATGATTGAAGAGTATTAAATATTCTTGATTAATCTGGTTGCTCTCTCAAGTTGTTTGATCAACTTTCCTTCAAGGCTGTTCAAGTTACCAGTTTCCTCTTAAGGATTTTCACAGTGGGCTTTGAACTTAAGAACACAACAACAACAATACCAATAGCGATAACGACAACGGCAACGAGACGACGTATACGTGACGACCGGTCTTTGGGGATCTACACATAGAACGTTTCCGATACCGATATCGATATCAATACGACGACAAAGATGGACTCTGTTTAAATGATTTGTTCGCTTTCCGTTTTCGTTTTTATGTATGGCGGCAACTCTCAAATGGTTACTTCTTAACGCAACTTAAACTCAACTGAACTGAATGCGAACAGCGTTGAGCAGCAACTGTTCACTCGACTCAATTCGATCGCTCTTCTCTGCTGGCTGTGGTCTGTGTTCTGTGGCGACGACGAGTCGTCGTTTGGGGCCGACGTCGCCATGTTCGGGACATCTTCGGCATCTTTGACTTTCGCGAATCGTTCTTGTTCGCATCGCATCGCAACAGCATCATCTTCGTTCTCTGCATAATTCTTAGTCTCTCTCTCTTGCTCTCTCTTTTTCTTTTGGTGTTGTTCACTCTTTACGTGTCGTGCTCCCGCTCTCTTGCGCTGTGCAAAATTGTTGCTCTCTGCTCGCAGGACACTGATAAGCATCTAGTTGTCGCCTTATCTAATTCGCCAAGTGACATACAGAGGTGATGATGTTAATATATGACTATCTCTATACATATACATATGTACATTGTACATACATGCATGTTTAAAGTATTTTATGATCCACACTCTCGCAAACTCGCAGATCATTCCCAAGACTGAGAGATACAACAAAAAATTTTATATTGTTCCTGGAATTTAGAATATATTTTCATACGTATTACGTATGTTATCTGCGCCAAGAGAAAAGTAAACAGAATCCTAGGTCAAATGAGTTTGTTTTCTTTAAATACGCATATGATGATTTTGAAATTCAATTCTACCACACTCAAACTATAAGTACTATATATATGCTTCTATCATTTTTTGTTTTCTTTTTTATTAAAAATTAAGTATAAAATTAAAATATTCTCTTTTTTTTTGCTCTGTGTACTTTAGATAATAGCTGGGATGGGAGCATGAGGTCCATTGTGGCAAAAGCAAACCAAAGTAATCTGTTATCTGGTATCATAATACAGGTAATACCCAGCTAGATTATAAACTTATGCGTACCCATCAAAGATCTCATTTCGTTCTCTACACCTTAAGTAGTTCTACAGAACTGTGCTAAGACTAAAGTAAATAAATACGACACTCGTATTTACAAAAAGCGTAAACAATAGATTCAGTGGAGCTAATCATCCTCAATAAACCAGATTATTAAACGCATTCCAAGGAAAGCTCGAAATCATCAAACTTATGGGATGTGCTGATTTTCAGAATTAGATAAATCATAAATGAGATTTGAATATCCTTCAGAGAATTATCTCTATTCAAATTTAAGAAGCTTGTTTTGCGGATTTCTATAATTTTAAAATGTAGTTGAATTTACAACAAGTCACACAGATAATTTAAACTATAAAAGAATTATTAAAGTTTTATGTTTCTATTTCAGTTATTTTTATTTAATTTATAACGAAAGTTCCCCTTTTCTGGATTAATCATAAGAGCTTCTGATTAAGGCCAAGTTCCAGGGAGCCATTAAGGTCAAGCTGAACCGGTTCGGGACCGGTTAGCAGAATTAGTTTAATTTATTGTCAACTTGAAACAATTGAAATGAATCTTGAAAGAAAAAAGATGCATGCAATTTATGAAAGTTTGTTATCATCATCGAACACGCCTTAATTGGGTTGACGACATCAGTGTCACTATCTACCTATCAAGGGTAGTGCATATACATATATATACACACACAAACACATACATATATATGTACATATATGTATTTGTAAAGACATACATAGAGTATATTCTAATCAGTCTTGAGATTGCGTCATGCGTTTTTCAGTCATGTGATTTGACAGCGAAGCATTGAAAGATTTTTGAAATGAAAATATGTTGAATGGATCGCACCTTCTATACCCTGGCATAAACCAAATCAAACAGTTCAAGATTCACTCGTGATCTTTATCTTAACAATAAATACTTATCGATTATTTTATCTTCTTTTTAATTTCCTTCATTTCCTAGTATGTTATCAATTGATTTTTGTTTATTGCGAGCACGAGATATTAATCAGCTCAGATAAATTTCGATATCACAATTGTAAATTGTTTTTATTTTAGTATTCTAGTATTTCAGTTATAAATGCATTCCATATTTTCATTTATTAAATTTTCTGAATGATTCAGGCTCAAAAATATATAAAGTCCAATCTACTGTTTCATTCCAGCGTTCCATTCACATTAAGTTGGCTGGATTTTATACAGTATTCCAGTTATGGAAGAGGTGAATGCATTCCAGATTCCCGTTTAATAAAATTATTGACTGATTAATTGGTGACAAAACACATCGAATCGATCGGTTAAGATGATAATAATGTCGATTCAACTGTTGTTGGTCTTTTAATTGAACAGATTTATCATTGTAAAGCACATTTGGCATACAAACTGCTTTTTAAAATCGTTTACAGTTAGCCGTGATCGTTTAAACTCGGATAGTACATTAACCCAGCGCTCCGTCTTTAGGCCTGGTAATTGTAGGGCTTGAGTTCTGGGCCTCGGACGGGGACTCATCCCATGATTTCATGGGCTAGACATAAACATGCAGTGCAATGACTTGAACAAAATCAACAATTTCAATTCCAACTAAATTGCGATCACCGAACGATTCTTTCGCCACCCCCCTCCCCAGAGCAGTCTGCGGGCATTTTATTTCAAAAACGTGATCGGAACCATTTTGCCGGCTCATTCTGAGAGTTAAGACTCGGCTTTTGTTGCTAATTTGCGGAATGAATTGACAAGAAGCCGCAATTGTGGTTCATCTCGCTGCTTTTTGCTTTTTGTTTTACAATAGGTATCACGTCCGGGGCCTTATCTATCCAGCAGCCCCATTTCCATTCCCATTCCCATTCCCCAGACCGTATTCTCCATCTTCGCCCATCTATCTAGTATTTTAGTTACTACATTTGAGTAAAGAAACAACTGGTAGCATGTGTCTGACTTATGAGCCCACCATCAATTAGATAAGTTGACAGCAGTTACAGTTACTTACAACTGCAGCCAGATAACTTGGCCAAAATTTATAGACATTGATAAGACGTTTGAGCTTTATGGACCAAACCGGCGACGGGAAGCGCTTAGAAGCATCGTTATCAATTCGCAATTTGGCTTATCTCGCTAGGTAAACAACTGAACCAGACAACAACACTCCCGTCATAAGTCCAAGACCGAGAACGAGAATGTAAACGACGATGCTTTTAACTGGAATTCAACGTGAAATTAGTGATGTAAAAACGACAGGGAAATCCTTCAGAGACTACATAGGAGAAGAGAGTTGATTTGGAGATCTTTCATTTAGTTCAACTACAAGAGGGTTCTTTAAAAATCGAACAAAAACAGAGAGCATTTATGCTGATCCACATTTTTGACATTTTTATTTTTTAAAAGTTGTTCATCAGAATAATGTTATTTCTCATCTTCTCGTCGATTCATCATATATAAGATGCTGATTATTGGATAAAGCCATTCTTCAACAATGTTGAATATTTCTTGATTATCCAGCCTAACTTCCATTTTTCCTGACTCTAATAAAGTTAACACCCCCCAATGGAAAACACGTTTTAGTTTCAAAGCTTCAGTTTTTTTTATTCTTAAAATCCTATCCATAAGGAGCAACATTTTATCTATGTTAACTTAAAGCTAAATGTACAGTATAATAATATTATTTAAATATAATTTAAAGTTAAATGTAATTCGTATCTTCGTTGACATCTTCCTGTCAATTTTCCAGCGAGGTCGAAGACTATCCAAAATCTGTAAACAAAAAAAAAATATAGAGTGATGAATATTTAAATTTAAATTGTAATTTAATATTTTGTTATTATAATTCCTTTTTCAATCAAAAGATATATATTATATTCTCCAGTATTAATCTGTTATACCTTTTTGCAGCTTCTTTGGCACGTTCCTGCTGAAAGACAGCGTCTGCTCGCAGCTAGCCGAGTTTAGACCCACAAGCTAGGATCAACTTTCGCCTTGATAATAAAGGTCCCCTCTCAAGGATATGGTTCTCCATGCTACCATGATGATCCCTCATGGATAAATAAAAGAATATACCTAACTGTAAGTACAATAAAACGTTTTAAATTATCACATCTGACATATAAAATTGAATTTAATTAAATAAATTTCCCTTATTCTTGCAGCTCTGCGCAAGGAATTTAATCGTAATCTGCTCTTCGATATTTGACTCTGCAGTCTGAATATATAATATTAATTATTATGTATGTATATTTATGAAAAACAATTTTAGTTATAATACATTTACTGTTCCATTAACCTAAGAATAATTTCTGTTTTTAATTACTACATATTAAATAAATTTCAATTGTATTTCAATGTTATTTTAAGGATTTTAAGAATAAAACAAAATGAAATTTGATAAAATTAGAGTCGAAGGAATGGGAAATTAGGCTGCAAAATCTAGAAATTGGCTAACAATTACCATGCGAACCAAATTTAAAAGTAGGCCCGAAATAGTTAAAATTCAAATTTAACGATAAGAATTATATTTTCAAACTAAACGGCCGTCTAAAAGTATGCTACAAAATCTAGTTTTGGTAATTTTCGTGGTAATGCGCCTAAAAGTATGCTACAAAAATTAGTTTTTGACAATTTTCGAGGTAAAGCGCCTAAAAGTATGCAACAAAAATTAGTTTTTGACCATTTTCGGGCTAATGCGCCTAAAAGTATGCTACAAAAATTAATTTTGGAAATTTTTCGGGGTAACTCTCTTCAAACTCTCAAAACTTTCTTAAAACTCACTTACCTCTCTTAAAAGTCTCTTAACTCTCTTAAAACTCTCTTAACTCTCTTAAAACTCTCTTAAAACTCTCTTAACTCCCTTAAAACTCTCTTAGCTCCCTTAAAACTCTCTTAACTCTCTTAAAACTCTCCTAAAACTCTCTTAACTCTCTTAACTCCCTCAAAACTCTCTTAAAACTCTCTTAATACTCTCTTAACTCCCTTAAAACTCTCTTAACTCTCTTAAAACTCTCTTAAAACTCTCTTAACTCTCTTAAAACTCTCTTAACTCTCTTAACTCCCTCAAAACTCTCTTAAAACTCTCTTAAAACTCTCTTAATTCTCTCTTAAAACTCTCTTATCTTAAAACTCTCTTAAAACTCTCTTAAAACTCTCTTAACTCTCTTAACTCCCTCAAAACTCTCTTAATACTCTCTTAACTCCCTTAAAACTCTCTTAACTCTCTTAAAACTCTCTTAACTTCCTTAAAACTCTCTTAAAACTCTCTTAACTCTCTTAAAACTCTCTTAACTCCCTTAAAACTCTCTTAAAACTCCCTTAAAACTCTCTTAAAACTCCCTTAACTCCCTTAAAACTCTCTTAACTCTCTTAAAACTCTCTTAAAACTCTCTTAACTCTCTTAAAACTCTCTTAACTCTCTTAAAACTCTCTTAAAGCTCTCTTAAAACTCTCTTAACTTCCTTAACTCTCTTAAAACTCTCTTAACTCCCTTAAAACTCTCTTAACTCTCTTAAAACTCTCTTAAAACTCTCTTAAAACTCTCTTAACACTCTTAAAACTCTCTTAACTCCCTTAAAACTCTCTTAAAATCTCTTAAAACTCTCTTAACCCTCTTAACTCTCTTAAAACTCTCTTAATTCTCTCTTAAAACTCTCTTAAAACTCTCTTAAAACTCTCTTAACTCTCTTAACTCTCTTAAAACTCTCTTAACTTCCTTAAAACGCTCTTAAAACTCTCTTAGCTCTCTTAAAACTCTCTTAACTTTCTTAAAACTCTCTTAAAACTCTCTTAACTCTCTTAAAACTCTCTTAAAACTCTCTTAATACTCTCTAAAAACTCTCTTAATACTCTCTTAACTCCCTTAAAACTCTCTTAACTCTCTTAAAACTCTCTTAGCTCCCTTAAAACTCTCTTAACTCCCTTAAAACTCTCTTAACTCTCTTAAAACTCTCTTAAAACGCTCTTAACTCTCTTAACTCTTTTAAAACTCTCTTAACTTCCTTAAAACGCTCTTTAAACTCTCTTAGCTCTCTTAAAACTCTCTTAACTTTCTTAAAACTCTCTTAAAACTCTCTTAATTCTCTTAAAACTCTCTTAAAACTCTCTTAATACTCTCTAAAAACTCTCTTAATACTCTCTTAACTCCCTTAAAACTCTCTTAACACTATTAAAACTCTCTTAACTCCCTTAAAACTCTCTTAACTCTCTTAAAACTCTCTTAACTCTCTTAAAACTCTCTTAAAACTCTCTTAACTCTCTTAAAACTCTCTTAACTCTCTTATTTCCCACAAAACTCTCTAAAAACTCTCCTAATACTCTCTTAACTCCCTTAAAACTCTCTTAACTCTCTTAAAACTCTCTTAAAACTCTCTTAAAACTCTCTAAACTCTCTTAAAACTCTCTTAATACTCTCTTAACTCCCTTAAAACTCTATTCTCTCTCTTAAAACTCTCTTAACTTCCTTAAAACTCTCTAAAAAATCTCTTAAAACTCTCTTAACTCCCTTAAAACTCTCTTAGCTCCCTTAAAACTCTCTTAACTCTCTTAAAACTCTCTTAAAACTCTCTTTAAACTCTCTTAAAACTCTCTTAACTCTCTTAAAACTCTCTTAACTCTCTTAACTCCCTCAAAACTCTCTTAAAACTCTCTTAACTCCCTTAAAACTCTCTTAGCTCTCTTAAAACTCTCTTAAAACTCTCTTAACTCTCTTAAAACTCTCTTAAAACTCTCTTAACTCTCTTAAAACTCTCTTAGCTCTCTTAACTCCCTCAAAACTCTCTTAAAACTCTCTTAATTCTCTCTTAATTCTCTCTTAAAACTCTCTTATCTTAAAACTCTCTTAAAACTCTCTTAAAACTCTCTTAACTCTCTTAAAACTCTCTTAACTCTCTTAACTCCCTCAAAACTCTCTTAAAACTCTCTTAATACTCTCTTAACTCCCTTAAAACTCTCTTAACTCTCTTAAAACTCTCTTAAAACTCTCTTAAAACTCTCTAAACTCTCTTAAAACCCTCTTAATACTCTCTTAACTCCCTTAAAACTCTATTAACTCTCTTAAAACTCTCTTAACTTCCTTAAAACTCTCTTAAAACTCTCTTAACTCTCTTAAAACTCTCTTAACTCCCTTAAAACTCTCTTAAAACTCCCTTAACTCCCTTAAAACTCTCTTAACTCTCTTAAAACTCTCTTAAAACTCTCTTAACTCTCTTAAAACTCTCTTAACTCTCTTAAAACTCTCTTAAAGCTCTCTTAAAACTCTCTTAACTCCCTAAACTCTCTTAAAACTCTCTTAACTCCCTTAAAACTCTCTTAACTCTCTTAAAACTCTCTTAAAACTCTCTTTAAACTCTCTTAAAACTCTCTTAACTCTCTTAAAACTCTCTTAACTCTCTTAACTCCCTCAAAACTCTCTTAAAACTCTCTTAACTCCCTTAAAACTCTCTTAGCTCTCTTAAAACTCTCTTAAAACTCTCTTAACTCTCTTAAAACTCTCTTAAAACTCTCTTAACTCTCTTAAAACTCTCTTAGCTCTCTTAACTCCCTCAAAACTCTCTTAAAACTCTCTTAATTCTCTCTTAATTCTCTCTTAAAACTCTCTTATCTTAAAACTCTCTTAAAACTCTCTTAAAACTCTCTTAACTCTCTTAAAACTCTCTTAACTCTCTTAACTCCCTCAAAACTCTCTTAAAACTCTCTTAATACTCTCTTAACTCCCTTAAAACTCTCTTAACTCTCTTAAAACTCTCTTAAAACTCTCTTAAAACTCTCTAAACTCTCTTAAAACCCTCTTAATACTCTCTTAACTCCCTTAAAACTCTATTAACTCTCTTAAAACTCTCTTAACTTCCTTAAAACTCTCTTAAAACTCTCTTAACTCTCTTAAAACTCTCTTAACTCCCTTAAAACTCTCTTAAAACTCCCTTAACTCCCTTAAAACTCTCTTAACTCTCTTAAAACTCTCTTAAAACTCTCTTAACTCTCTTAAAACTCTCTTAACTCTCTTAAAACTCTCTTAAAGCTCTCTTAAAACTCTCTTAACTCCCTAAACTCTCTTAAAACTCTCTTAACTCCCTTAAAACTCTCTTAACTCTCTTAAAACTCTCTTAAAACTCTCTTAAAACTCTCTTAACACTCTTAAAACTCTTAAAACTCTCTTAACTCCCTTAAAACTCTCTTAATATCTCTTAAAACTCTCTTAACCCTCTTAACTCTCTTAAAACTCTCTTAATTCTCTCTTAAAACTCTCTTAAAACTCTCTTAACACTCTTAACTCTCTTAAAACTCTCTTAAAACTCTCTTAACTTCCTTAAAACGCTCTTAAAACTCTCTTAGCTCTCTTAAAACTCTCTTAACTTTCTTAAAACTCTCTTAAAACTCTCTTAACTCTCTTAAAACTCTCTTAATACTCTCTAAAAACTCTCTTAATACTCTCTTAACTCCCTTAAAACTCTCTTAACACTATTAAAACTCTCTTAACTCCCTTAAAGCTCTCTTAACTCTCTTAAAACTCTCTTAAAACGCTCTTAACTCTCTTAAAACTCTCTTAAAACTCTCTTAACTCTCTTAAAACTCTCTTAACTCTCTTATTTCCCACAAAACTCTCTTAAAACGCTCTTAATACTCTCTTAACTCCCTTAAACTCTCTTAACTCTCTTAACTCTTTAAAACTCTCTTAAAACTCTCTTAACTCTCTTAAAACTCTCTTAAAACTCTCTTAAAACTCTCTTAACTCTGTTAACTCCCTCAAAACTCTCTTAAAACTCTCTTAATTCTCTCTTAATTCTCTCTTAAAACTTTCTTAAAACTCTCTTACCTCAAAACTCTCTTAAAACTCTCTTTAAACTCTCTTAAAACTCTCTTAACTCTCTTAAAACTCTCTTAACTCTCTTAAAACTCTCTTCAAAATCTCTTAACTCTCTTAAAACTCTCTTAACTCTCTTAAAACACTCTTTACTTCCTTAAAACTCTCTTAGCTCTCTTAAAACTCTCTTAACTTTCTTAAAACTCTCTTAAAACTCTCTTAACTCTCTTAACTCCCTCAAAACTCTCTTAAAACTCTCTTAAAACTCTCTTAATACTCTCTTAACTCTCTTAAAACTCTCTTAACTCTCTTAAAACTCTCTTAAAACTCTCCTAAAACTCTCTTAATACTCTTAAAACTCTCTTAACTCCCTTAAAACTCTCTTAATATCTCTTAAAACTCTCTTAACCCTCTTAACTCTCTTAAAACTCTCTTAATTCTCTCTTAAAACTCTCTTAAAACTCTCTTAAAACTCTCTTAACTCTCTTAACTCTCTTAAAACTCTCTTAACTTCCTTAAAACGCTCTTAAAACTCTCTTAGCTCTCTTAAAACTCTCTTAGCTTTCTTAAAACTCTCTTAAAACTCTCTTAACTCTCTTAAAACTCTCTTAATACTCTCTAAAAACTCTCTTAATACTCTCTTAACTCCCTTAAAACTCTCTTAACACTATTAAAACTCTCTTAACTCCCTTAAAGCTCTCTTAACTCTCTTAAAACTCTCTTAAAACGCTCTTAACTCTCTTAAAGCTCTCTTAAAACTCTCTTAACTCTCTTAACTCTCTTAAAACTCTCTTAACTCCCTTAAAACTCTCTTAACTCTATTAAAACACTCTTAAAACTCTTTTAAAACTCTCTTAACACTCTTAAAACTCTCTTAACTCCCTTAAAACTCTCTTAAAATCTCTTAAAACTCTCTTAACCCTCTTAACTCTCTTAAAACTCTCTTAATTCTCTCTTAAAACTCTCTTAGCTCTCTTAAAACTCTCTTAACTTTCTTAAAACTCTCTTAAAACTCTCTTAACTCTCTTAAAACTCTCTTAAAACTTTCTTAATACTCTCTAAAAACTCTCTTAAGTTAAGAGAGTTTTAAGAGAGTTTTAAGAGAGTTAAGAGAGTTTTAAGAGAGTTTTAAGAGAGTTAAGAGAGTTTTAAGAGAGTTTTAAGAGAGTTTTCGAGGAGATAAGAGAGTTTTAAGGAAGTTAAGAGAGTTTTAAGAAAGTTAAGAGAGTTTTAAGAGTGTTAAGAGAGTTTTAAGAGAGTTAAGAGAGCTTTAAGAGAGTTTTAAGAGAGTTAAGAGAGTTTTAAGAGAGTCTTAAGAGAGTTTTAAGAGAGTTAAGAGAGTTTTAAGAGAGTAAAGAGAGTATTAAGAGAGTTTTAAGAGAGTTAAGAGAGTTTTAAGAGAGTTTTAAGAGAGTTAAGAGAGTTTTAAGAGAGTTTTAAGAGAGTTAAGAGAGTTTTAAGGGAGTTAAGAGAGTTTTAAGGAAGTTAAGAGAGTTTTAAGAGTGTTAAGAGAGTTTTAAGAGAGTTAAGAGAGTTTTAAGAGAGTTAAGAGAGTTTTAAGAGAGTTTTAAGAGAGTTTTAAGAGAGTTAAGAGAGTTTTAAGAGAGTCTTAAGAGAGTTAAGAGAGTTTTAAGAGAGTTTTAAAAGAGTTAAGAGAGTTTTAAGAGAGTTTTAAGAGAGTTAAGAGAGTTTTAAGGGAGTTAAGAGAGTTTTAAGGAAGTTAAGAGAGTTTTAAGAGTGTTAAGAGAGTTTTAAGAGAGTTAAGAGAGTTTTAAGAGAGTTTTAAAAGAGTTAAGAGAGTTTTAAGAAGAGTTTTAAGAGAGTTTTAAGAGAGTTAAGAGAGTTTTAAGAGAGTCTTAAGAGAGTTTTAGGGGAGTTAAGAGAGTTTTAAGGGAGTTAAGAGAGTTTTAAGGAAGTTAAGAGAGTTTTAAGAGTGTTAAGAGAGCTTTAGGAGAGTTAAGAGAGTTTTAAGAGAGTTAAGAGAGTTTTAAGAAGAGTTTTAAGAGAGTTTTAAGAGAGTTAAGAAGAGTTTTAAGAGAGTCTTAAGAGAGTTTTAGGGGAGTTAAGAGAGTCTTAAGGAAGTTAAGAGAGTTTTAAGAGTGTTAAGAGAGTTTTAAGAGAGTTAAGAGAGTCTTAAGAGAGTTTTCGAGGAGTTAAGAGAGTTTTAAGAGAGTCTTAAGAGAGTTTTAAGAGAGTTAAGAGAGTTTTAAGAGAGTTAAGAGAGTATTAAGAGAGTTTTAAGAGAGTTAAGAGAGTTTTAAGAGAGTTTTAAGAGAGTTAAGAGAGTTTTAAGAGAGTTTTAAGAGAGTTAAGAGAGTTTTAGGGGAGTTAAGAGAGTTTTAAGAAGTTAAGAGAGTTTTAGGAGTGTTAAGAGAGTTTAAAGGGAGTTAAGAGAGTTTTAAGGAAGTTAAGAGAGTTTTAAGGAAGTTAAGAGAGTTTTAAGAAGTGTTAAGAGAGTTTTAAGAGAGTTAAGAGAGTTTTAAGAGAGTTAAGAGAGTTTTAAGAGAGTTTTAAGAGAGTTAAGAGAGTTTTAAGAGAGTTTTAAGAGAGTTAGGAGAGTTTTAAGGGAGTTAAGAGAGTTTTAAGGAAGTTAAGAGAGTTTTAAGAGTGTTAAGACTAGAGTTTAAGAGAGTTTTAAGAGGAGTTTAAGAGATTTAAGAGAGTTTTAAGAGAGTTTTAAGAGAGTTTTAAGAGAGTTAAGAGAGTTTTAAGAGAGTCTTAAGAGAGTTTTAGGGGAGTTAAGAGAGTCTTAAGGAAGTTAAGAGAGTTTTAAGAGTGTTAAGAGAGTTTTAAGAGAGTTAAGAGAGTTTTAAGAGAGTTTTAAGAGAGTTAAGAGAGTTTTAAGAGAGTCTTAAGAGAGTTTTAAGAGAGTTAAGAGAGTTTTAAGAGAGTTAAGAGAGTATTAAGAAGAGTTTTAAGAAAGTTAAGAGAGTCTTAAGGAAGAGTTTTAAGAGAGTTAAGAGAGTTTTAAGAGAGTTAAGAGAGTTTTAGGGAGTTAAGAGAGATTTTAAGGAAGTTAAGAGAGTTTTAGGAGTGTTAAGAGAGTTTTAAGGGAGTTAAGAGAGTTTTAAGGAAGTTAAGAGAGTTTTAAGGAGAGTTAAGAGAGTTTTAAGAGTGTTAAGAGAGTTTTAAGAGAGTTAAGAGAGTTTTAAGAGAGTAAAGAGAGTTTTAAGAGAGTTTTAAGAAAGTTAAGAGAGTTTTAAGAGAGTCTTAAGAGAGTTTTAAGAGAGTTAAGAGAGTTTTAAGAGAGTAAAGAGAGTATTAAGAGAGTTTTAAGTGAGTTAAGAGAGTTTTGAGAGAGTTTTAAGAGAGTTAAGAGAGTTTTAAGAGAGTCTTAAGAGAGTTTTCGAGGAGTTAAGAGAGTTTTAAGGAAGTTAAGAGAGTTTTAAGGAAGTTAAGAGAGTTTTAAGAGTGTTAAGAGAGTTTTAAGAGAGTTAAGAGAGTTTTAAGAGAGTTTTAAGAGAGTTAAGAGAGTTTTAAGAGAGTCTTAAGAGAGTTTTAAGAGAGTTAAGAGAGTTTTAAGAGAGTAAAGAGAGTATTAAGAGAGTTTTAAGAGAGTTAAGAGAGTTTTAAGAGAGTTTTAAGAGAGTTAAGAGAGTTTTAAGAGAGTCTTAAGAGAGTTTTCGGGGAGTTAAGAGAGTTTTAAGGAAGTTAAGAGAGTTTTAAGAGTGTTAAGAGAGTTTTAAGAGAGTTAAGAAGTTTTAGAGAGTTTTAAGAGAGTTAAGAGAGTTTTAAGAGAGTCTTAAGAGAGTTTTAAGAGAGTTAAGAGAGTTTTAAGAGAGTTAAGAGAGTATTAAGAGAGTTTTAAGAGAGTTAAGAGAGTTTTAAGAGAGTTTTAAGAGAGTTAAGAGAGTTTTAAGAGAGTTTTAAGAGAGTTAAGAGAGTTTTAAGGGAGTTAAGAGAGTTTTAAGGAAGTTAAGAGAGTTTTAAGAGTGTTAAGAGAGTTTTAAGAGAGTTAAGAGAGTTTTAAGAGAGTTAAGAGAGTTTTAAGAGAGTTTTAAGAGAGTTTTAAGAGAGTTAAGAGAGTTTTAAGAGAGTCTTAAGAGAGTTAAGAGAGTTTTAAGAGAGTTTTAAAAGAGTTAAGAGAGTTTTAAGAGAGTTTTAAGAGAGTTAAGAGAGTTTTAAGGGAGTTAAGAGAGTTTTAAGGAAGTTAAGAGAGTTTTAAGAGTGTTAAGAGAGTTTTAAGAGAGTTAAGAGAGTTTTAAGAGAGTTAAGAGAGTTTTAAGAGAGTTTTAAGAGAGTTTTAAGAGAGTTTTAAGAGAGTTAAGAGAGTTTTAAGAGAGTCTTAAGAGAGTTTTAGGAGAGTTAAGAGAGTTTTAAGGAAGTTAAGAGAGTTTTAAGAGTGTTAAGAGAGTTTTAAGAGAGTTAAGAGAGTTTTAGAGAGAGTTTTAAGAGAGTTAAGAGAGTTTTAAGAGAGTCTTAAGAGAGTTTTAAGAGAGTTAAGAGAGTTTTAAGAGAGTTAAGAGAGTTTTAAGAGAGTTTTAAGAGAGTTTTAAGAGAGTTAAGAGAGTTTTAAGAGAGTTAAGAGAGTTTTAAGAGAGTTTTAAGAGAGTTAAGAGAGTTTAAGAGAGTTAAGGGAGTTAAGAGAGTTTTAAGTAGAGAGTTTTAAGAGTGTTAAGAGAGTTTTAAGAGAGTTTTAAGAGAGGTAAGAGAGTTAAGAGAGTTTTAAGAGAGTTAAGAGGGTTAAGAGAGTTTTAAGAGATTTAAGAGAGTTTTAAGGGAGTTAAGAGAGTTTTAAGAGAGTTTTAAGAGAGTTAGAGAGTTTTAAAGAGTTTTAAGAAAGTTAAGAGAGTTTTAAGGGAGTTAAGAGAGTATTAAGAGAGTTTTAAGAGAGTTTTGAGGGAGTTAGAGAGTTAGAGAGTTTTAAGAGAGTTAAGAGAGTTTTAAGAGAGTTTAAAGAGAGTTTTAAGAGAGTTTTGAGGTAAAGTTTTAAGAGAGAATTAAGAGAGTTTTAAGAGAGTTTTAAGAGAGTTTTGAGGGAGTTAAGAGAGTTAAGAGAGTTTTAAGAGAGTTTTAAGAGAGTTATAAGGGAGTTAAGAGAGTTTTAAGAGAGTTAAGAGAGTTTTAAGGGAGTTAAGAGAGTATTAAGAGAGTTTTAAGAGAGTTTTGTGGGAAATAAGAGAGTTAAGAGAGTTTTAAGAGAGTTAAGAGAGTTTTAAGAGAGGTTTTAAGAGAGTTAAGAGCGTTTTAAGAGAGTTTTAAGAGAGTTAAGAGAGTTTTAAGGGAGTTAAGAGAGTTTTAATAGTGTTAAGAGAGTTTTAAGGGAGTTAAGAGAGTATTAAGAGAGTTTTAAGAGAGTTTTGTGGGAAATAAGAGAGTTAAGAGAGTTTTAAGAGAGTTAAGAGAGTTTTAAGAGAGTTTTAAGAGAGTTAAGAGAGTTTTAAGAGAGTTAAGAGAGTTTTAAGGGAGTTAAGAGAGTTTTAATAGTGTTAAGAGAGTTTTAAGGGAGTTAAGAGAGTATTAAGAGAGTTTTAGAGAGTATTAAGAGAGTTTTAAGAGAGTTTTAAGAGAATTAAGAGAGTTTTAAGAGAGTTTTAAGAAAGTTAAGAGAGTTTTAAGAGAGCTAAGAGAGTTTTAAGAGCGTTTTAAGGAAGTTAAGAGAGTTTTAAGAGAGTTAAGAGAGTTAAGAGCGTTTTAAGAGAGTTTTAAGAGAGTTAAGAGAGTTTTAAGGGAGTTAAGAGAGTTTTAAGGGAGCTAAGAGAGTTTTAAGAGAGTTAAGAGAGTTTTAAGGGAGTTAAGAGAGTATTAAGAGAGTTTTTAGAGAGTATTAAGAGAGTTTTAAGAGAGTTTTAAGAGAGTTAAGAGAGTTTTAAGAGAGTTTTAAGAAAGTTAAGAGAGTTTTAAGAGAGCTAAGAGAGTTTTAAGAGCGTTTTAAGGAAGTTAAGAGAGTTTTAAGAGGTTAAGAGTTAAGAGAGTTTTAAGAGAGTTTTAAGAGAGTTTTAAGAGAGAATTAAGAGAGTTTTAAGAGAGTTAAGAGGGTTAAGAGAGTTTTAAGAGATTTTAAGAGAGTTTTAAGGGAGTTAAGAGAGTTTTAAGAGTGTTAAGAGAGTTTTAAGAGAGTTTTAAGAGTGTTTTAAGAGAGTTAAGAGAGTTTTAAGGGAGTTAAGAGAGTTTTAAGAGAGTTAAGGGAGTTAAGAGAGTTTTAAGAGAGCTTTAAGAGAGTTTTAAGAGAGTTAAGAGAGTTTTAAGAGAGTTAAGAGAGTTTTAAGAGAGTTTTAAGAGAGTTAAGAGAGTTTTAAGGGAGTTAAGGAGTTTTAAGAAGTTTTAAGGGAGTTAAGAGAGTTTTAAGAGAGTTAAGAGAGTTTTAAGGGAGTTAAGAGAGTTTTAAGAGAGTTTTAAGGAAGTTAAGGAGTTTTAAGAGAGTTAAGAGAGTTTTAAGGGAGTTAAGAGAGTATTAAGAGAGTTTTGAGGGAGTTAAGAGAGTTAAGAGAGTTTTAAGAGAGTTTTAAGAGAGTTTTAAGATAAGAGAGTTTTAAGAGAGAATTAAGAGAGTTTTAAGAGAGTTTTAAGAGAGTTTTGAGGGAGTTAAGAGAGTTAAGAGAGTTTTAAGAGAGTTAAGAGAGTTTTAAGAGAGTTTTAAGAGAGTTTTAAGAGAGTTAAGAGAGTTTTAAGGGAGTTAAGAGAGTATTAAGAGAGTTTTAAGAGAGTTTTGAGGGAGTTAAGAGAGTTAAGAGAGTTTTAAGAGAGTTTTAAGAGAGTTAAGAGAGTTTTAAGGGAGCTAAGAGAGTTTTAAGGGAGTTAAGAGAGTTTTAAGAGAGTTTTAAGAGAGTTAAGAGAGTTTAAAAGAGTTAAGAGACTTTTAAGAGAGGTAAGTGAGTTTTAAGAAAGTTTTGAGAGTTTGAAGAGAGTTACCCCGAAAAATTTCCAAAATTAATTTTTGTAGCATACTTTTAGGCGCATTAGCCCGAAAATTGCCAAAAACTAATTTTTGTAGCATACTTTTAGGCGCATTAGCCCGAAAATTGTCAAAAACTAATTTTTGTTGCATACTTTTAGGCGCTTTACCTCGAAAATTGTCAAAAACTAATTTTTGTAGCATACTTTTAGGCGCTTTACCTCGAAAATTGTCAAAAACTAATTTTTGTAGCATACTTTTAGGCGCTTTACCACGAAAAATTGCTAGTGAAAATTTTTGTAGCATACTTTTAGGTGCATTACCACGAAAATTACCAAAACTAGATTTTGTAGCATACTTTTAGGCGCATTAGCCCGAAAATTGTCAAAAACTAGATTTTGTAGCATACTTTTAGACGGCCGTTTAGTTTGAAAATATAATTCTTATCGTTAAATTTGAATTTTAACTATTTCGGGCCTACTTTTAAATTTGGTTCGCATGGTAATTGTTAGCCAATTTCTAGATTTTGCAGCCTAATTTCCTCATTCCTTCTGACTCTAATTTTATCAAATTTCATTTTGTTTTATTCTTAAAATCCTTAAAAATAACATTGAAATACAAGTTGAAATTTATTTAATATGTAGTAATTAAAAACAGAAATTATTCTTAGGTTAATGGAACAGTAAATGTATTATAACTAAAATTGTTTTTCTATAAATATACATACATAATAATTAATATTATATATTCAGACTGCAGAGTCAAATATCGAAGAGCAGATTACGATTAAATTCCTTGCGCAGAGCTGCAAGAATAAGGGAAATTTATTTAATTAAATTCAATTTTATATGTCAGATGTGATAATTTAAAACGTTTTATTGTACTTACAGTTAGGTATATTCTTTTATTTATCCATGAGGGATCATCATGGTAGCATGGAGAACCATATCCTTGAGAGGGGACCTTTATTATCAAGGCGAAAGTTGATCCTAGCTTGTGGGTCTAAACTCGGCTAGCTGCGAGCAGACGCTGTCTTCCAGCAGGAACGTGCCAAAGAAGCTGCAAAAAGGTATAACAGATTAATACTGGAGAATATAATATATATCTTTTGATTGAAAAAGAATTATAATAACAAAATATTAAATTACAATTTAAAATTAAATATTCATCATTATATATTTTTTCTTTTTTTTACAGATTTTGGATAGTCTTCGCACTCGCTGGAAAATGTACAGGAAGATGTCAACGAAGATACGAATTACATTTAACTTTAAATTATATTTAAATAATATTATTACACTGTACATTTAGCTTTAAGTTAACATAAATAAAATGTTATTCCTTATGGATAGGATTTTAAGAATAAAAGAAACTGAAATTTTAAAACTAAAACATGGGGGGTGTTAACTTTATTAGAGTCAGGAAAAATGGAAGTTAGGCTGGATAATCAAGAAATATTCAAAATTGTTAACGAATGAATTTAATCCTTACAAAATTAAAATAATCAGCATCTTATGTATGATGGATTGATGAGAAGATGCGAAATAACATTATTCTGATGAGCAATTATTAAAAAAAAATAGAAAATGTGGATCTGCTGATATATAGAACTCTCCTTTAAAACCTTTAAAATCGTTTTTGTTTGATTTTTAATGAATTTTTTGTAGTTGACCTTAATCAAAGATCGTAGCTCATAGCGAAACTCTACTAAATAACTTCGAAGGACATCATTTTTTAGGACTTTTTAAGCTCCAGCTCGACAATGTCCTGCAGGAATTTCAGAGGACATTTCCTTTTGTAATCGCTGTTAGCGAGACTGTCGATTGGCATTCAAGGATTAATAGGATCTAACAAAAAAGTTGTGAAATCGCAAAGGATATACTTGCAATGAGTACTCACAGGAGGCATGCTGCATTACCCACTTTATTAAAATCAACTGCAGTTTGATATTGTATCTATGGGCTTTTCTTTATTGTTGTTTGCTCTGTTGTTGTTGCAAAAAGAGCGCGACAAAAAGCTCTGAAGAAAAACTCAAAATTGACAAACTATTGTTCACCTTTAGTCTCCCCTCTAAAAATTGTAGCAACCTTTTTGTTCGAAAGATCCTGAAACTTTATATCAATATTATCTCTCGCTCTCCCTTTCAACTTAGTTCAGAAATTCTTTGAGAGAAAAATGAGCTTTCAATTTGCTGTTGTCAGGGTTGTCATAAAAGAGAGAGAGAGAGAGAGAGAAAGAGAGAGAGAGAGAGACATAAATTAAATAATATCTGCTGTTTCATTTGCACCTTCGGAAAATGAAAAAGTCGAGCAATTAATATAGTTGTTAATAGTTGGCGTCACAATTCAATTCGCAGAAATTGTGCCTTTATTTATTTAGTGTTCTTTTTTATTTGTTGTTGTTGTGTTTGTTGTTGTTGTTGTTGTTGTCGCTGATGTTAAACAATTTACAATAAACGTGGCCGATTGCATTCCCGTTCGATTTATAAATCGGAATCAAACTTGATTCTAGATTGTGATACTGTTTCAATTTGAATTTCAATATCATTTTCAGTTTCAGTTTGAGTTCAATTTTCAGTTAAAGTTTCAGTTAATGTATCTATATTTGTATCTGCGTCCGATTTCGACATGTAAGTCTACATATAATAGGTACAATACAGTTAGCTAGGCTTAGTACAACTGATTTATGATTCATTCAATTAGTTTGTTTTGTTTTGTTATCATTTCATTTGTTTTGTTTAGTTGTGTTTTTATTTGCATTTGTTTTTGCTTTGGCTTGGCATTTACTTGAGTACTCGTACTTGAAATATATTACTACATTTTTGGAGTAAGTTTAGTAAATCAATTATATGATACAAGTAGCTGCGAGAAGTAATACAAAAACCGATTGAAATTGCTTGAGTACATAAGTAAGTAGTTTGTTTTCAGCACCAGGGCTTTGTTTTCTTTTCTTTTCTTTCATTTTCATTTGTTTTTTGTTTTGTTTTGTTGTTGTTGTGAATCCGACACACGTATTAGAACTTCATTGTATACATAGTTAAACATATATATTGTTTAAGTACTCCTCGCATATAGTTTCATTTTTGTTCATTTTTCTTTTAGTTGTATAGTTTATAATATTTCTTCTAGATTTTTTTCCTTTTGTTTGTTTGATTTGTTTTGTTTTTTTTTTATTACTGAACGGTGGGCAATAAAGGAAACGACAACAAAATGAGTTGAAAATAGTTTAACAATACTTTGAGATTTGCAATTTGAAATTAGCATAATTAACAATGAAAAAAGCCAATTCAATTCAACAATTGAAAGTTGCTGCAGTTAGTTTCTGACTCTTACATGACAATTAGTATTTAGCATCTTTCATTAATTGCATTCGATTTGCTTTAGATTGATTTAAATTTGACTATTAACACGCTGACATATACGTTGTACATTGAGATTGTATTTGAATACAATATATAATTAATTATGTTAATCTTTAATTAATAATTATTATATATGTATATCGTTTAAAATTAGACACCATTTACATTTACAAACATACAATAAATACAACACAATTACATACACAAAGAGAAATTCTTTTTAACATTATTTTTGGTTTCTGGTTTCTTATTTAATTCCAAATAGATTTTAGTGATGGCAGCCCAAAAGTAGGCAACACTTTTTTCAACTCTTTTCTCGCTCATGCATGTGTGTCTGTGTGTGTGTGCGCGTGTGTGGGTGTTTGTGCGTATGCTTGTGCGTTTTGCGTACGTATGTATGTATAAGTAAGTATATGCTTACAAGTAAACTATATAAACTATATATCTAATTGCTAACCCGACATTGACATCGACACCTCTTTAGTTAAGATCCCTGCGAGCGAGCTTTTGCCAATGTATTTGTATATGTATGTCTATATATATATATATGTGTGTGTGTGTGTGTGTGTGAGTGTATGCATGTGCATGTGTGCGTGATTCTTCAATTCACTTTTTTGTTAGCCCTTGTGTTAAGCGTAGTCGTCAGTTGTCGCATTTGTCGAGCTCAGAAGCCGCACTTCAGATTCGATTATTAACTAACATTATATCTGATCTATAATTTTCTTTTCAGATCGATATAAATCGAGTTGATTGATTGCCCCACGTGATTTATCCATCCATCATGCATGTAGCTGAGCTACGAGACATGATCTCTTCCCTGTCACATAATATCTCTCATTCTTTCTCTTCCTCCTTCTCTCTGTTTGTCTCTCTCTTCGCTTTCGTTTGTCTAAAGTCATTGTAAAGCTCTCTTTTTTGACTATTTTCCTAAAAATTTGTAATTTTCGCCTTCAAACAATTCCCTGTCCTCTATTGTCTATAGTTTGGTTTAGGGATGAGCTTCGATAATTTAACAATTCTTTGTATATTTTTTTGTTTAACATGTCATAGAAGCAGTCGACAAAAAAATAAAATTTTGAAAAGGAAATTTATTATTTTAAATTATTTGATATTCTTTCTAAATATCGATATTAGGAAATAATAATTTATTAATTAATTAAATTTTAAATAAGTAAAATTTAACATTATTATTAATATTATTAAATATTAATTAGTTTTTCAATTTATAATTTCAATTATTTTCGACTACTTTCACTCGCTGTTAAATAATCTTAAAATAAATAAATATATTAAAATATCTATAACCATCCCTAGTTTGATTAACCCTTTCATCCGCTAGGCATCTGTCTCCCTTACACTTCACTCTCCTTCTCCCTCTCCCTCACTCTCTCTCTCTCTGTCTCTTTTTATCTGAATGCTGCTGTCTGTTCTCAACAAAGCGTGCAACTTATCAGCAACTGATCGTCACACTCATCGATTTACTATATATACTAAGTTATACATATATGTATGTATGTAGACAAAGACACAACAAAATTAGAAAATAAGTATTTCATATTACATTCAAGAGTTTTTAAACTTTAATGTTGCGTTCAGCGATATGTGATTGTGTGTGTTTGTGTGTGTGTGTGGAAATGGGAAATGGAAAAGTAATAAATACTTTAAAAGAGAGAGCGAGTATTCAGTAAGTAGCGAGTAACATGTGGCGATTAGCGAGTAACGAGTAACGAATAAAGTTTTTGAGCGATGATAAACGATAATAAAAATGAATGACAGCTTTCGATTTAAGTGATTCGATTGTTTCGTTTATTTGATTTGTTGTTTTTGTTTGCTGTTTGTTTTTGTAACATGCTAATAGAATTATTTAAGTACTCGTTAGTTAATTGCTAAGTTGCGCTTGCTTTGACAGTTGTGGTTAATTATTTTTTGTTGTTAATCATTTACTTTACGCTAATAACTCGTACCTAAGAGATTATTTCATATACGTTTTGTTGTTTGTTGTTTGGTGTTTTCGGTTGCAGTTGCAGTTCCATTTGGTATGGCTTTTATTTTCGTTTTTGTTTTTGTTTTTTAACTATGTTTATCGATTCATCTTTCCATCATCTCGTCATCATCTCCTTACCTTCAGTTTAAGTTTCAGTTTCGGTTTCATTTCTGCTTTAACTATTGCTTTCTTCCCTTGTATCTCTTTGAGAAGCACTTGGCAGTTGTTTTTTTATTTTTTCTTATTTTCTGTTTAGTTTTTTATACTATATACTATATTTAAATATAGTTTTTTCTCAGTGGTGTTTTCGTTACGTTTGAATTGTTTTTTATTGTGGGGGGGGGATTTAATACGGATCGAAAGGAAGGCATTGGAAGGCGGTAAGGGGCAAGAGAAAGGGACATTGTGCGCTTTGTTGCGCTGGGCACATAAGGTTAACAGTAAACGATAATCGATAAACGATAAACGATAAACGATACACGATACACGGTAAACAAAATGACGTTAAGAACACACGCGATCTAGTGGCAACAGGCAAGTTAAGTATGTATGTATATATGTAATAATAAGTTAACAACGTTAAATACATCGAAGTACGCTTCCCAAAAAATTAGAAGCCACGACACACGACACACAATTCTGATCTTCCGATTTGATTTTTCGATTTTCCGATTGCCCGATCTTCCCATTCAACCGGAGCCAAAGCCGAGCGCAACGATCGGCAATTGGCGAAGCGTATCTCAACGTTTTACCCCAAAGAGATTGGGTATGGACTTGATCTTCTTACGCGAACAGTTTAGATAATCTTTGTACATATCGGATCGAAGATATCGGGAATACGAATCGCTCTTCATCAGATGATAGACATGCGAGGCTGCCACATCGAAGCACCAACGATTTGGGCCACTCGGAGAATTGACAGCCTCGCGGGCCAATTCCACAGATTTTGAATCCACATTGACCGGACAGGGTGCATCGGGTGCAAGGAACTCTTGCCAGATCTTTTGAATAGCCTCCTTGATTTCGGACTGTGGCAGCGCCTTCATTTCCTGCACCGATTCCCAGAATCTAAACAAGATATCAAACTAGTTAAACAATCCCACAATAAGTGTATAATCCTTGAATTTACTTGAGATTCTCGCCACTGTATTCCTTCTCCAGAAACTTGGTAAACTGATCGCGACCAATGGCATCGTTGAGAAGCTCTCGGAGACTGAAGGCCCAACGTTTGACGCGACGCACAGGAACTTCTTTGCTGCAATGGAAAATGTTAGAAGATTAAAGATAATCTTTTGAAATCTGTTACTAATTGAACTCACCTATTCTTTTCGGTATCCCACATCTCGGTGCTGTCTGTTTGCCAAGGATTGGGCAGCTCCGGTGAGGTTATAAAGTAATCAAACTCATTGTACTGGTCGTAGTAGGCGACCAAACTATAATAAATTATATGTAAGTTAAGATCTTAACTAAAGATAAGATTATTCTCACGACTCACGCTTCGGCCGCCTTGGACACTTTGATTGTGCGCCGCTCGAGCTTTTGTTTGCGCAATGCAATGATGCGGGTCAGTTGCTCGACGGGATTCTTGGCCACCGAGGCACCAGCAGATCCTGTGCCATGGCTGGAGCCGCCGCGTCGATACGCCTTCTTAATATCAATCTCGGTGGTATTGACGCATCCAGGCATCGGTCGATGAACATCCCAAAACGCACGCTCCTGTGAGTCCAGCACCTTCCGCTCCAGTTTGTCCCGCTTCTTGGCCACCTTGCTTTGTGACTCGGCCTGAAAAAGAATATTTAATGAGTCAGTTCTGAGACTAAAAGAAGAATGTAATCCTCCGACTCACCTGCATGAATATAAACTCCCATTTGCGGGAGAACATCTTCTGCAGCTTGGCCAGATTCTCGGCCTCGTAGTCGGCCAACTCCAGTCGGGTCTTGTTCTGCATGGTTCGCTTACACAGATACACCGCATAGTCCGTGTTCTCCGGCTCCCAACAATTCGACGGCCAGAAATATGGTGTCTGAAATCTGTGCAAAGAATACGTCGAGTTATTTCAAGGGTCACCTAAAAGTATACACCACCTTGTCTCACCTGTAAAAGGTGCCATCGTTTTTCACGGTCAGAGCATGATCGTCTATGGGAAAGATGTAGCCATGGGAGCTCAACAGATGTGCAAAATGAAGCGCTTCAGTGACATCCTCGACATCAAAGTTCTTTAATATCCATGCCACCAAATCGGCACCTGTAAACACCGATGGAACTTTACTCATAAACGCCTTTACCGTCCGCACAGCGACTCCCGTCGATTCCGCCTGCATTTTCTCAATGATCGCCTCCATCTAGAAAGGAGAACGAACAGAAAAGTTGATAAAAAACAATTGGATGATCTAAGTTAGGGGCACAAAATATTAGCATTTTAGGATATTGATGGGAAGTTAATAAAGAAAGGCTTTGATATTTATGAAACATATAGGTTAGCATTTAATTAAAGAATTGATTTAAAGATTTGATTTAAAACGAGAACGAATGAAAAAGTTGAAAGATATATTTTCTAAGGAACTCTTTAACGTGGAAATGTGATAAAATTGAAATGACGAATAAAATTAATGGTTAGAGTGATGTTATTGAAAGAACACTTTAAGCCGGACATCTGATAATTTTGTAATAAAGATACCGTTAAATTGTTAGACTGATATTTTCTAAAGAACTGAAGATTAGATTAGATGTATTTTTTTAAAGATCTTTTTGGAAAAAGCTTGAAAGTTTGTAATGAATTTGAGATTAGATTGATATATTCTGAATAAATTCCTAATGAAGATGAGATTAGATTGTTACCTTCTTATAGACTAGGATATTGGGTGCATCCTCGTTTTTGCTGCCACGTTGCTGATGATGCGTCTGCTGCGACGCCGACTGCGCTGCTGCTGGCGTTTGCTGTTGTGAGTGTGACTGTGAAGTCGATTGTGATTGTGATGATGTTGACTGTGAGGAATGATGATGATGATGGTGATGATTGGTGCCCACAGTAAGCAGGGCACTTGATTTGGTTGGTGCTGTTGCACCACTGCCACTTGGAGCTGTTGCATCCCTGACACTAACGGTTCTACCGGACAACAGCGGCGTTGCAGCAGCAGCAATTGATGTTGTTGTTGTTGTGGTGCAGTTGCTGCTGTTGTTGGTGACTGCTACATTTGTTGTTCTTGGACTAGCGGTGGTAATGGTGGTGGTAACGGTAATTGTAGTGTTGCTGGTGGTGCTAGTCAGCTCACTATTGCTATTGCCGTTAGCATTGGCATTGACATTAACATTAGCATTGGCATTAGCGTTGGCATTGGCATTGACATTGTCCAGCGGCTCAGAATCGACTTTAACTTCAGTTGCAGTTGCAATTGCAACTTCAGTTTCAGCTGCGATTGCAGTTGCAGGTCCATTGTTGTTGCCATTTGCTGTTGCAGCTGGTGTTGGTGGTGGCGTTGCAGCAGCAATTGCCGTTGTTGTGGCTATGGCTGTTGCCGATGGTGACGTTGGCGTCGTTGCTGGGCTGTTGTCCGTTGTTGCTGCTCCAGTTGGCGTTGCTGCTGCCAGTTCTGCTGTTGCTGCTGCTGTTGTTGGTGTTGCAGTTGGTGTTGCTGGAGCTGGAGCTGCTGTCGTTGCTGGTGCTGCTGGCGACTTTGGAGCACTGCTCATAGCGAGCGCATTGGTTGCTTGCGTGCTGCTCTGTGTTTTGTCCGCTTCCGAGTTCATTGTTACCATTGTACACTCAACGCTGGACTCTGCTGCTTCTTATGCTCAACGAGCTATTTATAAACGCGTCCGCTGCCGGCTACTCCCCCCCTCCCCTGATGTGATGCTATTTTCGATCAACTTATATCCCTTTTTATATATGTATGTATATATATATATATATATTTTTATCCTTCTTCTGTGTGCGTTAACGATTCGCTTTTCCTCTTATCCTCGTCCTCCTCCTCCACCTCTGTGTCCGTATCCGTGTAAGCGTAGGTGTGTGTGTTTGTGTGTGTGTGTGCGTTTACGCTTGTATTTATATATATGTGTGTGTGTGTGTTTGGATGTATGTAACAGCGACAGGCAAAAGTTGCAGCTATCTCTCTCCCACTCCCACTCCCTCTGCCACACTCTCACTCTCTGTTACTTTCGTTCCTTTTTTGAGTGTTATTTCAATTGCGTTGTGTCATTTATCCAGCTCCATTTTGCATTGCTCGCCGCATTTATCGTCCAGCACCTCTGTCCAGCAGGGGGCGCCACTTTTGGCCTCTTTGCAAGGTTTGCGCTTTTCGATGCGCCTCCGATATCACAACTTTTCGCTTGCAGAATGGAATGAAGAAAAAAGCGCAGCAATAACGGCTCAACACATTCGCATTCACATTCACATTCGTATTCGCACTCTCACCCACACACGCACACGCACATCCATACACACGCACACTTACACGTAGACACAGAGACACACTTTTCGATACTCCTTTGGGGGGATAGGCAAGTGCACAATTTTTTCTTCTCTCAAATAATCCAATTGGTTATTTACGATTTGCCAGTTAGTTGCCTTGAATTTGTTGTTATTTAAATAAATATATTTTAACTCCGGTTTTTTGGATAAGCTGTGTGTCTTTGCTGTTGCTGTTGCTGCTGCTACTGCTACTGGCTCTGCTGTTGCTGTTGCTGCTGCTGCTTCTTCTTTTACTTATTCTGCTTCTTCTTTTGCCTTTAGCTGCTTCCTCTTTTTTTGGCGTTAGCCTGTAATCATTTTATGGCAAACGGAGGGGAGGTTGGTGGGTGGAGATGAGCCCAAAGTCAATTCAAGTGCCACTGCCTCTGCCTGTGCCTGTGCTTCTTCTTCTACTCTGTTTTAGCTTTCGTTCACGTTCTCGTCGCGGATTCGTGCCTTATTATAAGGCGCTTCCTGTAGTCGATTTGCTGTTGCAATCGATTTTTGTTTGCCCACCGCCCCCACCCACAACACAACAACGTACATATACATGTCTCATGCCTCTCTTCCACACACACACACAGAGTCAAGCGCACACCCACACAATATGACGCGAGTGCTTTCGCTCTCAGTCATCGCTCTCTCTCTGCCGCTCTCTAGCTCTCTGGTAACATACCAGCTGTTGTTGTGAGTGCGTCAGCGCTTTCAATTTTCAAACATTCGTTGCGTCAATCTGGCCACACTTTGTAACGGAAAGGTGAATTCAAATTTGTAATTGCTTTATTTAAACGAAATACAATATTCAGCTATGCTTATTAATTAACACAATTGCATTAGAACTAAAAAAAGAATTGTAAATATATAATGTATATGTATATATGTATGTGCATTTACATATGCATGTTTTGTTTTGCTTTTATTATCATTTTATCGATTTGTTGTTTTCACTTTGAAGTTTTGCTTTTGTTTTTCATTATTAATTTATAGTGAACTTATTGTTATGGCTTTTATACAAATTTGAATTGAATTTTGTTGACAACTCGGAAATGGAATTTTCAAATAAATTAAAAAAAATTAAATATATATATGTATATTATGTAAAGTTAAAACTTATAAACAGGATGGTTGAAAACAGTATTCAAAAGTATTTAATTCCTATGCATTTTTGCAGCACAACTCTTAAGTTCTATGTAACACAAAAAACATCTTGTTGATTCTTTTGCCGTATTTTTTTTTTTTTGATTGTTAACTAAAAGTAAAGTGTAGCACTCAAATAACTCTGCACTTGGTTATTTGGCGCACACCTGTGTTGTTATCATAATCGTAACTATAATCGTTATCGTAATCGTTATTGTATCCTTAACGTATTTACACAAGTTTATCATTGAAAATAAGTGCATGTCTGCAGTTATGCTTTATATGGTATAAATATACATACATACATGTATGTATATTTATGTATTTAAGTATGTTTTTTTTATGAAATTTTAAATCCAAAAACTTGACAGATATCTGCCCAGTTATATGTACATGTATGTATATAGAAGTATATTCATAGTTGATTCCAGGGCTGATGATTCGTTTGCTCTTGAAACGAATGAGATTGGAACACTGAAATCATCATATGTTACTGTGATCATTGACTCTTCGTTCCATTTCTTCGTTCCAGCCTCTCCCATAGATCACATTTTGACATTACGTTTAACGTTTGACATAGAAACAGCCTCCTCCTCTTTTCCTTCCTCTTAGGATTGGTCCTGGAGCTGAGCACGTGACTGTCTCACGGGTCTGTCCGACCAGAGGGATGCCTGTCCACCATTTTGCGCTTGGTAGGACAACGGAGGAGGTCCTAGTTGGGCCTGAGGCACAAGCTCTGCCTGAGGATTGAACTGATTGTTGCTGTTGTAGTTCACCAATATATCACTAGCCAGACTGTGTCCAATGTTGACCCCACGATCGGGATAAAATTGCTGCTGTTGCTGTTGCGGTTGTTGTTGTGGTTGCTGTGGTTGCACCTGAATCTGTTGTGATTGCTTGTTGCTGCCGCCTTGTCGCCAATGTTTGTGTTGTGGAACGGGCAGCAGACGATACAGAGGCTCAGGTCCCGGTGCACTCGAATAGCTGGGCACAAAGTACGGCGGATACGGATGCGAATGTGGATGTGAATGTGGATGCTTGGCGCTGTTGTGGCGCAACCGCTTGAATTGTGGCGCCACCTGTTGTTGCTGTGCTTGTGGTGGCGCCGCCGGACGTTGCCAGAACTGCAATGGCGCCGGGGCTGGTGGACGCAGCTGATACTTGAGCGGTCGTGGCTGCAGCTGATTCTCCAAGTAGGACGGAGGAGGCAGCGCCGTACTGTAAATTCCTTGTGCCCCATCATAGGGCGATGCCAATGAAGTGGGAGATGCGGAGGGGGAGGGCGACTGTAGCTGCTGTTTTCCTATTCTCAACTGACGCTGACGCTGCAGCAACAAGGCATCCGGCAGATACGAGTCCTGATCCTGTCCAACCTCTAAGGACGGCTCCAGCTGCAGCTGCTGATGCTTTCCCACTCGGAGCTGACGCTGTCGTTGTGGCTGTGGTTGTGTTTGTGACTGTGATTGAGGTTGATAGACGATTGCCTTGAAGGAATTCTGGTCCTGCTCATCGGCACTGTAGTTGACCATGGGCAAAAAGGGTTGCCGATCAAAATCGGGTGCTTGAAAACGATTCGATGACGATGACGATGGCGGTGGCGAGATGAGATTGCTGCGAATCAATTGCCCCAAGGCCGCATCGAATTCAGCGTGGAGCTGGACACGAGGCTTTGGTGTGATGCTCACAACGGCAACATCGTTGACCGGACTCGGCGGAGATTTGTAGTGTGGACGCTTGGGCGGCTTTGTAGCCAGGAAGTCATCGATGACATTGGACTTGTGCGATGATGGTTGACGCTTGGCCTCAAAGTATTCGTAATAAATGGGATTGGACTTTGACAGCGGCGCCTGTTCACGATCTCTATCCCTCTCTCTCTCCCTATCTCTGAGCCTTTCTCCCAATCCCAATCCTAATCCATTGCGCTCCGTTGTTGAGCTGGGCACAAAGACCAACTGGGCGGCTGGAGGTGCACGCGGCGTCGATGGTTGATAATTGATGGGATAGATGGGAATGGGAACAGCGACGGGAACTGGTACTCGCTCCACATACTTGGGAGGCTGTCGAGGAGCCGGCAGGTAACCGATGGCATTGTACTTCAGGGAAAGTCGGGAAGACGGTCGGACTGTAGTGGTACTGCTCGTGGTACTGCTTGTACTGCTGCTGGTGCTGCTGCTGCTGGTGATAATGGGACGTCTTGTTGTTGTCGAGGTTGTCGTTGTTGTTGATGTTGTTGTTGATTTTGTCTTCGGCTTGGGTGCCGACTCCTCCAGTCGGCTGAAATGATCAGGAGGCGGTGGCAACACGATACCCGGTACTAGCGGACCTGGAGGAACGGGATTGGAGTAGTTGCTGCGATAGACAAAGCTATAAGCGGGAGGATAATACAGCGAAGGATCATCCTCGTCAAAGTCACTAATGTTGGCGTGCAGAGAACTCGGTCCGGTGACGCTGCCATTCGAGTTGAGTCCGTTGATTAGCCAGGGACCGAGCAGGGTTGTCCTTAGCAGTGCGTTGGGAGACGGATTGGAATGCGGATGGGATGCGAGCGGCGGCTGGGAAAGCTGGGAAAGCGTTTCGTTGGGATAGAGCAGCCAGGGCGAATAGGGTGCCGGGTAGACGTAGCTGGGCTCCGGGTCAGCTGCCTTAGACGACGCAATCGCTCCCGTCCGGGCAGCAGGATGCGTCCCCGGGCCGTGGGCGGTGTGGTGGATCTGGTCGTAGGACGTGTGCTGATCCTGCTGCTGAGAGGAAAGTGTTGCATTGCCTGGCGACGGATGGAGGCTCTCGATTTGATTATCTCGGATAAGCTGCAGTGGCCCATGCGGCTCGAGCTGCACGGGAAATGGAGGTGGCACCACCGGATTCGGCGGCAACTTGATCTGTCTCGGCGGTGCATCGTAATCATCAATTGCTGGCCACGCAACATCATCGGCCTCATTCTCGGCCTCGTTCAAACTGCCGCCTTTGATCACCAGCAGATGATCCTCGGCCAGCCAAATGTCCTGTTCATTAAGTCCTCCGAAATTGCGTTCATTGTCCAGTGGAACCTCCGAGTTGCGGGCATAGCTCAACACTCCCGGACGCTTGGGTACCCGACGAAACAGTTCCTTCTCAATCAGGCCGTACTTGCCGTCACGCACTTGATCCGATAGCGTCTTCTTGGCATCCTCTTTACCCTTTCCTTTTGCTCCGGATGCCGATGCCTCCGCCTCCTTGCCAGAGCCCGCACTCAGCCGGAGAATGCCATTGTCCCAGTTGTCAAAGTCATCAGGCTCGTTAAGTAAAGCCTCATCATCGTCATCGTCCCGATAAGGCGATGGCGATGGAGACGGAGATGCGGTTGGAGTTGGTCTCGTCAGGCGATAGGAGCTGCTCGCCTTGCGACGCGATTGCTTTGGGATTGTCGTTGTCGTTGTCGTTGTTGTTGTGGCTGCCGAGCTACTCCGAGTACTATTTGTGCTCACCGCTGACACCTCGTACGTGGAGTGACCCTGCGAGTTGTGAATGTGTCCAGCCACCAGGCGTTGAATCATGCGAGGTCTGTGAGAGGCAAGGAGACAACAACAAAAAGACAACATTACAAGTCGATCTTGCTACAGCTCAAGACATTAATCAATGGCGGCGCCCAAAATGGGCAGACGCCAAAAGGTAACAACAAACGACAGTATCTTACTAGAAAAAAGAGTAACAAATGGTAACTCTACAGCTAGAGATGGCAGCGTGACACGCAATAGTTAAGCTTTTTTAAAGAACTCCTTTAAATTGTTAAATAAATTATTTAATAAATTATCTGTATCAAAATACTCCAAAACAATTATTCAATAAAATGTAAAGGAAGAGTTTTGAAAATTTTTCAACATTATTTCTTAAATATTCTGTTCTATTTTATTTTCTGAATACTCTTAGGCAATATCCAATGGGACTCTGATCTTTAACAATAAAATAACTCCTTTCAATATGTATATCATAAATATTCCAATACATTTGTTCAGTAAAATGTCAAGCAAGAGCTTTAAAATCCTTGAACATTATTACTTAAATATTCTATTCGTTAACTTTGAACATTATTTCTTAAATATTCTGTTCTATACTTTATTCTGAATACTCTTAGGCAATATCCAATGCGACTCTGAACTTCAACAATAAAAGAACTCCTTTAAATGATCTGTATCAAAAATGCTTCAATAAAATGTAAGGAAAGAGTTTTCAAAATTTTTGAACATTATTTCTTAAATATTCTATATCTAATGGGACTCTGATCTTCAACAGTTGTCATTGTGTCACGCGCACATCTCTAGTAGAAGGAAAAAAGTAACTCACGTTTTTATTGCGCCTGCGCCACTGCGTGATAAAGAGGAAGCAGAGAAGGAGGCAGAGGAGATGGAAGAGGGAGAATCGATTGAATTGGAGGACGCCGATGACAGCGACTGATGTGACTGGCGCCGACTGTTGCTGGCGCTCCCAATGTTGCCGCTGCCGCTGCTGACGTCGCTGCTGCTGGCAATGTTGAGCGTTGGCGTGTCACGTGGCTGGCGAGCGGCTCTGATGCTGCCACGATTATTATTGTTGTTGTTGTTGTTGTTGTTGTTGCCACGTTGCAACAGAGGAGCTGTTGTTGTTGTAGTTGATGTTGTTGTGCTGGTTGTGCCACGTCGTCGTTGTGGCCGCTCTGTTGTTGATGTTGATGTTGCCGGCAGCGGCGTTGTGCTGGCAAAGTTGCCGCTGCCGCGACTACGAACGTTGCTGCTGCTGCTGCTGCTGGCATCAATGGGCAGCGTTGTAGGCGGACGCCGCTGTCGTGGCGCTCGCAACGTTGGCGCCTGCGTGCTGCTTGTTGTTGTTGTTGCTGTTGCAACAAATCCTCTGCCACGCTGCCCAACGGTACGTGTTGCAACTGTGCTTGTCGCTGCCGCTGCTGCTGCTGCTGCTGCTGTTGTTGTTGATGTTAATGTTGTTGCTGTCACCGCCAGCAGCGTTATCACTATCAAGTGCAAGGTTAACGATGTCATCTGTAAAAAATACAATAATAAAATAAATTAATTAATTAAATAAATAATAAGACTATTAATAAATATAAATTATTAATAAATAAAACTATTAATAAATAATAAGACTATTAGTGAAAGGATTCCCAATTATTTGTACTTAAGATTGTACCACTTGAATAACATAAATAAATAAATATAAATAAAAACTAGCATAAAGAATTTAATACTTAAAGAAGCCATGTTCCGCTGATTCTAGCCTTTTTCCACCAAATTTATCCTTTCCCACCAAATCTAGCCTTTTCCGTCAGTTAGGTTTTCTTTCGTTTAATATGTTTTATTCTGTTCTCATTTAAAATAACTTATATGCTCCTTTAACAGTACATAATTATAATTTTTATTTTCTTTCGGACTGTCACATACAATTCCACAGATCAGTTACACCCCTTTTACACAAATCTATACCCTGCAATGCATGTGCAATTATGTATCACGTTTGAGTCTGTTGCATTTCCACCGCTTAACCCCATAACCCACTCCTCCCACGCCTTAATCGCACTCTCTGCATCACACTTTTTGCATCTCTCTCTCGCTCTCTCTCTCTCTCTCTCTCTCTCTCTCTTCATCTCTTTCTCTTTCCGATGCGCTCAAGTGCATTAAGCAAACAAGGTTTGCCATCTGGTTTTATTGTTGTTTGTTTGCTTTGTTGTCGTTTCTATTGTTGTTGTTGTTGTTGTAAGCTTTTGCGCACGCGCCAAACAACAACAACAACAAAGACAACAACTAACAATTGTTGTTGTTTCTTTCATGTTAATTATCTTCGCTCAATTGATAAATGGCCAAATGCGCTTCTCTTTTGTTTCCTTTGTTGTTGCTCTTTGTGGGCGATTTTTGAGTTTCAGTTTCGGTTTCAGTTTTTTCTTGGTTATCCCCCTCTTCAAGTTTTATGAGATACTTAATGATGGTGATCATTGATGCAATTGGTATGAGATTTATTTGGGGACCTGTTTCAGACTTATAGTATTACTTTGTTTACGATCGTTACGAGTCTATCGTTATTTTGATGACTTGCTTTCGGCTTTCAACTATTCAATAACATTCTCTGTTCCGGGTTTTAACTCTTGTCAAGAATTCTCAATTGCATGTTTTTAAAAGTAAATCAGAATAGTTTAAGAGGAAAAATGCATAATTTTAATTAAGAAAGGTTGTAAAACTATTTTCCAATTCCTGTTTAGAATCAAATAAATATGTAAGCGATATGTTTTAAAAAGAAACAAATTGTTAACAATTGCAATTGTTTAAACTGGCAAAATAACATGTCAAACAATTTCACCGTAATTGCAATTGAAATTGAATGTAAATTGTAGTTGAATTGAATTGCAATTGATGTTGATGTTGATTTAGAGGCTCAAGTTAGCCAAGTTAACAAACGGCTCAATACGAAATTCCGCAATGGACACATTTCGAATGCCTTTTGCCTTTTTCCAGTGCCCACAAAGAACAATTAAATAATAATAGTGATACAACATAAAACAAAACAAAAAATAACAGAGAAAAAAAGAATTGAAAAATACTATAATAAAAAATGAATTGAGTCCAATTTAATCTATGACACCATCGCCCCGAACTGCTTTCAAATAAACTAATTAAATTGAAGTAAAGCAGCAAAACAACGCCAACAACACTAACAACAACAACAACAAACAAAAAAGGCGCAGGCCAAAAAAAAAATAAAAAACTAGCGACTACAAAGAATTATTTATTGCCAATAGACAACGCTGCAGTCGCAGTCGCAGGCGGCATCGCAGTCGCTGTCAACGTAGCCTTTCATTCAAAATACTCCTAAAAAAATTGCACCAACTCTAGCTCCGACGCCAGGCTTGGCCTGGAACACATGGAACATGGAACATGGAACATGGTAAATGGAACGCCAAACGTGGTACGTGCGCCTCTATGACGAATCTGACGCGGCTGCGCAGTCACTACAAACACCGTTAGGCTGTGGCGCGCGCGCACGCGAATGCTTTTCATGTTCCAAGCTACCCTGTACAAAGAAAATATCTGCAAAGTGGGTATATTAATCTCGCAAACAAGAACACAGCTTAACAGATTTTGAATTATTGCACTAGGTTTTCACACACATCGGATGTTATTATAGTATTATAGTTGAATATCGAAAAGTCGCTTAACTATAGTAACACTACAACTAAGAACATGTTTTTAAGTCGATTTTCAGCATCAGGGGAAGTTTAGGCTGTGCTTTTAAAGATATTTAGGCCAATTTTCTAGCTTATTCAAAAGTAAATTTCGTTTTCCTATTTTAATTTTATTTCGGAGCAATATTGCGTATTGAATTTAGCAAAAACTGAAGTCTTTAGATTCCCTAAAATTAAAAAAACAGAACTTTACACACTTATCATAAACAACATGATAAAAAAAAAATTTACTAAATATGTACAAATTAAAAAAAAAATGTGAGATCTGCAATCTATTATCAGAACATTTGATATTAGAAACTTTGAAGCTTGCAAATGCTTTCAACACTAGACTCTACGTTATAAAGAGTTTTTTTGTCTATCAAAAAATGTTAATTAGATTACAGATAACAGAGGTCTAGATTTTTTAGCGATCAGTTAATGGAAATCAGCCAACTTTTACAGACCTTGCAGGGTATCTGACAATCGAGCAGACTCGTCTGTAAGATTTTTACTTGTTTCTTACTGTCTAGTCTATTTTATTTTATCGACTTGAATTCAGTATTTTTTTGTTGTTGTTTAACTTTTGATTGCCAAACAACAATTTGGTGGTTGTTTTTGGTTTAGTTGTTGTTGTTGTTGTTGTTGTTGCTGTTATTGTTGTTGTTGTTGTTGCTTCTACGTATTAAAAATTGGAGCAGTGGACAGACACAGGGGCTGTTACTGGAGCTGGCGAATTCCGTTTGCCTCCAATCCAGTTACGAATCACGTTCCATTTGATTGTTTCAGTTTTTCGGTCTTTTTTTGAGTTTTTTTCTTTAATTTTTTTTTTTGGTTTTTATAGCATAATTTTTGTTATTGTTGTTACTTTTGCTATTTGGCTGCACTTTGCATCGTTCGCTTTAAAAGCGATTACTCTTGTTGTTGTCGTTGCTGCTGCTGTTGCTGTTGCTGTTGTTGTTGTTGTTGTTGTTGTGGGGCTTGGCAACTGCGCCCACAATGCGACGAAGCCGGCGCCTGCACTTGGAAACGCTCCAAGTCCGAAAAGCAACTCCAAAAACCAACTTCAAGTCGAGAAAAAAAATAGAAAACAAAACTTCAACCTGTCGCTTGGAGTTGGCCAATTAGACACGTACATAGAGCGTATGACTAATCAACAACAACAACAACAACAACAACGGCAACAACAACGGCAACAACAACGGCAACAACAACAAATTTGACAACAAAAGTAAAATGTTATTTATGATTTTTGATTTTTGATTTCAATTCGTTGTCCTTGATTTGGGTTTGGTTTGGCATGTATTTGAAGGCGTTAATGATTTGGGCGTCAAGTGGAGGCCAAGTCAGGGAGTGGCATTTTATCAATAAAAAGAGGAAGGAGTCACACACAAACACAGACGCACACATTTACAGGGCTTACATCTGTTTTAAAAAACAATTCCCGTTCTTTTTCTTTACCATTAAATTAGCTTTTCAAATTTTAAACCAAAAACTGTTCGCCATGGAACCCAAATGAATACTGTTATTACTTTCGTGTTGAAGTGTACAAATTTGAGTTAAATAAATCAAATAGTTGACAAACTTAGAAAGCCTTTTGAAATCCAATGAACGAACGATCTGCTCTGATTAGTTTAATCTCCAAATTTAAAAACAAAACAATTGAATTATTGTTTAGATTTACAGGAAGTCGCACGACATTTTCAAGCTCCCCAAATAAAATTGTATAAGCGAGAAGCATAAAATGAAAATTAAATCAAATTATGAAAACAATATTTGAATGTAAATAAACGCTTTTTATTGTGTTTAACATTTGGAGCAGATCATAAAGAAAGACCAAAGGGGGATAAAAAACACATTTTGATATCGGATTTCGTGCTCGATATGGATATGGAAAGTTTAGAGTGTTTTCTAAAAGCGTCATAACTATTGTTACAACATATCACAAAATGGACTTTAAATTCATTTGCAGACCGGAAAATATCCAGTTACTAATCAACATAATAGAAATAATGAATAATAATAATTTACCGAACTGAGAAAGCTAATTCCAAAGATTGACTTATTTCACAAATTATTGAATGTCTAAAGATTCTTAAGGTAAAAAATACTTAATAGTATCGGAAAAAAATAGATAACCAAATAATAAGTGCTGTAAGTCAAGAGATTTATGAAGGTTTGACATAATTAAAATCTAATTTAAATAAGATATTTAATAGTTATCAAAGGTATCTATTCAACTCAATATTTCTCTATACTTTCTATTGACTGTTGACAACATTTGTTAGTTACGATGAGCAACTTTTAATTAAATATAAATCGATTAAAGAACTCTGTTCACATTGTTGAAGACAATTAAGAAACTCTGTTGACAATTTCAAATGTTTATCAAACTTAATTTATACTATGTAATATAATCTAAGGATTACTAATCTTAAATTAGTTAAATACAGAAACGGGGTTTTTTTAAAGTCAATGTTATCTAGTTGAACATTTTAAGTTTAACAGTCTCCTCCTTAAGTTAATTATTGGTTTTATATGTTATTACTGAATGATTTGATTTCTTGTATTTCGAATATTTTAATTTTAAACCTGACTTTAGATATTTTACGGTTGTGTCTTATTTAATATTGTATCATGTATTTGGACAATCCCTCGGCAATATTGCCTCATAACTGTGCAATTTGATAGCGTAAGGTTTATAATAAAATCAAATTTGAGACAAGACCAGCAAACATTCAAAATGCAAAAATAGCACAAAAAAGTAGGAAATAAAATAAGAAGAAAAAGTAAAAGAAACAGAAACTGAAAATGAAAATGAAAATAAGTAAGTCACTTGGCTATCGATATGCTTAAATCAGCAGCAGAGACAGAGGCGTCGCTTTTGGGGCATGTTCCCCTCCTCCTCAGTTCCCTCCAAATGGCTCCCGACTGTGATCGACTCTGTTTCCTCTCCCCTTCCGTCTCCACTTATACAATTTCCCCTCTGTTTAAGCAGTCACCCACACAAAAGGCGACCCACTGCGGTGTCCAATGTTGAGGTTGAGACATGCGGCGCAGGTTTTGTCCGTCCGTCTGTCTTTCCCTCTGTCTGTCCGTCTGTGCGTCTGTCGGTTGTCGGTTTGCATATTTTGCCGCCAAAGAGCCAAACGAATTTTCTGTTAAATATTTGCGCTCTCGTTGTTATTGTTGCTGTTGTTGTTGTTGTTGTTATTGCTGTTGTTGCGGCAGCTACTCGCAATGGTCTGGAATTTTAAATAAATGCGATTTAGTTGTGCAACATTTTAACTTTACTTTTTTTTCTCTTCGTGCCCGTTGACAACAACAACAGCAACGGCAGCAGCAGCAACAACAGCAGCAACAACAACAACAACAACAACGACGCCACTTGCACCGCAAATTTATGGTAAATAATTAAAGAAACAAAGCACCAACAACAATAAAATCAACAACTCTACTCTAACATATACGAACTTTTAATACACTCTGTTTTTCAGTCATCAATTAAATATTTGACTAAAATATTATCACGAAATATTTCAATTCACTTTATTAATCATTGATTAGATTTAATTATAATTACAGAAAATAATATGAGACATATTTATATAAATTAAAAATAATTTTAGTCAATTATCATATTTTGTTATTTTTATAAATTACAACGTTTTCTAAGGTATGTTATTAATGTCACTCTATATGTGATATTAAATAAGTAAAAAACCTAGATAAGTTAAACTAAGTTTAGTTGCTTCTCTTTCTTTAATAGCTGATATACCCATTTATTAAATTTATACAACAAATTCATGAAAATAAATCGAGACTCGCAATTTGATATTTGAGTTCCTTTGGATTGTAAATTGTTAGTTGAGTAAGAGATTAAAGAAAAACCAATGCAACTTTGTAACATATTTTGTATACCCTGTAAACGTGAAATGTCTATAAAATTGTTTAAATTATAAGTGTCAGCGAATAGACTCCTATATATATTCTATGGTCTATAGACAGTTGAATGTAGTTGCTCATTCTGTCTGCAGGGTATCTCTAAGTGCAGCACTCTCAACTAGAGCACTTTTACTTGCTTTTTTGTTAATATTGTTTTATTGTTTTGCTTTTTGTGTTTGTTAGTTGTTATAAAATCAAAGAAAACTCAACGTCTATCAAAGCCAGCCTTCTACACACACACACACAAACACACACACAAACACACACACACACACACACACACACACACAGAGGCATACACACACATATAAATATATACACTAATATATATAGAAATCATATGTATGAGCAGAGTTTATTCTGTGTTCGATCGCTCTGACGTGAAAGCGAGAGTGTTGCTGTTGTTGTTGTGTGTTGTTGTGTGTTGTTGTGTGTTGTTGTTGTTGCTGTTGTCCCAGTTACGCGTCAAGCATAACTTAAGCAAACAACAACAATAACAACAAACACGAAGAGCAGACAGCAGACAACAGACAACAGACAAAATAACAAAATATTTACAAAATATTCATTGATTTCGAGCGTCGTAATTTTTTATAGGTTTTTCTTTGTTGTTGGCGTTGTTTTCTTGTGGTTTTTCATTTTAGATCATTTCTTTGCTGCATGTGTGTGTGTGTGTGTGTGTGTTGTAACATTGCCCAGTGATTAATCAATGGCATTATATAACAATGTGGCATGTAGGCATGCATGCAGTAAACACATCGCATCGAATCAACCAAAGTTCTCCTTCTCTCTCTCTCTCTATCTCTCTTTCTGTCGCTCTGCTTTTGCTATTAATTTACTGTGTGGGGGCTGTGAGGAGGCGTGGCTGTTTCCAAAATTAATTTCATTGTTTGCACAAAATTCTGAGAATTATTTGCGTTTGTAATTGCGCAGCTTGCAATGTCTGAGTTGGAATGTTGACAGTCCATGCGTCGTATGCGTAATCTTGTTGGATATTCAATATTACGTATGCGCCGCGTTGTTCCGCAGTACAAACCCACAATTATGTGGGCTGAATCTGTGTCATTCATTCACTGCACTGCGCACTCGAGTCGAGTTGAAGTTGAAACCCAAATAAGCAGCCTGGCCACAATTTCCGCTTCAATTTTCAACTACAAAGTCGCAAAATCGATTGGCTTGGACAAAAGCAACAACAGCAGCAGCAGCAACAACTACAACAACAACAACAACAAAAACAACTAGAAACTTTAACTGCAAGGCGCGCGCGAAACGAGCAATAAAAAATCACTTGATTTGCATTTAAAAAATAACAAGAGTTGAACTGAAGTAAAAACTGGGCGTGGGAATATTCAGATCCCCAAACTACTATCCAGATCCAGAGCATGCCCAGCAACAAAAGGGAACGCCCCACGCTCCTTACTCTCCTTACTCCTCTTTCCCCCTACTCCTTCTCCTTCTGTTTCTCCCTCTTCCTCTCCTTCTCCCTCTCCCCCTACAAGTCGGTCAACAACTTTATTATGCAAAGTGAAGCGATTTTGATGCTCGTTTTCGGAGGCGGTCGCCTTCCATCATGATTTGCCCCTAATGACAAAGTATTTAACTGCTTAACGGCGGCCTTTTTGGCTTTTCCACTTTAGCAAAAGGGCAACAGCAGCAGCAACAACAACAATAACTAGTGGTAGAAAGGACTACAAGCGAGAGAACTTGACTGTAAGACACCCTGTAGCAATATTATAAGAAATACATTAAGACACGAATAAACTTTGTACTTAACTTCAGAGTTTGTCTGCCAATCATCATGGCATTTGCTGGATAGATAGGATAGATTTTGAATATAACTATATAACTATAACTATATAGCAAAGCAAACCAATAAATGTAGATTTTAGACTTAAGGAAAATATAGGAAAAATAGTGAAAGCAAAGTGTAAATATTAAAAGTAAAGTTTGTTAAACAGCATACACAATTTTGTTTTGTATATTAAAGAGACCCTTTGCACCTATTACGTACAGGGTCTAGCTAGTATAACAACAACAGCAGCAGCAACAGCTGCGATAAGCGTAACAACATTCCAACAATTGGACACACACCCAAAACATTAGAACAGGGACTGGGACTGGGACTGGGGGAGTGTCGATTCACTTCAATTCACTTTAATTTGCCAGACATGCGACCAAAAGTCTGGAAGTTAAGCTAAGCACAGATTCAGCTGCACTCAGTGTTGGCTAACACCAAAAGGAAATTGGCCAAGTGCTGCAGAACAACGAAACAATCCGAGGTCAGACTCAAAAGATCAATCATCAATTTTATAGCCATGAAAAACGTATAGAGATTACAAAAAATTACAAAAATATTTACTTCCATGTAGTATTTAAAGAACAATACTTTCTTTTACTAGTATAAATAAACTACGTATAATTCATAGATAATAAACTAATTTTAAAATAGTTTTTAAGTATTTCGATCCACTTCAATTCCGCAAGAAATTAAAACTAAGTTTTTAAAATTAATTACGTATTATGTATAAATATAAATTAAAATGTAAACGTTAACTGATAATAAAAAAAGCAACTTAATTAATTTAAATATAATATTTTAAATGTTTCACGATACTAAGATAAATACACAAAATCTCAACTCTTACTGAAGTGATAGAAATGATCAGGAATAAACTCTTTAAGCAGATCTGAAATATTCTAGAAAAAATATATCTTGATTTAATAACTTTAATACAAAGTTTTTAAATATTTGTGAGCTCTTTGAAAACTAATTAGATATTCAAAATACTTAATAGATGAAATTGATTGTTGCAACTGCCTCTTTAAAAGTCATAAAGCTTAGCTTAGCTTTTTCAGCCAAATCTGGCTAACTGTACAGCTTTGGAAGAGCCTGGTTGCTGTCCAACCCGTTAAACATTGCTCTGGCTCTGATTGTGGTTGTGGCTCTAACTGCTGTGGTGCTGCTTTAAGCCTGGCCAATGGGTTGCATGTTGGTCAGCCGCTTGATTGACACCTTTTAACTACCGTGGCGCAATTGAAGCCGACGACTTTTGCGACTCTTGTGTTAAATTATTCACTTTGGGACAAGACTGGGACAAAGCCGTAAACCGTTAACCGTTAACCGAAAGCCGAAAGCCGAACCGAAGTCAAAGCCGAAGTCGCAGTCAAAATCGAAGCCAAAAACCCAAAAGCCAAACCCCGTGACATATTTTCTTATTTTGTTGTTTTTTGTTTTCTTAAACCTTTCGCAATTGAATAACGAACCATTTAACACAGTTGCCTGTACAGTCATCACCCAAAGTCAGGACTCAGAAATCGATGTTGATACGGTTTCCACTTCCCATTTGTGGGTGGCTTCTAATTCCAATTTTCAAATTGGAAATTCGAAATTGCAAATTGAATTGCTGCTGATAATCTATAATTATAAATATAATTATAAATATAATTATAATGGTCTTTTGCCCTGATCGATTGGCGATTGGTTGAACCTTGCTTCTGTAAGTGACTGTCTGTCTGTCTGTCGATGCCTTGCCCCGTTTACCAACACTGGCTGTCATTACCAGTTCGTGGTCTGGTCGAACTCCCGTGGCGATTCAATTGAAATGTATTTGCACGTCGCATATTTAGTTAGCATAATTTGCTCTCTAATTGTCACTGACAGTTTAAGAATGTGACTGGTTGTTGTTTCTCTTGTTGTTGTTGTTGTTGCTGGTGTTCTGGTTGTACTTGTTGTCAATTGTTGTTGTTCGTCATTGTCAACACTCTTTGTTAGTGTTGCTGTTGTTGCTGTCGATTGGCACATTGCATTATTTATTTATTAGCACAACAAGTTGCAGCAGCAACAACAACAACAACAACAACACCACAGCTTCAATTACACCCACCGCTCAGTGACGCCCCCTGGCGACCGAACCCTGCAACGCAGCCACTCTAATTAACAGTTACGCTTAAAGACTGAATATTGTCACATGTTAATCGAATGCATCTACAGTATACATATATCTAGCCACATATGTATGGGAACCAAGCCATATACTTAAGACCTAAACTATATTGAACCCAACCCCAATCGCAACCCAACCCAACTTAACTCAGGTGAACTGATTCCAAGACTGTCCAGTTATGTCTGACTGGCAATTTACAATTTTATTAGGTGTCCAATGTACACACATTAATAAATTAACTCTCTAATCGAAGCGGCATTGAATTTACAATTTCTATATATCTATATATCTATCTATAGTGATTTCAATTGAAAATTTGGTTGCTCATATGTGATTATATTTCGCATCCAGAGAAGTATTTATGACAGAATAGAAAGGTACTCCTATATATACTTTATAACTTGGTTATTGGGAAGCAACTTAAACTTTTAAATAAATAAATATCCTACCACACATTTTATAAGAAATGTCATGAGAGATATCATTCATTCTTTTATCAAGTATCTTTATATATATACTCCAACTAACTCTAAAGTTGCTTATTGTGGAATTATCAATTAATGAGCTTAATATCTTTACAAATTCATTAACTTTCAAAATTGATAAGTTCCTTTCAATAAGTTTCAAATCTTTAATATCAAGATTAAAGCAGCTAAAAAGAAAATAGTTTTTACAAAGTTAGGAGAAGTAATTCTTGTCTAAAAGGAAAACATTTTCATGCTCTAAAATAAAGCTAAAAGTGTTCGAAATTTAAGAATTAATTAACGTAAAATGCCTTTCACCATTTCCAATTCTCAGGGTCTAAAAAGAATGACTAAGTTAAAGTTAAAGTTGAAGTTAAAGTTGGAGTTTTAGTTTGAGTTTGAACTTCCGTTCTACTGGACTGAATTGGGTTTTATTTTTTTATTTTTTTTTTGCAACTCACCTTTGGATCTTAAGATATCACAGAATGGTTGTTTTGCATTAAGAAACGGCGACACTTGTTGTTGGTATTGTTGATGTTGTTGTTGTTGTTGCTGTTGCTGTTATTATATTGTTGTCGGCTTTAGCAATTTTCTAGCTACTTTTTCGGTTGGTTTTCAAGTTTTCTCGTCGTCGTTGTTGTTGCTGCTTTAATTTGCTTTTGTTTGTTCTACTTGCCACTGGCTATGGAGACACTTTAAGTAGTAAGTAGTTCTCTTTGCCACTCAACTTTGGGTACTTTTTGGGGACCGGTGGCAATATTGAAAATATTTCAACGTTTCTTGTTTCCCTTGGCAAATGAGTCGAGTTAAAAAACCAGGTTTTTAGTTACTTTTTAATGGTATTGTTACTCTTGGACAATACTTGCAGCGAGTTAATTGTTTATGTTGGTCTTGCTGCCGTTGTTGTTGTTGTTGTTGCTCCTGTTGTTGCTGTTGTTGTTGTTCTACATGTTGCAGAGATAGCGACAACAACATGACGCAGGCCCATGTCAATTTGGGGCACTGCAAAAGAAGAAAATACATTTATTATTAATAAATTCAATATATAAAAATTTTATTTTGAATATTATAATTATTAGATTAATTTAGATTTTTGTTGATGATTTGGAAAGTCTCTAAATATTTGCTTAAGGGAAGGGAAACTTATAAGGCTTACACTTTTCATAATTAACTTCTCAAGGTGCCTAAATCAAAGTCAAAGTTAAAAGTTCCAAGTCGAAAATCGAAAATCGTCAGCCGGAAAAGCCACAAATGCAATTAAGAATTACGAATAGAACGGACAAATCTAATGAACCGTCACAGATGTTTGTTTATGGCCAATTTGTTAGTATGTCTGGCTTCGGGTCCGGGGTCCACTTGATTGCCATTGAAATGGAACGTAGAGGAGGAAAAACAATTAAAATACGACTTGGTTGAAAAATGTTGAAATCAAATTGCTTAAAATGCGTAATTAACATTTTTAATGAGCGTTTAATTAAGAGATTTATAAACGGTAACAACACTTGAGACTTGCCCACAATCAAGGCTGTTTTGGGGTCTGGGTCTTGACTTGACTTCTGAGTTTTAGTCTGGGTCTAAGTTTAGTCCAAGTCTAGGCTTAGGTCTAGGTCTGGGGATGGGAATGGAAACTGAAAACTTGACACTGAAGACACCTGATAAGTCATTGACATTGACATTGACGCGAACGCAACGATAACATTTATCGCTATCACTATCGACATCGCTATCGTTATCGCTAAGCGATTGACGGATAAAGACTAACAACTGAGTCTGAATTAATCTGACTTTTGGGAGTGACAACAGTATTATTGGTAATTTCAGTTTTTAGACAGTCATCGTTATCGTTATCGATATCATATTGATACTGCACTTTCTAAAAAGGACAACTAATTTAAATTTGTCTATATTTTCTATCTTTGATGTAAAGTATAACAGATTTAGATCACTCAAAACGGATGTTCAAATAAATGAGCTAAATTGACCATAGTCACTAACTATAAACACTCTAGCATTTATTTATAGTTCTTAAATTACTTAATCATATAAGAACTCTTTTTATTAATGCCATCAACTGTCATCCGTTAAAATTGTATCTGTTGAGATTACTTGAATAGAAAAGACCTTACAACTTGAATGGATATTTAAGCGGATGCGAGCTGTAACGTCTATTGTTATCGTTATCGTTATCGCTATCGTTATTGTTATCGTAATGCAACTGGCGGCGAAAGGCGGAAATTGTGCACTCCGCAGGAATTGATTAAAACAAAGAGTAGAAGACAAAACAAAAGAAGAAGAGAAGAGAAGAAACACACACACTTTTCATGTGGAAAATATTTTCAACTAAAACTGAAGAATGTCACAATGCATTTGGATAAAAGTACGAGGAGGCACTTTGATTATTTCTTATTGCCAATGCGGCAAGTTGGTCAACACTTGACGCCCAGTTAATTGCTTGCAACACACAGACAGAGAGACAGACAGAGAGACAGACAGACAGACAGACTTGGAGATATTTTTCTAGCTGTTTGTTCAACTGTGCGTGCTCAGTACATCAAAATTACATTAGTTCGCATCGCATTGGATCGCGTGAGGCGTTAAGTGAACTATATATATGTACATATATATAATCTACTACTACCAATATATATATATATATGTCTTACCAACTAGACGTAGAGTCCAACTGACCCATATTTACAAGTACAACACGTATCGAGTTTCGCTCTCAATGTGTTAATTAGTCAACTCTTTGCTTTACTTTACTTTACTTTACTTTACCTTAGTTTATTTCTGCCTTTGCCTTTGCTTTTGGCTTTGATGTTTGCCAACTGTTTTCTTAATGATCAACTGTGTGTGCACACCTCGAACCCTCACACACACACACCCACACACATACACTCGTCACACATATGGGAGTGTTACTTATTATGATAGCCCCAAATTAAACATGGAATAACTCAGAACACGCTTAATATGTCAATTATATTTATTTCCTTGATAAATACATAGATAGATAATTATAATAATAATAATTATATGATAAGTCAACTCTGGCATTTGTTTTTTAAAATTAGCCAAAGAAATTTTTCCAGAATAAGCGTTAAAAATGTTCCTATTGCTAATATTAATTATTAGCTTAAATTTGGAGCTCAGAAGCAAATTTAAACTGATTATTTTATACTTATTTAAGCATCAGAAGTTGAGTTAAGTAAAATCAATAAAAAAGAATTTGAAGTAATCAACTTAAAAGCAAACATTATTCTGCAACTGCAACATAAAATTGTGTGGAAGCCACAAATTGCAGTTGAGGACAATTGTCAATTGGTGTAAATAAACAACAATAACTTCCGATACAAAACATTTGATGCCCTTGAAACGTTGCTGAACACAAACCTTGAAACTGAAACTCAAATTGAAACTCGAATTGAAACTCAAATTGAAACTCGAATTGAAACTCAATTTGAAAATGTAGATCACAACGATGTCGATTCAAAGACTCACAAAAACCAAGAAACAAATTCGAATTCGAATGCCTTCCGCTGCCAAGTGCTACACAACAACAACAACAACAGCAACAACAACAACAACAACTACAACAACTACAACAACAACAACAACAACTCTATTATGCATTGAGAGCCGGCAAAATCAAAGCGGCAAAGACATCAACTAAATGATTGCAGAGGCAGCCAAAAGTTGTCGGTGATTAAACAATACTCGTAAAAATAAAAAAAAAAACAATTACTGTTAGCCAGACAGAGAGGGAATGAATGAAAGAGAGGGAGGGAGAATGATGCTCCACTCGCTACGTTTCGCTTAATGAATGAATCGAATGGCCAAATGAATGAATCAATGAATGCACTTTGAATCAAGCGTGAGATTGTGCGAACGGAACTCGTAAATCAATGTGATGTTGTTGCTGTTGACAATTGTCGTCAGCATCTGCCACTGCAACAACTGCCCCCCCCTCTCTTACCACCTGTTCCTGCCCCTTAGTTCAAGTCTCTTTCTTACTCCGACTCCGACTCCGAGTCTGAGGCTGAGGCTGATCATCATCAACGGCTATCAGGCGTTAAAACGTTCGATAAGCGTCAAAGCTTTTGACTATTTGATTAATCGACTTGTGAGTTGCAACTTGTGGCAGTTGCAACAACTTGCTGCATGATGATGATGGGGTGTGTGTGGAGTGTTTGCCACTTGGGGCATTAATTGGGCGCAAGCTGCAAATTCGACTGCCGTTTAATTGAGGAATCGCATCGACAGATCGTGCCACACGCATCTGGCCAACAACAGTTGCAACATGCAACAGCAACTGCAACTACGACTGCAACAACAGCAACAACTTAGGGAAATTGCAACACATTTGGCCAACTCCGATATCCGGTTGACTTCAAGTTGTTCAACAACTTATTAAATCATTTTTGTGTACATTTTGTTGCACTTTTTTTTTTACAATATATATATGTAGATATCGTGCCTCGCATACGAAAAAAGCGGCACGCAAAATACATTTCGAAAATAATCAAGTGAAAAATGCATAAAAATCATAATATTTAATTGGTCAGTTGGCAACTTGGCAACACTCGACATAACTCCCAGGCATAAATGGTTAAAAAGGTGTAAGGAAATCATAAATCAAGGAATTGCAATTCCAACTAAGAACAAATGAGTCAGCAGTTGACGATGTGGCAACTCTGTCAATCGATGCAGTAACATATTCTGAAATATTTACATAGATATTTATATAGATATTTACAAAAATATATATCTATTTAAACAGTTTATACAGAGAGCAAGAATACGAAAGAAAAGGAGAACACTTGGGATGTACATTGTGTTTTTAACAGTCAATCCACTAACGAAAGAGCGATCTGGCAACCCTTGTCACCTCTGATTATTATTAGTATAGTAAGTTACAATTCAATATGTGTCCTTATCTCTTATCTTATTTGATATTAGATGTAGAAATTCAAATTTAATCAGTTGCGAGAGTCAAATAATTGCAAGGGAGCTTTCTAAATAACTCCTGTGTTTATCTTCATGATGATCACGGTGAAAGGTCTAGCAAATGGAAATTATATGTATACAAAAATATCAATTAAGGGCTTCATAACATATAGCTTGAAACAACATTTACTTTGTAGACCTCAACAGTTTTCAACTTTTAGGTTTACTTTAACAACATCCGGTGTTTGGTTAACTGCAATCATCTCTAACTATAATGTGGATGATATATTTATCCTACTCATAGTACTTATACTTATTCTTATAATCAACAATATGGTAAGCATTTCCCACCAGTTTTCACCTGACATTTCTCATGCTCTTTTCGCACTTGAAAACTGTGGCATATGTGAAAACTGTGTGAAAACCCACAAGTCCACCATTGTTTAATGTCGAGAAAGTTGACTTTTTATTTACATTTGCCACACTGCAGTGAAGTTGAGGTTGAGGTTGTCATTTGCCACTTGCCACTTGCCACATGCCACATGCCACATACAAAATATTTGCATCAATTAATAGAACTTTGAAAAATAATTTGAAATCCTTTTTAGTTTAGTAAAATACTTAATTAACAATTCGTTTTTTTGAAACCATTGAAACCATGATTAATTCTGTCGGTCTTTTACAAGTATTTGCAAGTATTCTAAGTATTTAAAACAGCTAAAATCGTTAGCACTTTTCAACTCTACTCAATTCTCAAAAGACTGTCAAAAATCTATAAATTAAAGTATTGACTTATCTTACACATATCTAAGGAGTTTAACCGCGAAAAACTTCCAATTATATGGCATATCTTGAAGGGTGCCAACTACTTTGATATACAGTAGCTGGTAAACCTCTGTGCCCACAAATTACGTATACGTTGTCTCACTAGATTACAAAACGTATTCTGAGAACTATTTCGCGCATTAATTAGCTGATATTATAAATCTTTATTTATTTTGATTACTCTCATTTCCAATTTTATATACAATATTATACTTAAACCATTTTGAATATATAAATTATTTTTATCTATTGCTTCTCTTTATTTCGGGAACTCAATGATGACTTTTAAAATGTGCAATTAAATTATATTTGAATGGTTATTTTACAGCAACATTTGAGATCAAAAAGTCATACAATATATGGAAATTATAACGGGCATTTCTAAGTACAATGGGGAGTAGCAAATGTTGCCAAGATATTGTAGTTGAATGGTTAACTCTTTGAGCCCAGCTCTACAATTTTCTTGGTTCGCAAATTCGCAAACATTTAATGCATTTTTCGCGTGCTCTGCATTAATTTCCATTTCCATTTTGATTTTCATGCTGCATTGTGAATTTTCTGTACATTTTCTTTGTGGTTGCATTTGTTGTTTGTGACTTGACACCTTTTGTCACCTTTTGAGTTGTTACTGTCTGCTCACACGCATGCACAACAACAACTGCAACAACAACAATAACAATTGCAAGTGCAACAACGCCTCAAAGAAATAAACAACACAAAAATTTGTTGTCTTCTTCATTTGAATTTTGTTTTTTGTGTAATTCGTTGGCCATTGAGCATATGGCTAAATACGTATACGTAACTAGCCAGACTCAAAGACCCACACCGCATTCAACATTCAACATTCATCATTCAACATTCAACATTCAACGTTCGACATTCGTCATTCGCAATACGCAATTCGACATTCAGTACTATAATTAAATCGAATTAATTGCAGGCAGACATTGCATTAATCGAATGTGGCAATTGTGAGAACCAACCTGAAGTTGTTGTATTGAAATCGGAATACGGAATACGGAACACGGAAAATGGCATATGAAATGTGGAATATGAAATTCGGAATGCCAGAAAATTGCCAAATTGGCGAATTGACAATTGCTAAATAAATTGCCAACAATTTGTCGTCTCTCTGATTGCGAATTGTGAGTTATGAGCATCGATTTGAATTCCAATCTTAATCTACATTTCAATGGTAATCTGAATATCTGAATCTGAATCGGAATCTGAATCGGAATCGGAATCGCAATTCGAATGAGTTGCCAGACAAATTGCTCGCATTTGTTGGCTATGACAGGTGCCGAGTGGCCCTTAAACCCGTTACCTGTAACCTTTTTAGACCCTGTACTTTAAAAAAGTACAAATGGGTCTATTACGTTTGTGCAAATGTGCGTAACAGGCAGAAGGAGGCGTGGCAGACCCCATAAAGTATATATATTCTTGATCAGCATCAACAGCCGAGTCGATATAGCCATTTCCGTCTGTCTGTCCGTCTGTCTGTCTGTCCCTTTTTTGAGTACCTAGATCTCAGAGACTATAAGAGCTAGAGACACCAAATTTGGCATGTATGTACATCTATATCTTGCATTGAACGAGTTTGTTTTAGAATTTTGCCACGCCCCCCTCCGCCCCCGCAAATTAAAATACAAAATTTTCGAAGTCGAATTACAATAGCACCTTTGAATGCTAGCGCCTTGATTTTTAGGAAGTATAATACAGACAAAATTTTTTGAAACTTAAAGAATCTGTAGTGATCGCTTTGCACTAAAAAAGTATAGGGTCTCCTACTGTCGAGCGTGCTCCACCGTAGCTTAATGCATTTTTCTTATGGCCAACAACTGACAATGGATAAAAAATACTTCGAGAAGAACTCAATTGTGAATAAGTGTTGGCTTTTTAAAAATAGCTTCCTTTAACACTTTTCAACTTGAACTTTATAGCATAATCCCACAAACTATGTATAACATATTTATTTATTAAGTAATAACATAAAACAGGCAAAGAGGACTCAAAACTATTTAAAGCCATGGCTGTATTCAAGGAAATTACTTTTTTAAAACTAAGCAAAATATTATTGTACTTTATTGTATTGTAGAAATCTATTTTCTGAAATGTTTCAAATATTTTAAACTTAAATAATGTCAGCTATAGGTGGTGAAAGCTTTTTTAAACTTCACTATTATTTTTAATTTAAATATACACACTAGAAGTAAATTGACGGCTCTACAAAATCAAAGTCAAGTTGCAAGATCTACAAGAAATAATATGAGATATTTGGGGAGATATACATATCTTTATTATTTTACATATTTTCTTTCATTTATTAAGTGTGAGCACCGATTTCTAATCTTAGCAATATTTTAGTTTCTTGTGTTTATGTTAATTTGTTTTTATTCATACTTGAAATACATGAAAGCTTCTAGAACATAATTGTTAAATATTTAATCAAATATTGCCTAAACTAATGATTACTCAAACAAACAAGTTTTCAACAAGTGCAAATGTAATTAAATACAAATAAATAGAATAAGATAATTAATCAAAATAATCAAAGAAATATCGTTGACAACTAATGATCGCTTTAAAGCAGATATAATCCTTAAATTAGGATGCGTAATTTGGTCTTATTATCCCGATATTTTATGTGATTTTTGCAGTAACTACTTTTTATTGCTATTTCTATCTCTATTTTCTATTTTTTTCTACGTTTTTCAGGGGCCTCCCATTGTACATTGTACATTGTACTCGTAATTGAACAGCAACGAAAATTGCGCCTTTTTATTTTGGCAGCGGTAATTGAAAAGCCGACAACCGCAACACGAACTGCAAATAGCGAAAAGCAACAACAACAACAACAACAGCAACAGTTGCCAGTTGTTGTTGTTGTTGTTGTTGCGGCTAAAAGATGAAGATGATAATAATGATGATTAAATGCTGATGATGATGCGCGTGCCGTGCCATGGCGCCATTTAGCTTTTGGCTTTGGCCAAAATAAAAAAGCCGAAACGATCTTTGTGCAAATTTGTTAACGCTTCCGGCCAGGCCAACAGAGTTGGTCTTAAGCTGCAGTCGAAGCTGAAAAGCTGAAAGCCTGGAGAGTTGCAGAGTTGCCGAGTTGGAGTTGAATTTGGACAGGTTGACTTGCTGCCCACCTGACAAAGCCTTGCTACTGTTATAACAACAACAACAACAACGACAACAATAACAATGGCAATAACAATAACATCAACAACAACATGAACAACAACAGCTGCAGTCAGTCCGCCTTTTGATAATCCATTCCAATAGACATTCACTTTACCTTCTCGTTCAATGCCAAGGAAAAACGCGTCATAATTTCCGTGCCGCTTTTCACATCTCACATTGGAATTCCTCTCTCCCTCTCACTCTCTATCCCTCTCACTCTCTCTCTCTCTCAGTCTCTGCTGACTTGAATAGGAGTTCAGTTGATTTGAATGGGCAATTGGTGAAAGATGAGATTGCACTTTATACTCGTCTGCTACCATAATTATGTCTCTTCATTGCACTCTAGAGACATGAATTGTGAGACTTTCCAACTATGCATAATTTTCTGGGAAATTTCTAAATAAACATACCAAAAAATAACAATTATTCGTTAATTTAACAATATTTATCAATAGTCTTTAATTAGATTAGAAATTGAATATTTAATTTTACTTTTTGATTTGATCTAAAATTAAAAATAAACTAACATATAGTTTCTATATCAATTATTAGTTGCAGTTTAATTATTAGATCAATATATTTTTAACAAGAAATAATAATAAGAATGCTTAAAATAGCATTAGTTGATTTCGAATTTAGTTTCATTTAATGAACTTGTAAATCTTATTTATGATGCCTGATATTTGGTATTTAGACTTTCGTGACTTTCGATTTACATTGAAGCAATTAAAACAACTGTCTGGTAGCTGATATCCAAAACTCGAAGCGAGTTGCAATCTAACAAAAACCCAGTTTGTTGGCCATTAGAACAGAGAACAGAGTAGACCGTCAATGGGAGTTAACCCGTTAATTATGGCCAATAAATATTGGCTGCCAAAAGTGCAATAAAATAACGGGCAAACTGCCGATAAAGAGAACTTTAAAACTAACCACATTCAATTTGTGTAGCCAAAAGTACTCGACTATGAGTTATCCTGGATCTATAAACTACTTAACATCAATAACTTCTGTTTTATTATCGGTTACTGAAGAAACTTGCAGTGTATTTAAGTGCAAATCTTATCTATATATCTTTGTATCTACAAATCTCTAATAATGGTCTTGTTAATCTGAAAGCCAAAAAGTATCTTTTAATTATTTGTGAATTCAATTTGAATTTATTGGTGTTTATGCACTTTATAAATTATAGAAATAAATATAAAGGGACCTTAAATAAAAATGAGTTTAAAATAGTTATAAGTTGTTGCATTTTATCTGCTAAGCTTTTGAATTTTAAATTGGTGACTTTATGGCCCAGATGCAGCCCTGAAGTCAAAATCCCCATTTAATTTATTGCATTTTAATAAATGAACAAAGTTATAAAATACTATATTGTATAGTTTCAATAATTACAGGGTATCAGCAGACTAAGGCGAAGGCTGAGACTGAGACCTGAGACCAGAGACCAGAGAGTGTTTCTGTCTGTCTGGGATTGTTCATAATTCATGGCAGTTAATTGCAGTCGAATATGGTAACAGACCCACATTAAAGTTCGAGCAACTGGCGTGCAAAAAAAGCACACGCACCAGTGTGCACAGTGGTACACACTTGTGTTTTCTATACAAAATGTGTTGCAGAATAAAGCAAATTTATTGATAAATAAAACATATTCCATAAACCATAACCATTCCCAATATTTATTCAGCTTGCGATTATTAAGTAAGTTAAGTATTACTTGAATCTGTATTAGATAGAATAAATATATATGTACATATATATTTGTATAAATATATATATTTAGATATATCCTACATTGTAATGAGTACAGCTTAATTTGAGTGCAATGTGAACAAGTTTTGTGCCACTGTGCACCTGCTAGTTACTTACAACTGGTCATTAAACAACGTTTAAACAAACGTTTCGTTACGCCCCTCTCTGTCTCCGCCTCTGTCTTTGTCATGGGCGGAGACAGGGAGGGAGGGAGGTAGGGAGGGGCTCATAATACATATCTGACTATGCTACATGCAAAATTATTAAGATTATTTGTCAATTGTTGGTTCGTTTCTCTCTCTCACTCTCTCACTCTCAGTCTCACTTTCAGTCTGTCTCTGTCTTGAACTGGAATTTAGTTAAAGTTTTTGGCTCACAATTAGATTTTGATTTCCTCGTATGCAAATCCGGTGGCAATTATAAACATCTATGTACACATTATAATGTAGTAGTTATCAGCACGTTATAAAGCAATATAACAGATCCAATTAGAACTCTTGACACCCAGCAATATCATGGGGAGGGGGGAGGGGGAATGGGGTTGCTTTGTATGCAATTTGGTTGCATTACAATATATTTCGTAATAATTGAATAACAATTTTTCAGCTGCCAGTTGAGTCAAGTTTGATATGTTGTTGCTGTTATTGAGTTGGAAATTGAATTTAATTAAAGTTGATTATTATGACAAAGTGATTAATAAAGCCAATTTGAGACGCCCACTTGGGCCAGGCCAAGCAAAAGGCCTAGATAAATGTTATGCATAGAGTTCGAGTACAACAAAACTGTCTGTCTACATATAATCCACAATGTACAGTCAGCGACAACAAGCAGCGGCCAAGTGTCGTTGTTAATGATTATTGAAGCTGGCGACATGTCTGTCTGCTAAATTGTTGCTAATATCATACCATAATTCAATGCAAGCGCCTCATAAACAAACAACTTTGTTAACTACACAACCTGAGGACCGACCGAGGAGCACAATCCAAAGAGGGAAGGTGAAGGAGAAGAAGCAGAAGCAGAAGGAGGGAATTGCTATCAGTTGCAAGTGTTGAAGTCATAAATCTCCATAATGATCATGCGTGCATGTGTGTGTGTGTGTGTGTGTGTGTGTGTTGGCCCGAAGTGCGTGTGTGGGTTTGTTAACAGTAAACGGGCAAATTTATAATAGCTCAACAACTGCATTCATTTATTATGCTATTAACTATTAACTTGGCCTTTCACCTGCTTCTAAAGGTGCTAAATAAACAACAACAAACAAAGCAATCACTGTGATTTCGAGAATATACCAGACAATTGATTTGAGCCAGTTGCAAAATAGTTAGTACTGAGTTCGTTAAAATTAGTTCCTTATAAACTTGCAGGCTATAAACTAACTTGGAGTATATTTTATATAATCTATGATTACACTAAAAGTAAGCGAAACCAATTTAAAATGAATTCAAATTTGTTGCAGAAGAAAGTCAATTTTTTAATGATTTATATGGTTATTCCTAATGAAATTCGATAACGATACGATAGTAATAGAAAATGTTAAATACCAAAATTCTCTAGCAAATTCAAATTGAAAGTTTTAAAAATGAAATCTACCAGTTTGTGCTAATTTCTGAATACTCTACACTTTACTGAATTTCCAAAGTCTTTTAGTATTTAAAACTTTTTAGAATTAATAAATTCAACAAATAGAAATAATAAATTATGTAATTAAATCATCTGTAGACATCTGGAAAAGTACAGCTTAACCCTTTATGTAAATTCCAACTCATTAGTTTATTTAATTGTAGAGTATACTTAGCAACATGTTTAACTCTTTAATAACAAACACACACATTCAAAAAGTCGTTCAGCCAAAAGTTACGATTTAAATACAAATTTAATGATGGCCAATAATAAAGAAATTAACTGTTTCTGTCTGTTTCATTGCCAATTTCAGGCCAAAACGTTCACTTATCGCACTTAATAGCAATTATAATTTGTCTGAGCCACAATTAAAGCTGAAGCTGTCTGAGAGTACCACCTTTGTTTCCCCCTATCTCTATCTGTATATCTATCTCTGTCTCTATATCTCTGTCTGTCTCTGTCTGTATCTGCCTCCAAGTTGATTAGCAATAATAACACTATGTATTACTTTAAAATGCCATAAAAGACTTTAACACAGATGCCGGCTCGTGGGACACATCAACTGTACAAACAATTCCCCCCCCCTCTCTGTCTCCTCTCGTTCTCCACCCTCTCTTTCTCTGTCTGTCTGTCTCTCGAGACACGGGGGCGAGACAGTCGACAGATGGAGAATGTCCAAGACATCCAAATTTGGACAGACACTTGGCAGCCAACGTGGCCAAAAGTGGTCAAGAAGCGTGTCAACTGGAATACATTTCAGATGGATTCCATGGATTAAAGATCAGCTTGCAACGTGCAACTTGCAACGTGCTACGTGCAACAGGATGCATTCAATGGCAGCATCATAGAGCGAGTGCAAATGTAATTAAGTTTTATGGGGATCGTTAGAATAGCACAGATCTGACTGCACAATATGAGAGAATTTACTTGGCAATCCAATTGATTGCACAGGAAGCGAATAAATTGTGCCAAAAAGAACAGATACAGATACAAATCCAGTTGGCATTGCAATTGCAATTGCAGCTACAGATACAGATACAGAAGCAGCTACAGATACAGATACAGATACCGAGAACAAACAGTTGCAATTTGCAATTTTGCAATTGAGCACAAATTGTTGTCGCTGTTTTTTGTTTTTTTCCTTTTTTTTTTGAGCCAAATACTTGACCAGACAGTCATGCTTAGAATCAATCAAACTGCAACTGAGCCTATGACAAATTTATGGCATCAAGAGATACAAATACATTTGGCGATCTATCGATAGATAGAGAAACAAATACAAGTATTTAAGTGGTTGAATTAATCAACAGCTGCACATACAGATGTAGATACAGATACAGATACAGATACAGATGTAGATACAGATGTAGATACAGATGTAGATAAAGATTATAGTACAAATTATAACTAATTTATTCAAACAACAGAAGCAGTTACAATTACAAATGGGGATACAGTTAAAGACACAAAAACAGTTGAAAGAAAATCAATCAATAGGCATGACTACAATTAGGGACATACAATAGATATAGATAAAGATACGTCTGTTTATAGAGAAACAGATACATGTAATTTATCAAACATTCGTAATGTAAATCAAACAAACTGTGACTTGTAAATTCCAACAACCGAGACAGATGAGTAATGAAATGAAGATACATTTTCAGATACTTTACTAAGAATCAATCAAGCTATGACAACTATATATTACAAAAACAGATGCAGCTACTTATTCAGAAATAGATATGAATACAACTAGAGATACATTTGCAGATGGGTTACCTGAATATCGTACGTAGAATCAATTGAAATATACAGATGATAAATGAGATAAAAATGCAATTATAGATGAAGATATTTACATTTTCAGATACTTTATTTAGTTTCAATGAAGCTATGACAAATTTACTGCACCAACAGATACAGTTGAATACAAATAGAGACATATTTACTGATGCAGTTACATTAACTAATATTTTACTTGGAATCAGAATCAGATTAGAATTGAAATCAAGATAGAATTACAGATGGTGAAATATTTCCAAATAATTTATTTGACAGAATATACAGAAATAGATATGAATACAGATGGAGATACATTAACAGATACTTGTCTTACTTGGAATCAATTAAAATATGTCAAATTGTTTGCCTTGTAAGTAAGTAAATAAATAAATATAGATATAGATAAGTATATAAATAGAGAAATACATTTGCAACAACGACAGTGGCAACTAAAAACAGAGGTTGAACCGATCTTATCGTAGTGACATGTGACATATGACACTGACAATGTGATCGGGAACTCGATGGATCGTTGGACAGATGGGACCACCACGTGTGGCTGCCACATCAAGACACTCTGTTGAATCGATTGACATTGCCACGACATCGAGACATGGACACTGGACACTGGACACTGAACACGACACTTGGCTTACAAGTTGTCAGGAACTTGGCCAATTGCCAAACATTGCGAGGCGAGTCCAAAATTGACAGCAACATTTGAATTACTTAGAAGTAAGTAGCTGGCAGCTGAAGCATCGGAATTAAGGAATGGAAAAGTGGTCGACTTGCTGATACCCTGTACATACTTGGCTTACAAGTTGTCAGGAACTTGGCCAATTGCCAAACATTGCGAGTCCAAGTCCAAAATTGACAGCAACATTTGAATTACTTAGAAGTAAGTAGCTGGCAGCTGAAGCATCAGAATTGATGAATGGAAAAGTGTTCGACTTGCTGATACCCTGTACATACTTGAGTTATTTCATTTTTTCCCAACTTAAGTGAAGCTACATTGCATTAAATTAATCTTTTGACATGCAACGGCTTAAATTTAATTTGTTTAAATTGACTTTTCCACAACTTCATCATACTCTCTATTTAAGAAGAGATTTATTATGTTATTATGCATATTGCAGATACCTTTAGTAGATACAAAAATGTGTTTGCAATTTTCTCTCTCTCTTTGTTGCAATTTCAATAAACAATTTCCTCATTTGCTTTGATCAAAAATAAATTAAATAATGTTAACATAATTGTAATCTAAAATTGTTTTGGCCCAAAGCAAAATGTGTGCCACGCCCTCAAAAACAAAACAAGCAACGATCCAAATGCGCAGATAAATTCCAAGTAATATGAGCAAAATTGTTGGCATATGTTGTCGAACGAGACGGACTGATAGTGAGTGAAAGATACACACACACACACACACACACACACACATGAATACATACTACATATATTATGTTGCATCATTGACGAATTTGTGTAGCATAGTTGGATAGTTGATTGTTTCTTGTGATTGTAATTTGAGGAGCAAATCAAACAATTGCATAAGACCAACAAATTGCCCCCCCCCCCCCCCACAGAGAATGCCAAATATGAATATGAAGCATAAACTCAACAGCCACAACAACAACAACAACAACAGCATACAGTGCGTATGCATGAGCAATCCAAATAAAACTAAACAATATGAAAGTTTACATAATAATTAAAGTAAAGTTTACATAAATAATTTAAGCTTAAGGCTTTGGGCTTAAGGAATTCTAAAGCAAGCTTTGAAGATATAGATGAGTCTCTCTAACTTTAGGTGTTCAAAATAGGGATAGACAGGCAGACAGACATACAGATCTACGGACATCTACATATACTTTAAGGGGTCTTAATAGACCTCCTTGTACTTTGCACAGGGTTTTAAAAAATATTCTACTACGTATAACATATGCTAAGAGGTTTCTTTAGGTCTATAAAGTCTGTAAATAAGCAACCAAGCAAAACAATTGTCTACAATAATCTCAGACTTAATGTTGATTATTTAGTTATTAAGAAACTAAATAAAATTGATTAAGTCTTAATAAAAGAATGCATCAATAAAGAATAATCAACCAAATGACTATAGTTGAATATTTAAATCATATAATAAAAATGCAATAAGAATTGAGAGAATAAAGACAACGATAAAATCAAGATAAATTATAATTAACAATAATAAATTGTTTAGCAACTAATCAAAAAAATAATTTGAATGGGAGAACAAATTAATTACAGAATATATAAGCCATATAAAATATGTGTTCAAATTTACAAAAAGCTCTGATCGTTGAATTTGAGAATTGTGACTCGTAGTTCACTTTCCATTCATGGGGTTAAATAAATTTCAATAATATTTTGTTGGTTGTCGACGGCAACCCGCTGAGACTTAACATTGATTAACCGACAACGAGGAGCGTTGTAAATGGAGTTGATAGGAGTTGAAATCGGAGACAGAGTCAATATTGGAGTTGGAGTTGGAATTGGAATTGGAAGTCGGAGTAACCTTGGGTGTGTGTGTGTGTGTGTGTGAAACCCGTTATGGCCGGATAAGCATTATCTATATGTGCATATTTTCCAAGACATGCCTACGGTCATAATTGGGTTTTAATTGATACAGAAAAAGCGACAAATAAAAAACTGAAACTTAAATTGAAAACGCGAAAACTCGAAAACTGAGATACGAAAAACGAAAAGCCAACATGCAAATTCTAGTAAAAGGGAAGTAATTAATTTTTTTTTTGTTTTTGTATCCATTTGCTTCGAGTGTTGGTCTGGCCAGTCTAACGGTATTTACAAGGTGTGTGCGTGTGTGTGTGGTGTGTGTGTGGTGTGTGAGTGGTGTGTGAGTGTGTGTACACATATGAAATACAGCACAAAGATATATCATATCGAATTACCAACGGCCTTAACAACACAATTATGACTTGTTTCGATTGGCGGCCAAAAAGCCAAACGGCCAATTCAATTGGCCTAATGAGTGCAACGAATCTGACAGCAAAACCGCAAAAATGTTCATGTGTGAGTGTTTCGAGTGTATTCATATCGGTAGAGTTGGGAGCCTGCTCGCAAAAAGCAAAAAGCAATCCATAATGCAGCTAATCGAAGCGATTGTCAATTCGAATTCAACTTGGAGCTGCGATTTATTGAAAGGGCCGCCGGCAGCGACATTGTCAACATTCATGAATACTATTCACATTATTCACTATTCACATTGCATCTATTCGATTTACACGCTGAGACATTTGTATCTACATTTGTACAGCTACAAATCACAGAATCACAGAGCCACGCCCATAACATTTACATAAATATGACCATAAAACTAAATTTAAACAAACGATTTCCAGTGCAACGTTTATGCAAATCTATACTCTGTCTGAGGGAAAAAGACACTCTGATACAATAAGAATACTATATTCTTTAGACCGTCTATATCTTTTAGCTGATGGACTTTACTCCACTCTTTGAAGTACATAAGTAATAATGCAATTCATCAGCTGGCAATTAGCATAGAGACATAAAGCAATAACCAACGACTGACTTAATGGAGACATTTTGGGCTAAGCGAGCGACAAAATGTTCAACGCTTTTTGGCCATAGCCATAGCCAACAGCCCCTCTCCCCTCCCCTCCACTCCCCTTTGCCCTCCTCCTCTCTCACCCCTTCTAGACTTGACAGTACCTGCCTCTAACTCGGACTCTGGCCATGCCTACTGCATTTCTGAATTGGGCGAGTATAACTATATGTATGTATGTGTATGTGTTGTGTGTGTTGTGTGTGTGTGTGTGTGTGTATGTGTTGTGTGTGTTGTGTGTGTGTTGTGTGTGTGTTTGTGTTCACATTTGTCTTGGCCAAGCAAAAAATGCTAAAGTTCGTTTCTTAAGTCTTTCGTTTTATCGGCGTCAAATTGCGCAAATGGGCAAAACAGAAACTTTTACTTTTATTTAGCGGTTCGTGCAACAGCAACAATAACAACAACAGCAATAACAACGACAATGCTCATACAGCATATACTAAAATATTAACAACAACAACAACAGCAACAACAACAACAACAACTATATCAACAACAACTAAATATCTGTGGCCTGGGGATAATTGTTTGCTATCTAAAATATTTTGCTGTTACCAAATTTGTTGTTGTTGTTGTTGTTGTTGTTGTTGAATTTTCTTAGATTTGCTTTAGGTAACTAATAAAGTGCAACAACAGCCGTGGCATGTAGCAACAATTTCTGGTGGGTGGGTGTCGTTGTTGTTGTTGTTGTTGCCGTTGTTGTCGTTCGTTGTTCGTTCGTTGCTGCAGTTGCAATGCAATTGTTGATTAACGTTAATTGAGGGCCCCCGTTGTGGCCAAATTGGTGGCAAGAGACAAGCCAAAGGCGTTGCAAGTAGACCACGGCCCAAAAACGGGGTGTGGCATTAGAATGTAGCTGGGAGAAAGCCAATAGCAAACCAAAAATGGGCTTTGAAATTTTTGTAAAAAAGAAGTGAACAATATCCAAAAAAAAAAAAAGACGAAAATTGGTGCCAAGGTTGCCGCGAGACACAGTCAAAGCCATAATTAGATCAACAGTCATAATTTATATAGTTGTAATTGTTGTTACTGCTTGTTACAGTAGGGCAGCAACAACAGCAGCAGCAGCAGCAACAACCACAACCACCAAAAAGCCGCCTTAAAATTTGAAGCAATAATGAAAAGGAAAAAAATCACTTTAATTTGAGCGCATTTCATTTTGTCAAGTCGCTTGGCCCGTTGGCTTTTTATTGTTGTTGTTGCTGTTGTTGCTGTTGTTGTTGCAGTTGTTGTTTGAAAAGTAACAAAACAAAAAAAAACACAGCTAAACAAAACAAACAAATACAACTAGCGGCAACAATGGGGGGCACGTTTTGTAGGGCGGCCAACGCTTTGCTTTGCTTCACTTCTAGCCGCAAATTCGTAGCCAATTTAAATGTCATTAGCCATTTTGATTTCGATTTCATTTGCTTTCCCGCATTTAATTCGAAATTGAATCGAACATAGAAACAAAACCAACAACAACAACAACAGCAACAACAACAAAACTAACAAGAAATCTTATCAATCGCCATCAATTTATCTATAAACAAGAGCGTTGCAAACTCTGTCAAATTGGAATGGAGCTCAAGTTTCAGGTTGTCCGTCTCTCTGTCTGTGTGTCTGTCTGTCTGTCTGTCTGACTGAGGGCAGGTACAGGAGGTCAGGAGGCTCACGAAAGGCGTCAACTGGCCACTCACAAAGCGATTGCAGATCGGCTTGTCAGATTGTAAGTCTCAAATTTGAAAGTGAAAGCATCACTAAGTTCTCGGAACGGAACGGGGCAAGTTTCAGTTGCAATTGAATAACCTTTGACCTGGCTTAAAATAAAAGATTTTAGTTGATTCCGGCTTGCAACTAAGCATTCTATTATAACTGTTACACTTTGCTAAAATTATCTTATTTATTTTTGATTAATTAATGTATATCTTTCTCTGTATAAAGGGCCTAAAGGCAGCCAGTGGTATTAATTCCTTGTCGGGCTATAAATTAATAAATTATAATTATAGTAGATATGTATTAGTACCTAGTATTTACTTTCAGAAATCCAAAAATCGTTCAGTGTCTTTTCTCCAATCTCTTTTGGCAATATTTTCTTCTTTTCTTTTTCTAGTGCTCCTTTCCCATTTTCTTATTAACTCTTGTCACATGACTTTCATCTGCATTGCCTTTCGTTCTCCGTGTTCTCTCAATTTTATACTTATTCCCTTTGTCAGCTGACTAACATTAGTTGATGCCTTAATTCCATAATCACATAAGTGATCAAATCTTAACTCTATCTTTACTTATTTAATCAATACTGTATAAACTTTGTCAATTTCTATATTATTATTATTTTGTTTAAAAGACTTTTTTGCAATTCTCATGCAATTATATATTTAATATGTGCTTTATGTTCTTCCCAATCACTTTACTTTGAAATATCAATAATCCCTTCTTACTTATATAGTTCCCTTTTATATCCTCCATGTTCACTTTGCTTTAGTTTAGCCACACAGACTTTAACTCTATTTGCAACTGATTGTGAGTAAAACATTTTGAATTGTTTAAAGTTGTTCCTTTAATCAACAACTTGTACTTTGGCCCAAGATTGCAATGCTTTAAAGTCAAAAAAAATCAAAACACTCACGCACTCAAAGCCAACTGCTTAACTTGGTCAATGGCCATCAACAGCTGGTAAGTTGGTAAGCTGGTAAGTTGGTAAGCTGGTAAGTTTGTTAAGTTGGCAAGAAGAACAGACAGCAAATAGAGCGTGTCCATGCCAGACGCTTGACCAACTGTATCTGTAATTTGAAAGTGCAACAATGCAACAATGCAGCAATTCAACAATGAATCAATGAGTCAATGAGAGGTTCACTTGAGACACACGATCGCTTCTCGATTACATGCCCCCAAAATGAAATGTGGCAAGTGCCACATGTGTTCTTGACAATTATCGCACTGGGAATTCGAACTCGAATTCGAGCTCGAATTCGAATTCTCTCCTCATTGCATTCCTTGACGATGGTTGACTCGATGGTATATTTAGTTGCTGGCAGTAGTTGGTGCAACATATGTGTGCTGCAACTTATGTGGCGCGAGGTCTTGACATTGCACCTTGAGCAGTGTCAAGTTGTTGTTGTTGCTGCTGCTGCTGTCATTGGTATTGTTTCAATTGCTGTTGTCATCGGCAAATGTAAATGAAAAGCTGCCACAGCAAATCAAATCTAATTGTTTGCAATCTACAATATATGCTATATATCTATATATAAATTTTATGTATAAATCTATAACATGTGTGTGCGCATGTATGTGCATGTCAAGGCATGGCCAGGCATCAATGACAACCTCCACACCCAGTGGGCGTTGCACATAGACACAAATGTTGCTGTTGTTACGATTGCTGCTGCTGCTGCTGCTGCTCCACTTTTGTTGGCTGTTGTTCGTTGACTCATCGAGGCCGGGAGAAGGTTTTTCGGGTACTCAAACTCAAACTCAGACTTTAACTCACACTCATAGTATTCATAGTCCAACTATTGACTAACAAAGTCAAAACTATTGATAAACCATAAATGATGCGCTTGAGTGGCTGTTGTTGTTGTTGTTGTTGTTGCTGCTGTTGCTATTGCAATATTGGCTACATTCTTAACAAGGCTCATTTGCAGCCAGCTGCAATGTGGCAACATCTTCGAGTACTCGCAATATATATCTATATACTATATATATATACTATATACTGATTGAAAATTGAATTAAGATGCCGCCCCTTTAAGCTTCTCCATATAAGATCAATCTCATCAGCATCTCATTGTCATCCATTAAAACAGTCTCTAGAAATGCATTCGGCACCTTTGAACGTTCCGCCCACCACCACCAACAACAACAACAACAACAACAACTGAGAGAGTTCAAACTGAACCAGGGCCGAAACCATATAGGGGATTATCTATGCCGTCTATAGAGATCTCGTTTCATAGGATTTGCATGCAAAATTGTCGAATTGTCCAATTGTCGTTTGCATTTGCATTTTAAAGACTCTCAATTGCAATTGCAGTCGTGAATACTTCAAAGGGATTCACCAGTTTCCAATTAAATAAACCATATAACAATTATAAATCTATACACACCCATTGAATTAATAATGTTTACCATTAAGTAAATGATAACTATTTAATTCCATTAATATTTACATGTCACCACTTTATTTATAGCCTAGTAAACTTGAAAAGTAATTCAGATTAACATCTAAGAATTCAAATATCCATCACAATCTATATTAAGAAGTTAAGTTAATTTTAAATGAGTTTAAACTGATCAGATAGTGTTAAATATATTAACCATTTATAGCGTAGAAAACTTGGAAACTATTTTAGATTATCATCTAAGAATTCAATTCAATCTATCACAATCTATATTTGAGGCACTCTGTGAACCAGTTAAAGCTACCTTCAGTGGCAAATGAGCTTCAAATTAGGTTTCTGGACTGATCACATGATGTTTAATATATTAACCTTTATTAATAGCAATAGAAAGCAGCTTAAAAACACATGTTCAGAATCTAAAATAAATTGCCTTCTATTTTATGTAAAGATTTTAAGATATTGTGCAGAAAATTAACTGAAAAATTCATTGTAAGCTGCAACTATTTCTACTTATTTATAATAATTTAATTAATTTAAATGAGGACATAGCTTTAAGTTAACTTTTTGAATTGATCACATGGTATTTAAGATAGTTTCCATTTAAAAAGAAAGTAGCTTAAATTCTTATTCTGTTATAGAAATGAATTAGCAATATATTTTTAAATACACTTTAAAAACTAAGCAGATGCTGCATGATCTGCGTATCGAAAATCGCTGAAAGCTAATTCTGAAACTGAAACTATTCACACAGATTGTGAATGAATAGATATAGATTAATCGAGATTAGATAAATAGAATAAAAATATATATTAATTCTAGCCAACTGACAAATTGTATAAATTATTGTAAGTTTAATAATGTATTTTCAATGAATTGAATTAACGTATTGAATGATTTACGTAGTTTTGTTAGTTGCTAATGAAACGAAAGCATAAACATAAATTGAGTAACTAATAAATTACGCAAAAAGTGATTGATTTGTACTAACATTTCTTCGATGTACTTGCGTATATTACTCATACGCCAAGTGGCACAGCCAAATCAATTTTGTTTGCCAAACTAATTAACAACCTAGATTTCGTGAAGGTCTTTGAAATTTCGTCAATTGCTCAAGCCGTTCATTTGTATACTCTTTCAAGATCAGCTGGAGTCGAGTCGTTGGTTGTTGCAAGTTGTAAGTTGTAAGTTGCAAGTTGCCTAATCAAAGTGTAAATTGTTATTGCTGTTGTTTGGGTTGGTTGCATGCCGCAATCTGTGGCTTGCTCTTTTTCAGGTACTTTGTCATCGTGGTGGCATTTGTGTAAAGTCAACAGCAGCAATTGCATATGAGTATACTCATAAAAGTACTCACACTCACACTCGCACTCACACTCATACACTCATTTGTGGGCGTCTGACAGTCACAGTTATTCGAGTCCAAGTGGCGACTGCGATGCATTTCATGGCACGTCTTGTGTCTCATGTTTCATGCCTCATGCCGCATGCCCCATGTGCCATTCCTCATGACTTACATATATCACAAATAATGTCTAATGCCTCATGTCTCTTGTATCTCTGTCTTATGACTCTTGTCTCTTGTCTCTTCTCTAATGTTTGCAGCTCGTCATTTGCCATTTTTCACACTGGTAGCAGGCAGAAGACAGAAGACAGAAGGCAAAGTACAAAAGTAAACATTTTCTTATTGCCATTGGCGAAACTCGTATAATTACAAGAAGCTGTCGCCGACCAAAAGCCAACAGCAACAACAACAACAACAACAACAACAGAGAGTCCACAAAAAGTGCTTACAAATTTGCCAAACAATGCAGATCGCTGCACACGAAGTCACCAAACTTCGCATTGATGGAACTTTTCTTTTGTCGGTTGCAAGTAACCCCCCCCTCCACCCCATTCCATTCCTCACTCTTCCCTGCCTCTTGCAGCCTGCTGTACCTTTCCAACTCGTGGCCAGTGTGGCAATTATGGACTCGACTCGTGCCACGCGTCCGCGTTTACAAGACTAGCAAATTACTATATGTGCACTTTGCGGTCAGAGTTTTGCCACAATTTGCAGCCAAGTAATGTCAACTTGGCAGGAAAAAACCAAAATATATATAATATTATATTAAATATATATTTATATTACTTATAAATATTACAAAACTGAACGTAATGTAGCTCAGGGATACTTTATTTTATATAGACGGACGGACGGACGGATTTTCCACAGATATGACAAAGAGAAAAAGGCAACTTCAAAATGGGGCAACTGTGAGATTTCTGCTGCAGCAACACTGTTGCAGTTACAGTTACAGTTACATTTACATTCACAGTTATAGTTAAAGTAACAGTTAAGCAGCGATTATTTTTGTTGGTTTCTTTGGTTTCTTTGGTTTCTTTGGTTTTTTGGCAGCAGGTTCACAACGAACGCGGCATGCGCTGCACTTGAGATTGGATTGGGCAAATGGCCTGTAAGTGGTAAACTGTGTAACTCTGTTACTGTGCAACTGTGCAACCGTGCAACTGTGCAACTGTGCAACATGCCACATGGAGCTGCCAAAAACCCAAAGTTGTCAATGTGCCGCACGCAGCTGAGAGCAGCGCAATGGAAACGAGAGCAAAAGTTGTTGTTGTCATTGTCGTTGTTGTCATTGTAGCTTTCGGACTCCCATTTGTTGTCGTTGTTTTCAGTTGTAGTTGTTGCTGCTGTTGTTGTTGTTGTTGTGGCTGTTTATTTGTTGTTGTTGTTATTTTTTCTTTAGCTCAGCGCCCGTTGTCGTGTCCCCAGTTGCCAGTGTCCACGTACCAACATTGGCCTAATGTTGACATTGTGTGCTGATCTTGTTTATTATGCAAGAAAGCTGCCAAAGTAAGCCAACGACAACAACAACAACAACAGCAACGAAAACAACAGCAGCAGCAGCAACAACAACAGCAGCAACAGGCAACAAATAAGACACAACAATTGTAAGTTTTAAGTAAACCCCAAAATATTTATACACTTTTCAGCGTTTCAGAATTCTAAATACACATAAAATAAAAAAGATTGACCTTCAGTCAGTTAAAAACAACAAATTAAAAAATAGAAAAGTCGCTAAAAACACTAAATTTAATAAAACAAAAAAGAAAAGAAAAAGAAACACAAATATTTACTTGAAGAGTTTCATTATTGAAATAAACTTTAAAACACTTTAATAAATACTACAGAGAAGAACCAAAATCTTCCTAAAATTTTAAGTTTGCAATTCTGGATTTTACTTTAGTTTTTTAATTATTTATGTAATATTTAAATTACGACGGATACAAATGACATTGACAAAATAGTTAAATAAACAAAAAAAGCCTCAGATAATAGATTTAATTGTCAAACTGAAACTAAGAAGTATTCTGATAACTACTATAATCAAAATATATGCTAAAAGAAATATGAAAGTCTCTACTTTAATCCAAAATTTCCAACTTGGTCTTAGAGACTCTGAAATCAACCAATTTTTGACACTATTTTGGACTAATTTTAACAAGGAAATCCCTGGGTCTCTAAATATTGTAAGTACTAGTTTAAGAAAGGTTCTTGGCTAAATTCACTGCATATCTATATACTTAGTATAGTAACAGTTGCCTCTATGATTAATTTCCATTAGTTTTATAGCTGGAAATGCCCGAAATTCACTTTCACATGTCACAAGTGTGTGGCATGACATTTGTTGCATACAAATGTCGAAATTACGGTTACTTTTAATATGCATATGACAAAATACCTCTTCAATTGTTGATGTCTTCGGTTGTTGATGTATTGATGTTGTTATTGTTCACAGTGTTTAGTGTTTCACTTCATTTGATGCACAACAAAATAAATACCAACAAAAAGCACACACCACCAAAAAAATTCACATTTAACCGCAAATTGAAAACGAAACTGAATCCGAAACTGAAACTGAAACTGAAACTGAAACTGCAAATTGAAAGGCAACGCGTGCCAAGTGTCTTTGGATTTGTATGAAACTTCGATTGATCGAACGAACGTTTAAAAGAACCGCCATAAAAGCAGATACACACGACCACAGAGCGACACAGCCAGAGCTAGACAGCTACAACTACATACAGCTACTGTCTACTCTCTACTGTTTACTGTTTGCAGCTACTGAACTGCCAGCAGACAACTGTTCAGTCAGCTGTTGGTTTCAGTCTGCATTGCCTACGAATGATCGCGAAGCCAAATGGAAATGAAATCGAAGCGAAACGAAACGAAATGGAAGCGGAACACAAGCCTTGCAGTCTCGACACAGACTGTCCACAATCGAAAAACAGTCGAAAAGTGGGCGGGTTGGGTTTTGGTTTTTGGCTTTTGGCTTTCGGCTCTGGTCGCGTGTTCTCCTAGGCCTAAGCACTGTTGCCAATTTTGGGCTACTTTATGGCCATTTATCTTGGCCTTTTTGTACATTTTTTTAATAAATAAAAGAAGACAATTATTGTTGTGCATATTAGCTTATTAAATCAATGTGAAGGAAATGTAACATGGAATCCAAATTCCTATCCTAATAGTACTTATCGATTTGCCAAAAAACAAAACATTAACTACAATTCCTTCTATATATTGTGGGTACATATATAGTAGGATTTCTTTAGCATTTATTTATATATTTCTACTTTATTTCTTTAGTTTACTTATTAAATATATAAATTAGCAATTAGAATAAAACATTAATAAAGGTGGCTAAAACTCACAAATTTAATTGGAAATAAATTGAAATTGGACTACGACAGTAATTCCGACCCTATAATGCATTGATGTACGCATATTCTTTACCAGCAAAAAGAACCAAGCCAGAAACACCAAATTTTATTTTCCGTAGGTTCTAATTTAATTCCTCATTTAATCTGAATTTAACCAAGAACCTCTCTTAAACTAGGTCTAAGAATACACAGACCAATATTCAGGGATTTCCTTGTTAAAATAAATCCAAATAGTGTCAAAAATTCAACACATTTTAAATAACTTTCCCACATTTGGCATAGGAAAAACTTCAGATCTAACTGGAAATAAAGCCAAGTTGGCATCACTGACTAAGACTAAGTTCGTTCTGCGCAACTGCGACGACGACAATATGGAACTGGGTCGGGTCAAAGGGTAGCGCATTTAGCCATGTACATATAGTATAAGCTAAAAACTCATTCATTCTTTTATGGCAACTTTTAGGCCTCACATGAGACAGCACACAAATTGATCAGCTGAATTCGTTTAGCTCCTTTTTAATAATTCTAAGCAGGCAATTTAATCTTTGTGTATCTTGATTTATGTCACATATTTGCCAAATCATATTTAAAACCTAGTTTGTATTTAAATCAACTTTTTCAATATATTTAAGTCTTTCAAAAGAACAGATTTGTACGATCTTTAGCAATTAAATTAATAAATCAAATATATTTAAATAAACATCCAAAAGTATATGTACATATATATTAATAAGAATGAGTGTATATATTTTTGAATAAGAATTTAAGTTTACAACGATTTTTATCACATTGAATAAAAACCAACTTTGAAGAATTGCTTTCCTTTTTTTTGGTTATTTTTCACAATTTATCAACTTAAAGTCTGATCCACAATTGATATTTTTGGTTCCTGATTCTAAGAATGCTTTACTATCTTCTTTCTGGCAACATAAACTACACATTCTAGATAGAAGTTTAAGAGTTCCTTGAAGACTTTAAGATTCTACAGATATTATAAAACCCTATGATATAGGCTCATGTATTATTTATCCATGGAAGGTGCTGTCAGAATTCAAACAAATTCGAATAGTTAATAATAAGGATAAATTATACATTAAGACCCATTTTTCAATGTCTAACTATATAAGGTGTCCAATAGTTATGTCAAATTTAAAGATTTCTAACAAATTAAATTTATTTACGGTATAAATAGTGATGACTTTTTGAACTAACGAAAAAATGAACTTCAATGTTTTCCTTCCACTGCTTTAATAAATTCTGTGACTTGAACGCAATTCTTCTGTCCACCTTGGACAGTTTTTATACTTGTAGCATCAAGAATAGATATGTTTGATACTAAAGTAAATAATTATAATATTCATAACGAATGTGAAATAATTTTGTTAAATACAGGTAATAAGTAGTTTTACCAAGTGACTACGTTTAATCTTATCAACCACAAATCCCTAAACACTTAAACAAGCTTTATATAATAACTGTTTGGTTATGCAATTAAAGTGTGTTAAGATTTGGCTAAACAAGAAGAAGAAGATCTTATCGCAGAGTCAAAAAACAAATTCTTTGTTAACTAATTAGATGCGAGTTCTTAGTCTTAGCCTTGATTCAATGCCAAATAAAATGCTCGCCAATCTCGCATGCGATAAAAGAAACGCTTTTTAGCCAAGTTAAAAGAAGATAAAAGCGAAGAATTCAGTGCACTTCCTAACAAAAGTTGACCTCTTTGCAGATGAATACAAATGAATTTGTGGCAAGGTCAGCGGCAAGTTGACAGACCAATTGGTCAAGTGGTCAAGTGGCCAAGTGGCCAGTGAGCATTGGACTCCAATGTTACCTCATGGGGATCGCCTTGATTGTTGCGGTTCAGTGCAACTGGCTCGGAAGTATTTTTCTTTTGTTTGCCACCAACTAGAGGTTCTTCCTCTGCCTCGCCTCTGCCACTGCTACCTCTGTGCAGCGTTGCAGAAAAACAAACCACATGGGATACAAAATTGATCTAAACTAGCCCCAAGTGCAACATAAATTCGCAGCTCAATCAATAAGTAAAGTCGCAAGAATCTGTTTTCAGTTTCAGTTTCAGTTTCAGTTTCTGTTTTTGGCTTTCATATACGAGTATGAGTATGATTATATTTAGATAAGAATTAATCAGCTTACCTCAGACTATAGCTGAATTTTGGAATTCGGGATGGCGAAAAACAGGTTGCGATCAATTATTCTAGCGATATCGCAAAAAGCAATCAACAAACTGCGAACAATAAAACACTTCAGGCATCAACACATAACACACTCAAAATATTCTTCTTCTTCTTCTTCTTCTATTTTTGATCTTGTATGAAATGTGCAAAATTCGAATTATTCCATTTGCAGCATCAAATTTCTATTGTATTTCATAATTTTATGCGGTTTTAACAGAAAATAAAAAATCAAAAAAAAAAGAACATATAAATAGAGTATTTAAATAAATACATAGAAAAAGTAAACGAGAGAAATGTTTCCAAGATGATAGGAATGATAGGACAAGGCAGTTTCAACTTTAAACCAAACCAAACAAAACAAAAAGTTGTTGTCATCGGACAAGAAATGAACAACAAATTAGCACTTGACCATTAATTAAACAAATAACTGTTGATGGCGTCAACTTAAATCATTTTTGCAAAATGCTACACGACTATTAAAAACAATTTACAAATTAGCATTTCTCATTTTCGCATTTTCGAATAGCAAATTCACTTGTTTATTTATTTTGGCTACCGGGCAAAAATGATTTTTCAAATTAAATTCACTTTCTATGAATCTCTTTTCAATGCGTACTTTTCAATAAGATTCTTCGATTCACTTCACTCGAGTTCAACGTTTACGAATTGCACTTGATTCGCGGCTGTTTTTAAATATTGAGAATATATTTCGGAAAATAACTTCAAATTGAATTCGTCAGTTTGTCTTCGGTGCGAGTTCACGTCAGCTCTGGCCAAATGCACAACACCGACTAACGCGAACCGAACCGTCGCCCATGTGATAAAGCCAAAGCTCTGAGGCAACTGTGACTGTGGAACGATCGCACGCGACTTAAGCTGCGTTCACACCAACTCCAGTTAAATGTGGAAAGGTAACACACTTCTCTGAAGTGAAGTTAACTGCAAAGAAACGGAAAGAAATCATTTTACTTAAACAGAAAACAAATTATAATATCTTAATTAACTATCCCCATGATAAACTGATGTAGAATATATAGAAACTTATGTCAAATTCAAAGATATCTATCAAATTAAGCTTATATGGATATTGAAAAAGATAACGATTTAAATTCTTGATTTTTAAGTATGTGTTCAGAATATATTTGCTGAATGAAGACTATGCAATATAAGATTTTGATTTGATTTTATTCTGGAAATTCTGATTTATTATTTAGGGTAGTTTCAATTACCATAAGCTAAATAAGTAGTTTGAATTTCGGCCTGTTTCTATTAAAACTAAAAGTCATTGCTTAAACTCTATCTGACTAAAAACTAAGGGACTAAAATCTAAAAAAAAAAACCTTTTTATACTTGGAAAAAAATGTCTCTAAAAAGGCTTAAAACTAAGGGACTAAGATGTACAAATAAATTCTTTTTATACGAAGACAAAAAGTCTCTAAAAAGGCATTTTCCCTTGTAGCGACTTTGGACTGTAATACTTTCGTCACTCAGTGTCAGTGAGAACTGATTGCAGTGTGAACGAAGCATTTCCCTTAACCCACGCAACAAGTGGAAACGAAACGAATGTGAGACGATTACTGCGCTTACTTTATTGCATTGCTGGGGAAACGGGAAAGAAGAAGGAATTGCACACATAGAGAGGGTTGGTCAGGTAAGGTGAGAGAAGGGGTGGGGAGGGGAGGGGAGTTGTGGGTAGGGAAGGCAAGAAGTGGGAGATATATCTGAAATATGCTAATGATAAACATTCAACATTTAAACATTTTGTCGACTCTTAGTGTTCAGTGTTCGCAGTGACTTCCACTTTATGCTCTTGTAACTCCAACTCCGACTCCGACTCGGCAAGTGGGCGAAAGGACTCACAAATTGGCAACAACTTGGCCAACAGTTGCGTACAATTTATGCAAATCCCATTGTGTGGGCAGCTCGTTTTTTTTTTTTTAATTCTCGCTATACTATATTTCTACAGCAGCTTGTCTGTCCAACTATATTTCAAAGTGATTTCTTACGAATACTTCAGCTAAGTACATCTTACAAATGGCCATTTGTTTTTATAATGGTGAACGTGACTGTCGCATTATCAACTCGTAGTTCTTTTTATAACATTGCGAAAGTTAGTAGCAAGTTAAATATGTAAAAGGGGAAACCCTTATCTAAAATTAACAATTTTTTAAAAATAACTATTTTTAAATGTAGAATTACTGAATAGATAAAATCAAGTCTAAAATGAAATTCGGCACAAAAATCGGGTTTAATTTAACAGAGCTATGCAAGTTTAAAATCTAATAGCCCTTGGGACTGGCAATTTTAAAAGCCAAATTTTTGGCTTTAACTTTTTGACACTTTCTATAGTCAGTGGAAAATGAATAAGAATTATTATAGAATTTGGAATCGGTATAAGAGTTATTCTAGAATATTCACTTACATATTTAAAATGCTAATATCGAGGGAAGTCGACTCGAAGCTCTGGAATTTTTCAAAGATTTGTTGGGAAAAGGAGCCTTTCTAACATTTTGTTTACTTTCACAACACTCATGCATGTGAATCCCCGCTTTGACTTTCGGAGTTGCATTTCGATAACTTGCCTATCGAAAGGCAGCTTGAAATAAAAGTGCGCAGACGGAAGTTGCGACAATCAAACAATAAACAACAATAATAATCGAAACAATTAAACAAAGGCAAAACTGTAAAACATAACAAATTATAATGATAACAACAACTGTAACAACAACAACAACAACTAGAAGTACAATAACAATAACAAAATTGATGAATATGACGGCAAACGATTGTGAGTCCGATCTAAATCTGACGTGTTGTTGGCAGGGGCAAGCAATGAGGGGGCGAAGGGCGGTGGCAGGGGGCGAGGGCGAGGGCGTCGAGGGGTCAGCTTGGTGGGAGGGGCATGTTGGGTGCGGCATCCAAAGCGACGCAGCAAAAAACCTAACGGCACAATCACAATTATACATAGGCATCAATCTAAGTATGTATGTATATATATGTATAGTACAAACATATAGAGTAGATAATTTATATACATACATGTGTATTATAAGACTTGTGTTTTTGCATTTGTGCTTTTTTTCCGCCACATTCTCCAAGGACAAACAACATTTTAGTGAGCGACGCCGCCGCCGGCTAACGGCAAAAGGCAGTCCGAACTTAACTTAAGATTGATCTACAAAGCTCAGCTCAGGTCTCTGGTCTCTAGTCTCTAGACTCGGGTCTCTGGTCTCTGGTCTCAGGTCTGGTTGAGTTTTTCGCATTCGCATTCGCGTTGCCAACTTTCCTTTTTGTCTATGTAGTTCACATGTATGTGCATGTGTGCATGTGTGTGTGTGTGTGTGCACAAAGTGTGCGGGCGCACATTAAAACAAAACAATAATAAAAACAACAACAATTGCAACAACAACTAAAACTATGAAAAAGAAAAACCTCAACACAGGCAATGCCAATGAGGGCACCATATTAAAAAGGTGTGGCAACGCGGCGGCTACGTTCTGCCTGCTCCATGTGCAGCAACAACAACAACAACAACAACAACAACAGCAGCAGCAGCAGCAACAACAACAACTGCACCATACGCCAACATAGCTGTTAAACTTAAAGTTACAGTTACAAATTCAAAAGCCGCCAGCACCAGACCACCAAAAAACAAAACGAAAAACGAAAAAAAACAACAAAATTTTACAAATAAAAATGGCATAAATAAAAATATGTGTTGGCTTTTCAGCAACTTGAAACAAAACTTCAAGCCTCTCACACACACACACACACACACATACAAGCACACACAACAAGAACAAAAGCACCGAAGTGGCCAATACACTTGCCAAACAACACACCACACACACACACACACACACACATACCATCACATACCTTCACATTAAGGTAGGTGTGAAAATGGCTTAGTTTTTAAAAGCCTGAGATTTTGCATTCGCTTTACGTTCTTTTTTTTTTTTTTAATTAATGAACAACATAAACTTAATTTAAAGTTGAGAACAGAAAAACTATGCTAAATTTATAAGAACTATTTTACCAATTAGAGCGCATTTATTGCCTTTTTTCAAAGAATTTATTTAAAGGGTTTGAAGCCAATTCAAATCACAAAACCTTTCAAATAACAATAAAAAGAAAGAGTTCAAATTTGAATAGTAAAAACTTATAGCAACTATAAAAATGCCTGATAAAGTTTAAAATTCATCTTTAATGTTTGTTCACAACATTTGAATTAAGCAAGCAAAATAAGAGCTTAATTTTTTTAAATTTAAGATTTATTTTGAATTTATTTTGTATCACAATAAAATCATATTCCAAACCCTTCAGCCGAAAAATATTTAGTTGATGTGTGTATTAAATATCGCTTTATTTGTTTATTACAAAACTAGACAAAATATATAGTATTTTTTGAATGTCCATAAAAGTTTTATTTGCTGTATTTGTTTTTTTTTTATCTGTATTTGAATTCAACATTAGTTAGGATAGTTATTTAAGGCCTTTTATAGACTTTGGAAATATGAGCCAAAGTTTTCTATAGAGTTATTAGAAATGATCAAAAAAAAGAATTTTATTTGCAATTTACTTTCAATTCAATACAGATTGTGAAAGAAAGAGTGAAAGGAAGAGTTTAAATAAAATGTCTGACAAATTTGGCTACATAATAAAGAGTCTACTAATCGAATCTACTAATCGAATCTACTAATCGAATCTACTAATCGAACTTTAAATTAAATTCAAAAACTTCTTATTTTGAATTTATTAATATAATTGACTGTCTAAACTAATTACGATTCATTCAGTTTGCAATTTCCTACTGAAAATGCTTAAAAGAACATAAGTTATGGTTTTGAAATCATTTTAAAACATTTCTGAATCAAAAAAACGGATTATTACATTAAATACATTGTTAAATTGAGTTTTGGCAACTATTTTATCAATAGTGAATAGTTTTGCTAGAAGAAAAAACCTTACAAATTGGATAGCTTTATATTTAGATAGAATAAATTGTGTTTATGATAAACTTTGAAAATTGGTTTGGTAAATATTCAGTTTTATTTCTTTGACAGTTACAAACATAATGAAAAAGTTATTGCGCCCTAATCAAGCAAATATAATAAATTGTTGGTAATTGAAAAGTGTGTGGTTGATGTTCATGTTGCTGTTGCTGTTGTTGTCATTGTTGTTATTGGTTATTGGTTATTAAATGAAATAACAATCGCATCGCATTTTATTGGAACACTTTTGTAGCAATTTGCTCGTGTGCTCGAGATATCATTTGGGTGTTTTTGGTGTTTGGTGTTTGGTGTTTGCTTTAAATTACATGTTTTTTTTGTTTTTGGCGCTTGCCAAATCGCTTAACAATTTATTCAAAGTGTTCAAAGTGTTGGCGACAATTCACTTTTCATTTGCAATTTTTCAATTTTGGTTTCTGATTGGGATTTGGACTTGGACTCGGATTCAGATTCAGATTTGGGGCGCAACATTTTGCGCAATGGCAGCGCCAAAATTTATGGCTTGCCACTTACCACACTGCACTGCAATGCAAGGTCAAAGCATTTAGAACCACAGTTATAGCTCATACAGACAGACGACTGACAGACAGACATACAAACAGTCTGGCCAGCAGGCCAACAACAGGTCTTGACTCCAGGCTGAAAGAAACCCAGGGCACAGCCTCCGTTTCTTTGAGGTGAGTCAGCAGCATCAGCCAACAGTCAACATGCAATTGACTTTGATTTGTGGTGCCCCCAAGTTGCACAAATAAACGTAAATCAGTGGCAAATGCAGCAAATGCAAAATGCAATTCCCAAGGCCGTAGCACCCACAAAAGGGGTGGGGTGGGGCGGGAATGCCAAATGGGAGCGGGAGCGGGAGCTAAAGTGGGAGCTGCAACAGAGGAGGCTGCAACAAAGGTCAAGTCAAGTGAAATTGTACTCAGAGGTGAGAGACAAAAGTGAGAAAGCTAAAAATTATGTCAAAATTTGAATTAGTCGCTGCTGGGAACTAAAGAAAAGCCAACCTGGCCAAAACAATGGCCAACACTCGCATAAATTAATTTTCCTATCAGCTGCTGCCGCAGCGGAAAACGCTTTTCACTTTCGCAAAATGTGACACACGATGTCAGTGTCTTCTTCGTCTGGCTTCGTTTCAATATGAAGATGTCGAGATATTGAGATGAACATGTCACTCACTGAACACCGAGAATTATCTATTGCAATAGCAACCAACAAAGTATAAGCGAGGGTCGGCTAGTAAGTAATTGGCTTATGTAGAGAAATGCATTATTTGCGAATGTAAATTAATTTAACCTTCAACACAAGCTTCTTTGATAGCAATTCACTTTATCTGGCAGTTTTCAGACTTCTTAATGCTTTCCATAAAAAAGATAGGCCTTAAAACTTTAACAGATTAGGTGTAATTTATATTTGCTCTTAATAGTCAGAGGAAGAGGAGCAGAGTGTAGCCCAATTCATAAAATTTTATGAAAAGAAATGTGCTCAAAGTTGTGGTTCAAATTCAACATTGTGACCGTACATCATCAACTTAGCCAGCCATCAGTTATTGCACTAAACTATACAAAAGTAAACTTTATTAAATAAGTGGCATTTTCAAACTTAGGCCAAGAACTTATTAACACACCCTCGTACTATAGTATGTACATTTACAATGTACGCTGTACATATTATGTACATAATTTCTTTTGTGGTTTAATTTCGCTACGTTTCGTGTTGCCCTTTGCGGGTTCGATTGGGACTCTGTGGCGCGCTTCCAAGGCACAAGTGAAAATGCTTTCACGCCCCCAGACCAGACATACTGGGAAAATGCATTGGCAATGAGGAAAAGCAATGCAATGAAATGAAAGTTCTCAAATAATTGTGTTTAATAAAGCATTTAAATAACTTTACCAGTTAATATTTAATTAAGTCACACCTCTTTAATTTTCTTTTAACTTAAAAGGTTCTCAAGCTGCAATAGCTTTTTCCTATTGGCATTTTTAAATCTACCGCCTACCAATAACTGTCAACAAAACACGATAACACTTTGCGTTGCCAGAGACTAACCTATCGACCTGTTTATCGGCTATCAAATTTATATGTACTTATATATATAAATAAAATTAAAATTAAATATACCCAGTAAAATATGCACTCAATTCAATTAGCCAAATAAAAAATCTAATTGAGCAATCTCTTGTACATAAAGATAATATAATTAGTAAAAAGTGCTCAAAAGCATTTTAAATTCCCTATTTGCTGTAGATGATTACTGAGAGATAATCAAATCTTAATGAAACATTATAAGTAAGCCTATAAAAAGAAAAAGAAAATACAATTAATAGTTTAAAATTGAGCACCCATAAAATAAAGAAGATTAGTTATCGATATATTCGGAATCCTGCTCCACAGCCTCAAAGTTATAGGAGTACTTCGAAAAAATACCAGAACAACCAAAAGTTCAGTTTAACATAATGTTATGATTTCAAATCAATAAGTGATTAGTAAATATAATTATATTAATTAGAAACTTGAATTTTAAATAATAGCAAATAATGATACAAAGCAAATTAAAATGCTAAATTAAAAGACTCTGCAACAGCGACTTAACAGCTGTAACCATAGCCAATATATCGATATATTCGACGCACTGCCTCACAACCTCAATGTTATGAGCTGTGCTTCGAAAAAAATACCAGAATATACCAGCTCTAAAGTTTAACAGATACTGTAACCATTTTGAGTTTAACATGATCGATGCAGCTTTTTTGTAACTAGTTTTAATTTTCGAATTGTTAAAAAATTTAAAAATTGTTATAGCCGAAAATTTGTATATAAATTTATTACAAAATTTGTTGTTAAATAGATAAGGTATTCATTAATGTTATTGTACTTACTTGAGCAAAGTATTGACATATTGTTCCACCAAAAAGCAGCCGTTTTTCTCCAAGCAGGTTGGCAGCACTGATATCAAAGCACAAAATAATATTGTTGATCGGTATAAATATTGAGAGTTTAGTTGGCCATGCATTTGATGTAAGAAGGTATTTGATGTTTTTACACTCGTTGAACTTATTCATCATTTAATCCTTAATCTCCTTTCAGCTAAGAGCTCTGAGATCTTTCAAAAATAAAAGGAAAAAATAAGTTTGAAAAATGAACCAAAGACCGGTTTACTACAGTGAAGCGGAGGTCCGTAGCGTACTCACATGGACATTGGTGAACGATGCGGTTGAGGAGGCTCTAAAGGCTGTTTCAGCCTCTGCCATAGCCGAGGAGCAGGAACGGGAACGGGAACCGGAACAGGAAGAACATCAGCAGTCGAATAATCCAAAACCATATGTAAGCCAACCGATGAGGAGTGTCACCAAGGCAGGCAGTAAACCTGGCCAAGTGCTTTTGACAATGCCCGCCTTTGTGGGCAACTATCGGCTGACAGGAGGCGGGGCTGGTGGAGATGCCTCCAATATTCCTCGTTCCACGTTGGCCTGCAAGCTGGTCACATCGTTTCGAGGCAATCGAGACTACACACCTCCATTGCCGAGCATTGCAGCCAATATACTGCTCTTCAATGTAAACACTGGTAATTTGGATGCAATTATGTCTGGCACAGATATTACAACATGGCGCACTGCATCCGCTTCGGTGGTGGCCACCAAATATCTATACTTTAATCGCTTTGGACCCCGTGCCGTAGCTGAGAAGCAAATCAATGTGGCCATTATAGGTTGTGGCGTCCAGGGCAAAATACACGCAACTGCAATGTGTTCCAACTTTAAGGTCAAGCAGATTAATCTTTACAATCGCACCGAATCCCGGGCTATTCAAGTAGTCGAAAATCTATGTCAAACGCTTTTAAGGGACAACATCAACACGAAAGTTGTCGTATGCAGCTCGGCAGGTGACGCAGTCGAGGAGGCGGATGTCATCTGTGTGGCAACCTATTCCCGTGATGCTCTCATCAATATCCAAGATCTGGGCCATATGCGTCCCATTCACATCAATGGTAAGCCTTTAGATTATGTGCAATCTTGTATTTCTTAAAGCTTACTCTCAGTTTTGAAACTATCTTGATGACTCTCGATACAGATTCGTCTTTTTGCTGCATCGAATCCGATCGGATTACTATATTACTATATTAAATGGGACTACTATATTATAAAGCTATCATCAGCATGTGTTTCCTAGGTTTCCGAGATTATAGTATGAGTTAGACAGCTAAAGATACACAGAGTTTTAAACAGATAACTGAGGATTTAGGTATTGTCAAAAGCAGAAAGTATCACTGCTTTATATGACAGAATAAGTTTAGGATCTCTTAAGACCGGATTCTCCTCCTGCTTTCCTACAAGTTTCAACTTTATAACAATCTGTTTTTTATACCATTTCTATTGAAAAGCCAAATTGAAGTAATACCTCTCTCTGTTTGCTGTTTTGCAGCTGTTGGTGCTGGTGAAGTGCACTTTGGAGAGGTGGCAACTGACATCTATGTGCAGTCAATGGTCTACGTCGATAGCTTGGCCAATGCCAAGCAGGAGCTGAAGGGTTTTCCCGTTCGCATAGCCGGTGAACTGGGAAACGTTATTAACGATGGTTACATTCCGAACCTAAATGACTGGACAGTATTCCAATCGATGGGTGAGAGCACTTTCAACATTAACAATTGACTTTTGTTAATATCTACATTTATTATAAATATTGTTCTCATATTTCAGGCATGGCTTCCGAGGATGCTTGTGTAGCTGAAGCTGTCCAGTCTGCACTTTTGTCATCCACCAATTGAAATTCTTCACAAGATCATTCCATATTAATTGTTAACAAGTATTATTTGTTACTTTGTTATTGCTGAAATTGCAAATGTAATAAAAAATGAGAAATCAATTCAAAACACCAAGTTTGTATTTTTTTTTTTGTAAATTTTTTTTGTTTTGTAATCATTTTAGTATTTTTTTATTTTCAATGTTTTGTTGTCATTTGTTTTTTGTTTTTTTGGTTTTTGTCATTTTTTTTTCGTTTTCGTTTGTTTTTTGTTTTTGGTTTTTTTGAAATTAATTTATTAATTCATTTTTATGTTTACTTATTAATTTAGTATCTGGTTTTTTTTTCTGTTTTGCATCGCCATTAATAAACTGTTTTTTAATCGCCTCTGTCACTTCTCCCTCCCTCTCTCTCTATCTTTCTTTCTTGCTCTCTCTCTCTCTCTCTGTCTGCCCTTCTTCAATTTGCACTCATCCAATTGGAATGTATATATATAGATATATATATATGTGTGTAGATGCTGTTAAGACTTTAGAAACATGGCCTAGAACCCAGTGGGAAGTATTATTAAGTATTTCATTTGTTTTTGTTTTTGTTGTTGGGTCAATTGTTGTTGGCTTTTTGGGTCCCTTTCTAAGCCCACTTTTTAATGCCGCTTTCGATCTTTTTTTTGTTGTTTTTTTTTGGTTTAAATAATTTTTTAGCATAACTATTAATAATTTGTTTATATTATACATACATATATGTATATACCTATACATATATAAATATACATATATATATATATATATATCTATTCAGTTATTAATTTTGTTTTTATTTTCTTAAATTTTTCCTTTTTTGCTTGTCAATTTAAATATAATAATTATTAATAAAATACTCAACAAATCATTAATTGGGCGACTTCCGCTGCAAAATGCGACACCAGCTTACATTGTATTGTTGTTGTTGTTGTTCTTCTTCTTCTTGTTGTTGTTGTTGTTATTCTTACTCTTGTTGTTTTAATAATTTATATTTTGATTTTTTTTCGTTTTGTTTTGTTTTTTCTTTAGTTAGTACTATTTAAACACTTAATAGTTATTACGTTTTATAATGCCTTGTCTTTTTGTTTTCTTTGTTTTGTTTATGTTTTGTTTTGTTTTTGTGTGTGGAAAACTAATGGATAATAACTGAAAGTAATAAATAAAAAATAGATCGTATTTTGTTTTTTTCTTTTTTTTAAACATTTTGTTTATTTTTCTTGTTGTTGGGTTTTTTGTATGTTTTGCTTTCAGTTCGCGAACCGAAATGTTTTTATTTTAAAAAAATAATAATAAAAATAATAGGTTTTTGCTTGTTGTAGTTGTAGCTCAAATACATATACATATATATAGATATATGTATATATACATATCATTAAAAATGTGCATTTTACATATAGATTCGCTCTTGCTGTTTTTCCTTTTTGTTTTTGCATTTTGTTTTTGTTTTTCTTTTCGTTTTTGTTGTTGTTTTGTTAAAATTAAAATTAAATCAACACACGACGCATACAATCGATAGAAGTTACAAAAAAAAGATACATAATCTGTAAGGATTGTATTTGTATAATCATAATTATATTAATAATCATATATATAATAGAGTAATATATAAGTATAAGTTTTAAATTACATAATTTATTGACGCTGACAATAATATATATATATATACATACATATATTTATATACATATGTATATACGTGTATCATAAAAGGATTCTCAAAATTCGAAAAAAAAAACACACTTAAAACTGATTTCTCTTGTTTTTCTTTTTGTTTTACTAAAATTAAAGAAAGTACGCATCATTTCCATCATTGCTGCATGTCTCTTGAAATGGTTCTTGATTTTGTTTTTGTTTTTTATTATTATTTTTTTATCTGGTTTCGCTTTTTTGCTTGTCAAAAAATCTTCATTGTATTGTATTTTTTTTTTGTATATTTTTTGTGGCATTTTCATTGAAATTCTTCTTCATTAAATTTTAATTAGGCATAAATTAATTATTATTACAATTAATATTATTATTATTATTTTTATTACATATATGTATATTAATATTTACAATTTCTTTGCTACTTGTTTTTATGGAGTTGTTTGCTTGTTCTGCTTCTGCATCTGCTTTCGTTATCGCTTCCTCTTCCACTTCCACTTCCGCTTCGTTTCATGCTCTTTGCATCTGTCGCTGTCTCTGTCTGTCTCTGTCTGTATCTCTGTCTCGTTCTCATACGGTTTCGTTTCGCCTTTGCAATATTTCATATTTACTTGTTAGCGCACTAAAATCTAATTTTCTTTTCTTTTTTTTTTATTTATTTTTATGTTCTTGTTTTGTATTGTATAGTCTAAAGAAAAAAATGTTTGCTTGATTCTTTTTTGTTTTATTTACTTTGCATACTTTCTTTATTTTGTTTTTGTTTTTATATCTCTTTTTTATAGCAGCAGCATTACAGCTCTTGCTCTCTCTCTCTCTCTTACTCTCATTTTCTTGCTGTCTATCTTTCCACCAGTTTCTACCTAAACATAACCTCACTTTTCTCTCATTTTAAGCGCTGTTTGCAAATGTTTTTCTTTTATTTTCTTCTTTTGCCCAGATCTTAATTTTATATAATTAATTTTTAATTGCGGCTTGGAAAAAAGCTGTGGAATTTCGGCGCCTTCTCTTCTTACTATATATCGACTTTGTTGATTGAAGCACAGATATCATAACCTCAATTTCAACTATATCTCAACATTTTAGTTTTGTTTTGTTTTGTTTTTTTTGTTATAGCTTCAGGCAGATTTTATATATGGGTTTTACATACATATAGATCTCTATATATTATTGAAACATTTAGCTTGGTAGTGTTTTTTTCTCCTTTTCCTTTTCAAATAGTTTTTTTTGTTATTTTGTTTTTTGTTTAATATATTTCTATTAATATGCCCATCGATATTAATATTTAATACATTGTTACGCAGTAGTTTATTACAATTACGGTTTTAAAATTAAAAAAAAAACATTACGTAATATATATATATATATATATAAATATATATATATATATATGTATAGATATATATATGTGTATATATATTATTATTTTAATAAAAACTATTACATTAGTTATTATTTAATAAGAAGTAATTTTTTTCTTTTCTCAGCTGTGTTGTGTGTGTGTGTATGTGTATATATATATTTATATATATAGATGTGTGTATATATAATTTGTTTACTTTTAAGAGTTGGTACAACTTGTTGAAAAATGTTTGTGTAATTTATTGTTGTTGTTGGTTTGCTGGTTGTTGTTGTTGCTTCTTTCTTTTAACTGTTTATTAATTTCTTTGTTTCTAGTATTATTCTTGTTTTTCTTTTTTTGATAAACATTTCAACTATTCTTTAGTTTAGTGATTTTTCTACTTTTGCCGTTAACCAAACATTTTGGGTTCCCTTGTTGTTGTTGTTCTGTGTGTGTGTGTGTGTGTGGGTGATGATGGAGCGTGTGTGTGTGTGTGAGAGGGTGTGTGTGTGTGTGTGTGTGGGTATCGCTGCCAAAATAAAAACAATTGGCTTTCAATGTAACAGAATTTTGATACAAAACAAACTTGATTTAAATGCAAAATCTTTTTCTTCGCTGCGATTTTCATTTAAAATTATTCATATTGTTGAAAAATTAAAAGGTGTGTGTGTGTGTGTGAGTGTGTGTGTGGTGTGTATGAAATAAAACTTGCTTGTATTAAAGTATTTGTATTTATATGTTTAATATATATATTTTATATATATTTTATTTTTATATATAATGATGTATTTATAAATGTATTTTATTTTAATAATATATGTGTATATTAAGGCAAAATAATGTCTGCAGATTGTGTGTATGACTGTATGAGTGTGTATGTATGTAAGTTTGTGTGTGTGTGTGTATTTGAATGCATGTATAATATTGTTGACCTAAGAGTGTGAACAACAAACAAACAAACAAATCCCAAAAATGTTCATATTATATAAAAGTATGTTATGTTAAGCAAGGCAACGTTCTGTAAATGTTACTGTTACTGTTACAATTGCTCTGTTACTGTTACTGTCACTGTTACTGTTGACTGCTGTTACTGCTATTTTGTTTAACTGTTACTATTAGCGCTTCTGTTGTTTTTGTTTTGTTTTTGTTTCAGCTTTCAACTGGAATTCATCATTGTTTTTTTTTTAAACTCTTCTTCTACGCTAATTTTTGCTATAAATTTCTTGCTGCTGTTTTTTGTTTTTTTTTTTGCCTGTTATCATTTATTATTATTATTATCAATTATGATTTATTTTGTAATACAAAGAAAAACAGATTTCTTGTTTTGGGGGTATCATTATCATAATCATCTTGGTTGGTTAACTAGTTACTAATTTACATTTAGCATTTAATTTTTGTTTTTGTTTTGTTTTGTTTTCTGTTTTTTTTTGTTGTTTGTTTTTTGTTTATCAATTATTATTAGAATTATTAATTGTAATATTAACTTTATGCTGCTTACACTTTTCGCTTCTGGTTTTTTAATGTAGATAACAAAAAAAAAAAAAAAAAATAACTACTACACATTTCTCTTTTTTTAGCAGCCTTTTTTAAACAACTATGTAGCTCATCAATGATTTGCATCCTTTTCGCCTTCGCCTTCGCTTCCTTCTTTTTCTTGTTTTGCTTCTGCCTCTACTTCTTCTCCTTATCAATTTGTTTTCTGTTTTGTTTTCTTAGTTGTTTTCTCATGTACACAGCATTCGTCTTCTATTCTCTTCTCTTTTCTTTTCTCCTCTTCTCTTTTCTGCTTTTAATCAAAAAATTCTCTTGCTGTCTCTTTTTTTGCTGCTTGACATTTATATTTATTATCGTCTGCTGCTGCTGCTTCTTCCTACTTTATCTGTTTTTGCTTCTTCTTCTTCTTTCATTATTCTTACATTTCTTTCATTGTTTTTTGTTTTTGTTTTGTTTTGTTGTTTTTGTTTTTTGCTTTACGCTTGTTTATCACATTGAATATAATATATATATATATATCTATATATGTATATATACCATATACCAGATATATATAGATATACATATGTATTTATGTATGTATATGTATATATATATATATTTATATATATATGGCTATATAGTTTTTGTTTAATTTAAGTTATTAATTTTCTTTTTGTTGTTGCTGTTGCTGCTGTTGTTGTTGTTGTTGTTGTTTGCGATGCGCTTTTCTTCTGGATTGCGCTGGAAATTCATCGGGTTGTTGTTGCTGGTTGGCGGCACAGCAGCAGCAACTGTTGTTGTTGTTTGAATTGTTGTTGTTATCGATAAGTTGGCAGTGTTGAGACTACAGCAGCTCCTGCTGCAGCAGCAACAGCTGTTGTTGCTGTTGCAATTGCGCCTGTTGTTGCAACTGTTGCTGCTGCCACGCTTGTACATGCCCAAATAGGTGCGTGTGTTTGTTGTCGCCGTCGCTGTGCCAGTCGCTGTTGTTGCTGCTGTTGTTGTTGTGCTGATACTGTTGCTGCTGCTGCAACAGCAGGTTGCTGTCGTTGTTGCTGCTGCTGCTGCTGTTGCTGATGCGGATACTGATGCCGATGCTGATGCTGTTAATGCTCCTGGCAAATGAGACAACACTGGCAATTGCAATTGCAGTTGTGTTTGCGATTGCAATGTGGTTGCTGGTGTTGCAAGTGCCAATGGCGGTTGCAGCTTGTAGTGTGTGGCATCCATGACAGTCTCATAGCAATAGGCAGCAGCATCAAGCAATGTTGCCGCATAGAAACTATTGCTATGCCTGCGACTGTTGTTGCTGTTGTTGCAATTATGTATATAAATATTATTGTTGTTATTGTTATTAATATTAATATTAATGCTGTTGCTGCTGCTGTTGGTGGTGTTGTGTTGCAATTGCTGCTGATGCTGTTGCTGCTGTTGGAGCTGAAGCTGCTGCTGCTGCTGTGCAACTGCAACTGCTGCTGCTGCTGGTGTGGCGGAAAATTATGAATTGGAATTGCGTTTAGTTGGCAGCTAGGACGAGCTTGATTGATTCATATTGCCAAACATGTGGGCTGAGAACGATGTCTGTCCCGCCGAATTCGCTTGCGACGTGGACGACTGTTGTTGCTGCTGTTGTTGCTGCTGCTGTTGCTGTTGCTGCTGTGCCTGCTGTTGATTCAATGAGCCACGCCCATGCTTCGGCACCGGCGGCTGTATATATTCATGTCGCGCCAATGCAAACACATCCATTCGATCCTCCTTTCGATACGCCAAACATCCACGAATGAAACTCTAAAAGGGAGACAGAGATAATGAATCAAAATCATTATAATTTATATTCGGATTCTGAATTTTCCTATTGTACGCACCTTTGCCTCGTTGGAGACTGTTGGCTTGTTGGAGAACTGCACCTCGGTGGCCTTCAGTATGGTATTCTCCTCGAGAATCGTTGCCTGCGATTGATTGTGGCCAAATGGCTTCTTGCCATATAGACACTGATAGAATATCACGCCCACACTCCACACATCCACTTTGGATGAGATTTTCGGTGGATTTTTGCCAACCACAAAGCATTCAGGCGGCAGATACCTATAGTATAGGATTAGAGAAATTATTTATTAAACATATTTATATAGATTATTTTCATTTCAATCTTCAATTGATTTTTACCAATAGGTGCCGGCGCCTTGAGATGTCAGATCCATGCCATGATCAGGATTATAGTTCTCATCGTCCATCACTTTCGATAGACCGAAATCGGTTATTTTGATCTCGCCACAAACGTTGCCTTCGGTTAAAAGTATGTTGCCCGGTTTTAGATCGTAATGGATGACAGGCGGTTTAATCTCATTTAGATACTTGAGTGCAGATACAACCTGATGATAAATATAGATAGATAATCGAGATATTATTAATAGATCATATATAGTATATAGTTTTTCTTCTGTTCAACTCACCTGCATTATAATCGAGCGCGCCTCACGCTCTGGTATAGTCTTATGCTGTTTCAGATAAAAGTCTAGATCGTGACCATCACAATACTCGAGCACGGTGCAGAATGAATTCGCATCGATCTCAAAGACATCGTAGAGCTTCACCACACGCGGATGATCCAGCGCCTTGTGTATATTATACTCTCGCAAGGCGTGCCTAAAGAATATTTGAGGGAATTTTGGACAACATTAGCAAAAATCAATTCAAGACAAAGTGTAAATCCCTTGCAGACATTTCTACTCTTCTCTATATATCATATCTCTGATGCAAATCTTTCTATAAAACTAAACACTGTTAATACAAATACAAATGTTAAATAACATGCTGTTGTCAACAGTTGTTAACATTAATGGTGACTACTTTAACTTTAACTACTTTTAAAATCAATTTGTATTAGTAAAGATTAGGATTCATTTGAAGCAAACTGAACTCGCTGTTAACTGTCTGTTATGGGTATGCTAATTAACATAATGTGACTAAAAATGTTTAACATGAATTGAAACTGTTGACATAGAATTACTTTTTAAGAAGTATTTAAGTTAAATTGGTTTAGTATGGACAAAGAACTGAATTGAGAACTTTAGTTGAACTAAACTTGCTGTTAACGCTTGATAAATTAATATTACACTTGTTAATATGTTAACATAACTGTTGATGCAAATGAATTTAACTAGCTTACTTAAAGTTTTCCCCAAGTCTTGTTAATTAGTAGTAAATATCTAAAATAAGCTCGCTTTTAACTGTCTTGTAACTGTCTTGTAACTCTGTCTGTTGCTGCTGACTGCGACTGCTGCTCTACTCACTTGATATAATTAGCTTTCTTATCCTCCTTCCAATCCTTGTTTAATTGGTGCACCTTACATGCGACATAGCGTTGCTCCTTGAGGTCAAATGCCTTGTGCACCTCGGAGAAGCCGCCCTTGCCCAGCAGCATTAAAAGCAGATATCGATCGTTCAGCACAGGGTGATTATTAAAGCGGGACTGTAAACGAAGAAGAGAGATCGATCAATTAGATAAATACTATATACACTCTCCGTGTTAAGCGATTGTTACCTGATCTTCGTTGAGTATGCGCTTGAGTTCACGTATATGGAGATTACGTTCACGCTCGAGCTTCTCCATCTCCAGTTGCAGATCGGCGTCCTCCTTTTTGAGTGCATTCTGTCGCAGCTTGAGTATCTCATCATATTCATAATACTCTTGCGCCGTATACGCACCCGATACGGGATCGGGCTTAAGAAATGTACCCGAATCGGAGCAGCTGCCACTGTCATTGCCACCGATGCCACCGGCACCGCCAGGACCGCCAGAGTTGCCGGCACCGCCAGCGCCACCGCCGCGACCGTCCGACAAACGATCACCGACATTGCCGCCACTGTTGCCAACATTGCCGCCCGAACCACCGACACCGCCACCAACACCGCCGCCAGTGACACCACCAACACCACCGACACCGCCACCAACACCACCACCAACGCCACCGACACCGCCACCACCGCCATTGTGTAAGAGTTGCGCCTGTTGTGCCTGCGTGGAATTGGAGCGGGATAGGCCACGTCCACTGCCGGGACCACCAGTGACAGCGTTGCCAACACCACCCGGACCCGTTGCATTACCGGCCGCGTTGCCAACGTTGCCAATGCCGCTATCAATGCTACCGGGTCCACCAGGGTTATTGCCAAGACGATCCGTTAGCTGGGAGGAGTCATTTGAATTGGAATTCTGTTGTTGCTGCTGCTGTTGCTGCTGCTGCTGTTGGTGTTGCTGCTGTTGGTGTTGATTATTCTGTTGATTGCTATTGTTATTACGCTTACGTCCCGATTCGGCGGGTCGTTTCTTCATCAGCTGTTTCTTTTGACGATCAATCTCTTCACGTTCCGCCGTTATCTCCTCCTGACGGCGACTCAGCTCCTGAAACGCATAGCCGTCCGTCCAGTTCTCCTGGAATGTGGCGCCAACACGCTGAGTCACAAATTGTCCCAATCTCAAACGATTCTGCATACACTTCTGCCGTGCCTCCTTCTTCTCAATGCTGCTCTTCTCTTTGAGCAGCTTCTTGACAACATCAATGCATTTGGCAATATGTGATTTGTGCTGTTCTATCGCTTTCTGATGATTGATTATCTGACACTTTTGCTCATCCGACAGTCTTGTCATCTCATCCAATTTCGCCTTGCCGGACTCATGTTCCGCATCCCGTTCCTGCAGCTCCAATTGTGACATTTCCGTTTGTGTGCCCTTTGTGTATGTCATAATTGCTGCGGGCATTGATAGCGGCAATGATGGTAGCGGCAATGGTGGTGCCGGCGGTGCTAAGCCACCGACAACACCAACAACACCGACGCCACCAACACCAACGACACCGCCAACCACATTCACACCCAATGTGCTCAGTTGCTGATGCGTTGGCACGACAGCAACACTTGCTGACGATGTTGTTACTACCGGCAACTGTTGTTGCTGCTGCTGCTGTTGTTGCTGCTGCTGCGCTTGTTGTTGCTGCTGCTGTTGTGGCGTTTGTTGTTGCTGGGGTCCAACAAGTCCTAAGCTTGCTGCATTTAATACACCATGTGACACGCCCACACCGACATTGACGCCCACGCCCACATGCGACATGGCAACGCCCATTTGCGTTTGCTGAGGAACCATTGCATTGGAAGTCTGTTGTTGCTGGCGTTGTTGTTGCTGTTGCTGCTGCTGCTGTTGTTGCTTGGCAGCAACTGCTGCCGCCGAGCTAACAAAATGAAACTCTGATGCCGCTTGTTGCACCTGCTGTTGACTCGGCGCCTGCGTTTGTGGACTAGTTGCATGATAGCCATGTATGGAATATGCATTTGTTGTCTGCACTTGGCTATTGACCTGTTGTTGTTGCTGTTGCTGCTGGTGTTGTTGCTGCTGCTGCTGTTGTTGTGTTGCTGATGATGGAGATTTACTGCCGCCCGTGTGTTGCTGTTGTTGCCGCAGTGTTGCATTTGTCGCTGATGATTGCTGTTGTGGTTTATTAAAGTATTCATTGATCTTCTTGTCATTTGCCACACCAGGCATTAATCGTGCACTTTTACCACCAGCACCACCCCCGGAACCACTGCCACTTCCCGCACCACCGCTACCCAGTGTACAGCGATCACCACCGAGACTGAGGACCGTCTTGGACATGCCATCTCGAAATGCCAAAGCTTTGCCTTTTAAACTGGTAACAACACCACTGCTGCTGCTATTGTTGCCACCACCACCACCGACACCGCCAGCACCACCATTGTTGCCCGTTTCATCCGTATTGTTGGGCATTTTACGTTTACGTTTACGTTCCGCTGGCGTCCGTGGTTGTTTTCCAGTTGCATTTGTTGCTGGTCCTGGCCCAGGACCAGGTCCAGGTACTGGCAATGATAATGGTCCACTGCCGGGACCAGTGCTATTGTGTTGTTGCTGTTGCTGTTGTTGTTGCACTGTGATCATGTCGAGCATCGTGGCACCGTTGTTCGAATGCAGACCAGCAGCAGCATTTAATTGCTGCTGCTGCTGTTGTTGTTGTTGCTGCTGCTGTTGTAGACTACCAAGTCCTAGCATATCGTTAACATCCTTTTCACTATGCGATGAACCTGTGCTCATATTCGAGTCCGGATTGCTGCTGTGATTGCCAGCAGCAGCGCCGTGTGGCTGCTGTTGTTGCTGATGCAACGCTGCGTGCGGATGTTGTTGCTGCTGCTGTTGTTGCTGGTGCAAATGTTGCAGCTGCTGCTGATGCTGTGGCGGCAATGTACTATGATGCAGCGATTGTTGCTGTTGCGCTACTGCTGCTGCTGCTGCGGCAGCTGCGGCCGCTGCTGCCGTTTGTTGCTGCTGTTGTTGCTGCTGCTGCTGTGTCGTTAGCTGCTGCAGATGCAATGTGTGCGTTTGCAAATGTTGTTGCTGTGTCAGTTGCTGTGGCAGCAGTTGCTGCTGCTGTTGCGCCTGCGTACTGTGATGATTAGCAAATAATTGCTGCTGTGGCGGCTGCTGCTGTTGTTGTTGCTGCTGCTGCTGTTGCTGCTGTGCTACCTGACTGCTGGGATGATGATGACTTAGGGTCGATGTGGTCTGTGGGGCCATCTGCAGTTGAGCGCCGGCGGACATCTAAAAAATAGATGGAAATTAAATATATAAAATTAGTACAATTTATTAAATGTGTATGCATACATATATTTATTTTTTATAAAGCGCGTCAACATAATTTTACAATTGATCGATATACTTTGTGGGCTATCGATATGCAATGCGCCCAACATTTTGCAACACTAAACTCAATTTTTTGTTTTGATTCGCTGGTTCGTTGGCGCTGCCAGATCAAATATTGGTCAACTAGGTGGCAACTGTGTGTGTGTGTGTGCGCGGCTCAGCCGCAAATTGAAATAGGGGAAGCAAAAGAAAAAAATATGCTGATAAAAGTGGAAGAATGGCGAATGGCGAAAACGAAGAGCGAGAGAGAGAGAATCGAAACGTGCAAAATACATGGCAACAAAAACGATTAGTGAGTGAGTGAGTGTGGACTGTGTGTATGTGTGTGAGTGAGTGAGACGTCATAGCAAGCGCGCGTGCTACTCTGCTGGGCGTCGCTCCGCAAGGCATGAGTGCGTGTGAGTGAGCGCAATGCATCAGCCAACCTTATCTGTGTATGAGTATGAGAATTTCGTGTGTGTGCGTTTGTGTGCATGTGTAAAATATTTTATCAAAAAGCAAAGACAATGAGAGAAAAAGAAAAAAAAAAAGCGACACAAAACGAACAAAGTTGAAAATTAAAGCACACACAAATTAAATGGCTGCCCAACAGAATTTTTGTTTTTCCTTATTGCACATATTGTAATTACTTTTCTTTTGCCACACACAACAACACAATTTAATTTTAAATTTTCATATATTTTTCATTTTTGCATTTGGATTTGTATGTTTGTGTGTGTATGTCTTATTTATGACAAAATGCCGTTCACCTTTTTTAAGCGCCGCATATTTTTCTGCACACACATACGCTTTGCTTCTGTGTGTGTGTTGTATGCGTGTGTATGACGTGGTGTATGTGTGAGTGAATGTGTGTGAGCGAGTGATGTGTGTGCGCGTATGTGTATTTGTGTATGAATTTTCACATTCTATTACAATTTATCACAATCATTGCTCTGTTGATTTATTTTTTTTTGTGTTTTTTTTGCACTTTTTTAATGAATTTTAGATTAAGCTTTTTTGACATTTATTATCGACTATTTTGCACGCCGCGTACTTAGTTTATGGCTGGTAAATTTTGTATTTTTTCTTTCTTTCGGTTTCGGGGCAGGCAGCAAATTGTTATACGCGTATTTGTAATGGTGCGCGCGGCCCGTAACGAGCAAGAAAGAAGGTGAAAAAAGAAGAACAAGAGCAATAAAACGCGTACACAGACAACGACACAACGACAGCAGGCAGAGCGACAGCGACGAACGTCTCAGTCTCGGCGCTTTTGCAGAGAGACAGACAGAGAAAGAGAGAGAGAGCGCGAGAGCACACACGACTACACACACATACAGAGAGACAGGCAGATAGAGAGAACGAGTCACAGAGGCCCAGAGCCAGAGCCCAAGAGTCTCAACTCCACTGCACAACACTATACAACACTACACTATTTGCAAAAACGACACGAAAAGAAAAGTACAATAAAAATTAATCCGATTGACAGGCAGCCACCGCTTCGTCGTCGTCGTTTCGTCTCGTCTCGTCTGTTGCTCGCTCTCTCGTTCGGCCTTCGTTGGTTTGGTTTTGTTGGCTGCTGTTGCTTTTGATAAATTTCTGCGACTTCCGCGCGCGCCCAGCCAAAAACAACACCGAAACTAAACTACACAACTACAACAACTATTTGTAGTTGCTGCTGCCGCTGCGACGACGACAACGAATCTGCTGCTTGCTGCGCGACTGCGAACGAGCTCTTCTTCTTACTACAATTCCAACAACAGCAGCAGAGCAGCCCAACCGGCGTCTTTGTCATTTCGCGAAGCGCGCGTTGACGTCGTCGTCGCTGTCGTCGCTACGCAGGCAGCGACGCTGACGACGCCATTGCCCAAAATATGTTCGTATTTCTGTATGTGAGTGTGTGTGTGTATATTTGAATGTGTGCGGCGTGAATGAAAAAGCAATTAAAATTATAATTTGAAAATGAAAATAGTATGAAATTGTAACAATGCTTTAAAATTTAAATGAACAACTATTCAAAATTAATTCGTGTCTTCCACTCTTTTTTTTGTAGACACACATGTAAATAATTTTTATTTATTTCCCCCAGATTAAGATTTAAATTTTCAATTTGAATTGGTAATTCGAGTTTCAATTAGTTTTATATTTTATATTATTACGCCTATTTAAAGACTGACAATAAATAAATTACCGGTTTAACTCACAACATTATGGAAAAACTAAAGAAAAGGCAATAAGAATTTTCGACCAAATCGATTTTAAAAAAATAGGGCTTAGCAACCACATTTTTTCAGTTGCGTTTTAAACGTTTACGTTTAACGTCAAAAAGGACGTTCCCTGGCTATAATATGGCAACATCGCTGCCAACGTTAACGTCTCTGCCAGCGTTGTCATAAGCACGCAGCGTAAAAGGAAGGAAGCAAATTTTTCGCTGTCGTCGGCGACAACAGCTGGGAGTCAGTGCTGTCCCTTTAACTACAAAGTAGCTAGATTTAGAAATATTTCATATACAACAGCTATTCAATATTATTTGATATATTGTATTTAGTATTGGAATATGTATTTTAATTATTGAAATAGTTGGCAGATATGGGAAAATCCATTTTGTCAATTGGGAAATAACTGCTTTCTAAAATTTGCAGAAGTATTTTCTTTACCTTATACACAGTATACAATTGCTTTAATTACACATTATCCGACACATATGAAGATTTTATCGCTAGTTTAAGTGACATACTTAATTAATATAAGACAATAAGAATTTTTTCGGCGATTTAATCATTTAACTAGTTTTAGCTACTTTTCTTTGTTAACTTGGCTGCATTAACCCACGTAATTCTGGCAACACTGCTGCCTACTGCTTTTTGATGAGAGTGAGAGCAAAGATGTGAAGCCGCGAAAAAATGTTGCCAAACATAATATATAATAAATGGTATAAAATAAATGAGAAAAAGGCAAATTGCAAAGCGAAACCACACAAGAAAGTTATAACGGACCAAATTGGCAACACCAAACGACGGAAAAGGCCCAGAGAGACAACACAAATGATAACAACAAACCTTGTGGGCAGCAACAGCAACCGACTAAATTTTTCGGGCTTTGCTCCACTCACGTGCGCGCGAATGAGATAAATCTATGATGATGTTGATGTTGTTGATGCCAGAGGGGAGAGGGCAGGGGACACACACAAAAGCAAAAGCGTGCGAAAAGGCCCGCGAGACGCAGACATATGTAGATGGCGGCGAGAACGAGAGCCGAGGAGACAAAGCCAAATTTGAACGTGAGAAGAGAGCGCGTCCCTCTCTCTATGCATATATGCATGTATGTGTCGTCGGTGAGGGGCAGTGTGCGAGGGTGTGGCAGTGACATGCATAACGTATGTATGTATGTATTTCTTATTGGCACCATCTGTGCAAGCATATATGTATGTATGTACATGGATGTGTGTGTTTTGTCTGTGAGTGAGTATAAGCAGCAAGAGTACAAGTGTGATTGGGTGAGAAAGAGTGAGTGAGTGAGCAGTACTATGACGATTGCGAGTGCATTCCAATGCAGCTTGAAAAACCGTTGCATATTTTAAGCTTGTGCTTTTTCAAATGCTTTCAGGCGGCAGTCAGCTTTTTCAACGTTTGCTTTATCATTCTGCCTCATTCACACAGAGACAGTGCAGTTGCAAAGCAGCAGCGAACCAGTTTATACATACATATATATTTTTTTCTTTTTTTGGCAACGTGCTGTGATAACGCTTTATTGCAAATATATTTGTATGTGTGTGTTTGTTAAAACTGGTTGTCGCCATCGAGGCAAGACGTTGACATTAGCGCTGCCAGCCAACTTACACACACATACACACACAACCAGTCGCAGCAGCAGCAGCTGGCAGTCTGGCAACGCCGTCGCGCATCGCCAAGCATCAACGTTCGCCGTCGTTGCCGCAGTTTAACAGTTCACATCGATGAGTCAAGGTCGAGAGACGTCACGCAAATTTTCGTTTTCATTGCTTGCCCACAACACAACACACACACACGCACGCACACAATGTCCGTTTATTTTTAGCGTGCGTCGTGTTTGAGCCGAACAGACACACGAAGCATCGAGCAACGAATTACGAATGAATGGGAAGCGGCAAACGAACGTGAAAAGCACGCAAAGCGCATCGGATATATTTATTTTTTTTTTTTTTTGCTACAAATTAATTTAATTATTATTTGCTGTCACTGATTTAATTTTAGCAACAGCCACGAAACAAATTCTAAATACAATTACAATACATAAATACCAAGAGTTCATTTTGTTCTATTAACCCAATAATAATTCTTGAACTAAAAATAAACATTAAGGATTATTATTCAATTTTTTTTGCTCTCTCATACTAAATGTTAATTATCTGTCTATTATATGCAAAGGGGCGGGCAACCAATGGGTTAACACGATTATTAATTATCAACTTTTAAATATAACAAGTGTAAAACAATTTAGTTGTCCAAATAAAAATAAACTATAAGATTAGTATTTATTATTTTCTGTTAATCCATGGGATACCATTATGTCCCAGAATTGTCACTTTTTAATTTTAAAAGTTTTCTATTAGTTCAATTTAAAAAAATAAAAATTAATTTTGTTCTATTAACCCAATGATATTTATTATTTATGCTAATTTTGTTGGGTGTTAACTTCTCTCATATTAAAATGCTAATACTCTGTTAATCCATGGGTGTTAACATTAATGCTTAACAGTGAGCTGTTAACAAATCAAATGCTGGGCGCACAGCAAAAGCGTTGATTCAGCAGAAAGCATCAGCACGTGCACAAAGCGCCTCCAATGTAAACAAAAGAGAAATACACACACACACACGCAAACAAAAACACACGAATGGAAAGAAAGCAAAGGCAAAAAAAACTTTGTATATATGTATATAACAACACTCACGCTCTTGGTTAATTTGCGACCAGCGGCGCTACGCTTGCTGCCGTTGTTGTTGTTGCTGGTGCTGCGGCTGCGTTTGCGTGCTGCGCTGCTCGCAGATGCTGCTGCCGCTGTTGTTGTCGTTGTTGCTGCCGTAGCTAACATGACAACGTAACAGTGAGACAAAAAAAATGGTCGCTGCTGACGTTGACGTTGGCGCTGACGTCGCTGTCGTTAAGAAACAGCTGACGAGCTTGCCGGCAAAATTTTATAAATCAGCTGCCCATGGGCCCAGCGTCGTTGCTAGAATACTCTCGTTCTATTTCAGCTACGCTCTCTTGAACACTCTCTCGAGTGAGAGCCACTGTTTGTGTGTTTATGTGAGAGAGCGCTTTACTCTGCCGGCGTTCTCTTTTGTTTGCACTCTCTGTTAGAGCGCCTCTCTCTCTCTGTCTCTCTTTCAGTTTGTTTGCGTCGTGTCGTCTGCCTTTTGTTTTGTGTTTTGTATTCGTATTTTCCTCTTTTTTTTATTTTGCACACTTTGCTTGTTTTGCACGTTTTGCATTTATGTTACACACACACACACACACGCACACGCTTTGCTTCGGCATTCGTATCGTTTTAGGTTTTGCCTCTTGTCTGTTTAAATTTGTTGTTTTTGCTGTTGCTGTTTGCTATTTGCCTGCTGTTGTTGGTGTGTTGTTGTTGTTGTATTTTAGTAGGAAGTTGGCAACACAAAAAAAAGATGAAAAAATTCAACCGCGCGCGTTGCCGACAACAACGACACGTCACGTTACTCGCTCTTTAAGTTCGACACTGTTTTGTGCTAGAGAGCAGCGGCAAGGTAAAATTGGCAAATCTACAACAAAAACGACAACGTCGGCGACGGCGACTGCGACGCTGTTGTACAAACGTACATACATACATACATACATGTATTTATGGTGTACGTACGTATGTTTGTACGTACATATGCATGTTAACCGAGTGAACTTAAATTGTTTAGTTCTGTCTGCTTGCTTTCTGCCTCTGCTCTGCCTCTGTCAACGTTGTTGTTTCTTTACATTTCTTCTAGTTTGTTCTTGTAGCTAAGAGAGTTAACGCAAGGCCGCAGCTGCCGTTAACATTGTGTGCGTGCGTTAGCGTTAGAAAGCTCTTTGCACTTTTCTTTTAGCCGCCTGCCGCCTGCAGCTAAACACAAATTTAAGACTTTGAATTGCCGTTAGCAGCAACAACGAACTGCAGTTGCCAACCAATGTTGGGTTTTACTGTTAACCAGGCGCACAGCAAAAACAGCTGCTGTCTCTCTGTGTGTGTGTGTGTGTGTGTCTCAGTGCTGCCATCTTAGATACTAAGTAGGTAGACTTGGCACTTTTAGAAAATTTGATTTAATGTTTGCCCCATTTGATAAAGTTTTTATCAATTTAAGCTAATAGATATATTATTTATCTTTATTTTCCTACCAAACTATTTATGCTTACAATTTGGACACTTGCCTAACCATTTCGGGCTTGCTTTTTTTATGTTATGTTATTTTAGACATTGAAACTCTGGCAACATTTGCGTATGTGTGTGTGTGTGTGCGAGTGAGACAGTTGTTGGTGAAAGCATTTTAGTAGAACATTTGCTGTTAACAGTTGTTGGCAACGCCAAAGATGAGTTGACTGTTGTTATTGTTGCTTGAATTGGTCGCTTCGTCTGTCTCTCTGTCTGTCTGTCTGTCCGTCTGTCGTTCAGTTGCCCAGCCCCAAAGCAAAAGCAAAACTCGCATACAATTTTCGAGTGCTGTTTAATTATGTACATCTATATATACATACATATGTATGTATGTGTGTACATAGCACATAGGAATATGTGTATGTATGTATAAGTATGTATCCGTAATGGGCATTATTATTATCCAATAATGGATGCGTTCTTGTTGTTCTTGTTGTTATTCACGCACCTGAGCGAGACAAAGATAGCAAGTGCATATATGAATGTGTGTGTGTGTGTCCCGTTATATTTGCGCTACCGCTATCTATGGATTAATGCAACCTAACTGTTTTCCAAAAACATATACTATGTACTCTATACTATACACATAAATATAGTATGTACAGTGGTTAAAGCTATAGCAACAAATAATTATTTTAATAATTATTCCAATTTTTTTCCTATAAGAAAATCCATCAAATCAGTTGATCGAAAATTGAATGAAACTCAAGACGAACATTAAAAAATTACAAGACGCAGAATATGTCGATATGTATGCTTATAGATACATATATTATTACATACATATGTATATAGATATATACAAATATGCACTCCCACAATTTCAATACAAACCAATAAAAGCAAGGAAAATATCAAGTTATGTCTGAGTATTAAGTTGACAACGAGACCATACCCTGTAGTAAGTTCTGGGAATTATAATAAACAACACTTAGTGTTGAGTGTTAAATAGTTGTCACATTAATCAATTAGTTTGTTTATAGAATCAATTATTTCAATTTTAAAAGTAAAATCAGCTCTTCAAAAATTTGTAATTAGCAGCTTTTGATTTTTGCCCATAGCAATATTATCAAAAAATATTCTATTAATAAGAATTACACAATATTTCACCAAATTTTGATAATTGGCATGATTATTTGCAATGTTTTCCTATTCTCATAGAAATTATTCATATATTATAATTGTTCTATGAATGAATTTCGCATTTTAGCGAAATATTCCAAGTGAATATTGTAGTATTGAAAACTGTCTCAAATTCGTAGAGCTTTAACTTATTTCAATCAATTGAATGTACATATTTAGATAATTTTTAATGACATATAATATATAATATACGAATATATAATAATTAAATTTCATATTTTAGCGAAATATGCAACTTTCTCAATGAATTCAAGAATTGTGGTATTGAAAATTGGTTAAAATTTCAAGAACATGAATTAATTTTTGAAACTAGAGTAATTGAATGTACTTAGTTGATATTTATTACAATATAATACACGAGTTTCTCAACATTTTAACTTTTTTCTTTCGAATACAGGGTATGCCAAATTGCAAGTAGTTTAAATTTGCAGTCATCGCCAACGCGCGCAGAGTATTCAAGTTTTAATCTACTCTCTAAATGATTTGATTTTATTTAATTTCATTTCGTTTCATTTATTTTTTGCTGCTTTTTATGGATGAGTTGATTTCGTGTTGCACTTCTTGTCTATGTTTGTATGTGTGTGTGTATGTGTGTATGTATGTTAATATGTATTTCATTTGAATTTCCCCTCATTTGATTTCAAACTGTGCAACTTTCACCCAAGTGTAGACAACAAACAAATCAACTGAAAAACACAAAAAACAAAAAATTACAAAAAACAAAGGCAAACAATTTGCTGCAAAAATGTTCACATACATACAGTTATAGCACACACATACATACATATACACATTTGTCTATATACATGTGTATAAATATGTACATATAAATATAATTTAATTTATTTATATGTTGTTTTTAGCATTGACATTCGTCCCAGTGGCTGTCAGTTGACGTAATCGCAGCATAAAAAAAAACACACACATACACACACAAATTAAGAAAAACAACAACAACAAGAGTAATAATACCCAACAAGAGTTCAGAGCGAATAAAACAAAAGTTTTTGAGTTTGGGTGCGACTTGGTGACATCCCAAGTTGACTCAATCAAGAAATATGTATATATGCATATTATATATGTATCAATATATACATCAGTGATATTATGTACTGTTGGTTGATTGAACTTGAATAAGATACTTTGAAAATTTAAGTTAAGAAGAATCCAACTTGATGTGGAACAGAATAAGTTTAAGGTGGATAAAATATAGTTATTTCTGGATATTTTTGATAGATAAATATAGCTATTATCCTATTAATTTGACGACAATTTTTAATAGGCATAATGGCTATATTTATTAATGAAATATATCCAGAAATAATCACATATACACCCACTGCCAGCTGTAATTATAGGGTATGCCTAATCTTTGATAGATTGTAGTACATTCAATAAGTAATAAGTAAAAGTATAACGCTCAAGTGCCTTTTTTTAAGTGGGTCTATGGGTCAGAGCTTAAATGTTTATATTAAATGTCGACTATGCGATACTCTGCACTCGAATTTCAATTTGTGTTATTGTTAACAGTGTATAAACAAAGTGTATAAACAAAATAACAATTTGATATGCATACAAATACTATATGTACATTTTGTACACACAATCTAACGTTTTTTTTCTGCTAACTATAAGAAATGCAATATGAACACTTAAGTATATAAGTATATAAATCTCACATTTCTGCGGAATAAACTACATACATACAGACATAATAAAAAATGTGTTTGGATTCATCAATTCTATCGAATGGGAATTTAGCTCGAATGTCCGGTGGGTGCTAATTGTTTAGACTCATGTACATACATACATACATACATATATAGTACATATGGCGAAAGTAAGACAAGCGCTAATCTATAAAGAAATATATTTATGTATACATACAGTGGCTCACAGCTTATTTATTGATACTAAAGATATCATACATGGGCATATCCCACATACGACTTCAAAGTTAACAAAAAACAGTTGAAACTTAAATATTCGTTGGATTTTATTTTTCGATACTTCTATTTAGTACCATATTTTGTTTATGTAAATCTATCTTAGCTATACAAATTGCATGAAATAAACTGTGACATAAAGATACAAATTTTTATACTGCCTTTTATTTATTTCTTAGAAAAGAAATGTTTTTATATTAAATTTTGTAACATAAATACAAGCGATAAGAGAGTTGTGTTGTATCTCAGCACCAAATAATGTGTGAGCCACTGTACATATGTATGTATGTGTGTACTTTCAATCATTCACAGTATGTATGTATGCAATAAACGAAAGAACAATGTTATCAAAATTAGAAATTCCATACATATACATTGTCAAAGACACACACACACACAAAATTTTTATTTAGTAAAATGTCTAATTAAATTTAATATATTGGTATGTATACAATGTATAACAATATGCGACACTGTGCTTGCCCCCTCCCCTCACCACCCCAACCCACCCCACCGCAGACAGTGCTCCTTTCCACCCACAAGCGTTGCCTAGCCAACAACAAGATGGTAGCGAGTAAACAACAAAACATAAAGACAGAGAGTGAGAGATACAGTGGGTTGATGAGAGGAGAAACGGAAATTAACATACATGAATGCGAACAACGAAAATATTGGCGAATTAAACAAAACAAAATACAGATACAAATTAATGTGCGAATTCAATGTAAGTCTTTTAAATTTAATAGAGAAATGGTTTAAATAAATTCCTCAAGAACATACATAAGTTTGCTATATTGCGCATATTACTTTGAAGCAAGAGATATCTTATCATCCATCTATTTCTATTTATGTTATAATTTATCACACCTTCCTTTTCAACCCATTACTTAAAATACAGTTAGAAAGCGTTTCATTAAATTAGAAAGAAGACTTAAGAAAAATTAGAGAGTAATAATATCTAAGGGATTAAAATGTACAGATTTATCTGAAAAATAATACTTTGGCCACACTGGACCCCACACACACACACACATACAACAACTGCAATGCGGCGCGTTACGCATACGCAGATTGGCAGCGGCATCAGCAGCCGCAGCAGCAGCAAAAATGAGAAACGAAGAAGAAGACGATGACGACGATGGCGTCTAATTATGCTGCTGCTTCTGCTGCTGCAATAACAACAACAACGACGACAGCGACGAGCACACGACCGACCCACTCACCGAGGCGACCGAGCGACAAACGCTGCGACGGCGGCGACCCACGACAACATACAAAATGTAAACGCAGCGAGTGAAACGAACGAGTTGCGGCATTGCCTACCCCCTCCCCCTACCAATTGCCTATGCCCTCTCTCTTCTCTTACTCTCTTTAACAGTCAACATCTTTCTCTCGCCCACTGCAACAACAGCAGCAGCACTGCTGATAGAGAGAGCGGGAGAGAGAGAGAGGAAGAGAGAGGTTTGAAAACAGTTTACTATTGAGAGGCATTAGTGGCAAACAAACACACACAAACAAACAGCAAGCAAACACAATAAGCAAAGCAAAGCCAAATGCAAAAGCAAATATATATTATGAAGCACACAACACAACACAGAGAGCGAAAAAAAGCAAACACAAAACAAAAAAATAGCAAAGTATGTAGTAGAGTCACCACAGGCAGCAAGTAAAGTATAGTAAAGTAAAATAAGGTAAAGTAAACTGACGTTGACGAAATCGTCGCTTTAGCCGCGTGTATTTTTCGTTTCAGTTATTATTGAAGCACAAACAAATTGAGACTAAAAATGCGGCGTGAGATTTGATTGTGAGTAAGCGCAAGCGTCGCGTCATGACGTTAACGTTAACGTCAACGGCGACAGCGACGCCAGCGTCGCAGTCACATTTAACACAAAAATATAAAAAGGCAGAAAAATACAAAAGTAAAAGCCCAAAGAACAACGGGGCAAACAAGGGGGGGGGGGGAATGAAATTAAATGTACATATGTATGTGTATACGTTTGTATGTATGTTTGTATGTGCGGTGGGAAATGAAGAAAAAAGCGCAAAAAATATAAAGGAGATGGAAAAAAAAAGACAGAAACAAAAACAAACTAAAGCTTAGCGAATGTACAGCGAAGTAGGCGCCGCTGTCGACGCTGGCAGCGCTGCCGTCGTCAAGTACAAAGTGTGATGATGGGCGTGGCAGCTGATGTGGGCGGTGTGTGGCTGGGTTGCACACAGTGTGTGTCTCTCTCTCTGTGTGTATGTGTGAGTGTGCATCTACAGTTGAGTTGCTGTTGTTGTTGGTCAGTCAGCAAATCAAACATAAAGCAAGAAAAAGCAGCAACAACAAAAACAACAACAACTACAACATTAAGCAAGCTTTTTATTTTCTATGAGGTAATCGGGCAGCAATTTGTTTATCAAAACCAAGAAAACAAATATGAGTATAAAAAATATATTCCCATTTTTTATTTCATATTTTCATCAGCAAAAATCAAAATTGCCGAAAGCCAGAAAAGAATGCAAAAAATACGCAAAAAAAACCAACAGCAAACATTACCGCATCTGGCAGATACATATTAACATGTATCTATGTATGTGTGTATGCACACACAGTGAGTCAATTAAGTGTTGTGACAACAAATATTGGACTAGTTCCCAGTTTTCAATTTCACTTTATTTGTACTACACTTGTATAAAAACTAAAAGAAAACCTTAAATCAAATAAAATCATTTCAAAACAAATTAAAATTTCTAAAACTAAGAATATTTAGCTTGATAAAGATCTTAAATGCTGGATGTAGGTATAAAAACTTCTGCAGTTCTAAGAAAATATATCTCGTAGATACATGTTCAAGAGTTTATCTTTTCATTTTATATATTAAAGTAATAAAAAAAAGAAACGAGTCTAAGGACGAGGACCTAAAAGCTTAACATATTTATGTAGAATCCTAGTCGGGAATTTTTCCAAAATAACAAAATATTTACATTTAAATCTTGTCCTGAATATTTAAAAGTAGTTTTGATTCACGCCGTTAACTTTATGCATTAATCCTTTTAATTAAACTATTTCAAGTAAATAAAATAATTACTGTGTGAATTTGTAACATTGTTGAAGCACATACATATTTGACTAACTGTACAGTGTACAGTGTACACTTTGTATTTGTTTATTGCTCGAGAATTTCTGCTTCGGATGTATTAAAGCAAATGGAATTTTTATGAACAGAGTCACAAAAACGGCAGCGCAAAATGCAGCCAACATTTATTTATAGATTGAAAGACAAAGATAGACAAGCGACAGACAGACAGACAGACAGACAGAGAGAGAGAGAGAAACGAAGAGAGAGCGAGAGAGAGAGCGATTGGTGAGTGAAGAAGAAGAGGGCGGTGCGGGGAGGGGCGGGTTTATGGGGCGCATAAGTAACGGATCAGTGTGCCGACGACGAGTTTATGAACTAGAGACACTAGACCGACCCCAATAGGCAACGATAATACAGTAGGCAAGGGGAGAGAGAAGGGAAGCAGGGGAGTAGAGTCCCCCAAGATACAAAGACTAGGAGACAGAGAGAGAGAGAGGAAGAGAGAATAGGGGATAGAGGGAGGGCAAGAGCAGTGGGTACAGCGGCAGTAGTGACAAGTGAGAGTTTCTGCACAATTGTGTAGAAATTGTATTAAATAAATAGGACTGCTCGACTGTAAAAGACACTGTAGCAGGCTCACATGTCTCTTCTGTATTGAATGCATTAAAAAAAGAGTGCTCGACTGTGGAAGACCCTGTCTCCTCTTCTGCTTCAACCTTTGGCCCCACACTTGATTAACTGAGCTAACATTTGAGCTGTCCGATTGTTCGATCAAACTGAAATATTCAGGACACATCCGAACGAACTGTAGTAATAAAATATAATTATATACACTAAACCTTGAGGCTTACAATTTAAAAATGCTTTAGTCGGATTCTAAGGCACCTAAATATCAAGTTTACGATCCCTAGTCTTCGATTTCTAAGCAGGTGTTCATCCAGACAGCACTTTTCATTTTACTAAACAAACTTAAAAGACACTTTGTATATTTAATGTACAGGGTCTTAAAAGTATTCACTGATGTACTTATGATTGTACACATTTGAAATTAGCAGCAAATATCTCTTTAAAATGAAACAATTTCTCAGTATTCGTTTAAAGATAAGAAAATTAAACAATAGAAAATCCTAGAGATTAAAGCGTTGTAAATAATAATAATAATGTGAATAATTTTTGTATACATAATATGTACAATGTACATATGTATATATGTAGATGTATATTTACTGTTTGTTGATAGTCAAAGCACAACACGCATGATTCATTATTATTGCATTATCAATTGTATTTCACAATCTGTTGAACTTGCAATGTTGATTAGTATGTAAATTACACACATGTTTTTTCATCGTGATCATAGTACAGATTACATATCATAGCCATAGATAGAGATATGGTTTAGTTTATTAGGATTTCAGAGTAACTTTCACGAATTGTATTCTACATTTAATATTAGTTGGTGCTCTACTAGAAATATGTATATTTAATAGTTTGTAAAAATATTGTTGATACAAAAAGTATGTTACAGGTCGAAGGAGGCGTTGCAGACCCAGAAAAGTATATTATATACATATATCCTTGATCAGCAATAACAGTCGAGTCGATAAACCCACGTCTGCCTGACCGTCAGTCAGTATGTGTGTCTGTCTGCCCTGCAAAGCCACCCTAAAAATGAGGAAATGAAATACGGAAGGTATTTCAAAATAATAATTATCATTATTATAATATACGGATTTATACATAGTTGTTAATTCTAAAACCAAATCTAAGCCATTGTCTTAATTTGCGATCAAGACAATTTACATTTTCAAGTATTGCGCGGTATTAGAGTCAATAGAAGGATTCTGATTTACAAATAAAAATTATGAGTTTAAAAAAATCAAACGTGGAAAACATTATTTAGATGAATGAAAAACACATGAAAAAATATATGAAAAATATATGAAAAATATATGAAAAATATATGAAAAAAGTATGAAAAAATATGAAAAAAGTATGAAAAAATATGAAAAAAAGTATGAAAAAAAGTATGAAAAAAGTATGAAAAAATGATGAAAAAAATATGAAAAAATGATGAAAAATGATGAAAAAATGATGAAAAAATAATGAAAAAATGATGAAAAAATGATGAAAAAATTATGATAAAATGATGAAAAAATGATGAAAAAATGATGAAAATATGATGAAAAAATGATGAAAAAATGATGAAAAAATGATGAAAAAATGATGAAAAAATGATGAAAAAATGATGAAAAAAATATGAAAAATAGCAAATACAAGGCCTAGTGTATCAGGCTTCGCTTAAACAGTTTGGGAATTACAAGTCGCAAATGCTTAAAATCAGCGTCAGGAAAAAATATTTGATTTTTTCATAAAAAAATTGATCAAAAAAAAAAAACATGAAACCCCAAAATGTACATACGTATATATGTATGTATTTACGAATAGATATGTATTTATTACAGGCACAATTTCAATCAACATTAATGCATTTCCTATCACAGGGTTCAATACCTTGAAAATACCCTAAAGAAAGTAAGCAATCGGAACTATCGATAGTAGTTCAATTCGATTACTTTTTAACTGTATTAACAGTTCGACATTTCAGATAATAAAATGACACTTTATAGGAGCATGGATATACAACACTACAAGGCAATTCCAATTTAAACAATTACAGGGTATCTACTGGTCAAGCATTATCTCAAATAGAGCTCCATTATTCGCTTTTTTATTTTTCCGGTCAAGAATTGACCTTTGACAAAGTTTAACGAGTAGAATTTCCAGTTTTACTTTGTAAACCTTTGAAAATTTCGCATAATTTCATTTCATCAACATCATTATCAACATTATCATTATTATTATCATTATAATTATCATGATCATTATCATTATAGTATTGTTAAAGTGCAAGTAGTAAATGACCTTTGATTATTTCGATATTGTTCACAACGCGTTTATTTGCTATTAGGTAAACAATAGCAGAAAGTATAAACGTATTTATGGCTATATAATCGATGTCTATATATGGATACATTATATATATAATACTACACTATAAGTATGTCTGTGTGTGTAGAGTGTCGCAATATTTTCAGTTTGAATTGTTGTTCATTTATCTTATGTATGCCTCTAACTTATTCGTTTGTTATTGATTTTGCTTTTCATTTTCGCTTGACATTCGTATTATGTAGAAAAGTAGAAATACTATATTTTTTAGTCGGTTAACACCTTGACTTTGCTTTAAGCTATATCCCATTATCAATTCAATTCTATTTATAATTACAGGGTATTCACAATGTGAATATGTACACACACTTTTGGTAAGCTTTCTATTTTTATTGTCATTGAAACAATTCTACTTAAAATTGTTTAGATAAGATTTAATTAGCACAAAGAACAACAACAATAACAACTACAACAATAACACATACTGTACAGAAAATCCCCTTAACTTCAAAGACATTGTAATAAATAAACGCAAACAACAAATTCAAAGTTGTTTATGCAATACTTTAAAAGAGATGAGTATATTTTATGTTGAAATTTCCAAATGGATTCGGAACTGTTCAACTTAAACATTTTACTTACTACAGGGTATCTATTAGTTTATCATTTAAAACTTGGCCATTCATACCGACAAACTTTAACACATTTAACATGCAAAGTATTTCCTTTCCTCAAGTAATTTAGGTATTTACATATTTACAGGGTATCTAATAGTCACACGCAGCCCATTTATCAATTTTACGTAGGGACATTTGTAAAGAATCTTATTTTCAATTTAATTGCTCTCCTCTGATATGTTTTTTAAATCATATTTTACAGGGTATCTGCAAGTCGAGCTCTTAATAAAACAGAGTTTACATGCAGCTTTTATTACATTTCATAAACTCACAGCGCTTCTTTAAAATCTTGTCTTAGATGTGTTTTCTACATTTACAGGGTATGTGCTAGTCGAGCACGCACTTTTTTCAGCTCTACAATTCAATGAAAATGTTTTTCCCTCATAAGAATCGATTAATTAGATTGTGCAATCATTTTTACAGGGTATTTACAAGTCGATCACAATCGTAACCTAGAGATTTCTTCTAAACTCTATTAATCATATTTTGCATGGCATTTGACACCTTTTAGGCGGAAACAAAACAAATAAAGACACATAAAAAGAGAGATGAAAAGGAAATTGAAGAATTCTGAATAAAACAATAATAATAATGAATAAACAAATAAAATAAAACAAATACAAATTGTTGTTTGTTTCTTTAGGCAATTAACAAACCACTTTTATGCCCAATAAATTAATAAACTGTTAAAAAAAGAAACAACAACAATAAAACCACAGTTCAAGTTTTGCAATCAAAAGCAGCAAATAAAACAAAAAACAAACAAAATAAAGAAAATAAATAAGAAAAATGTCGCCACGCGCGTGTTGAGAAAATAATTAAAAATTAACAATAAAAATACACATAAATTTATTTATTCATAAGTAAAAATTAGATAATTTCGATAATAATAATTTGAATGCACAAATAAAACCGAATGCCAAAAATAATTACTATATAAATAAAACTAGTGGGAGATGTGGTTGAATTTTAGCATACCGAAGTGCTAATACCCTGGAAAGTGCAAAGTCTATTTCTGTATTATAAAAGCTTTTATAATTGTGAGAGTTTCTAGTTGTCAATACTTTGGAATTGTTTTTTATTTTTGTTTCTTTTACAATTGTCAAAAAATTAAAATTGTAAATATCAAAAATAATTATTTTAAATTGAAGATTAAATGTTTTATTTATTAATTTATATTAAGTAATACATAACATTAGTTTAATGGCTAGTTTAATTAATTATTTTTTAATTTGCCTATTAACAATGTTAATTTTTTATCAACTTCATTTAATAGACAATTATAAAAGTATGATAATATGTTAATTATATAAAGTATCTTTAGTTTATACTTGTTATCACACACTCTTTTTAAGCTTCACATGCACTGCTAGTGGTTTCATCATACCCCTTCTTGGCTGGATTATTTAGAGGGTAACTTAAAAATGTTGTCGCCATGCTCGTAAATATTTATCAGCCCCTTTTGCCTTTGCTCAGCTTTTGGTATGTCAGGGTGTTATGTACACTATATACATATATACATAATATGATACTATATACACACACACACACACACACACACACAGAGACACGCATATGCAGAATAAAAGCAATGCGCACTTTAATTTACAAATGTCTATATACAATACATATATAAATATAACAAACAAAAAATCACTCATACGTAATTTCATTGGAATTTGTTATTGTTGTTGTTGCTGTTGCTGTTGCTGTTTGTTTAATTCTCTGCTTCTTCTGCCTATTCTTCTTCTTCATCATCGTCTTGATTCATTTTAATTTTAATTTTTCGTGATTTGATTCTGTTTTTTTTCTTTCTTTCTGATATTCGTTTTCATTTCTTCTTTACGTTCGTTTTCTTATTATTTCAATTCATTCATTCTTCTTTTCGCTTCTCTTCTCTTTTGTTCTCCTCCTTTCTCTCTTTCCACACATTTTCTTTGTTCGATTTGGACAAGGGCAAACTTCAAAAGCTTTTCGTTAACAAGCCACATTAACATTCATCATTATCATTATCATCATTCGCATAATCTTCATCATCATTATTAATTGTAAAAGCGAAAATCGTAAAGTTTCTTAAATTAGGCTCTTGACAATTGATGAAAGCAATTAATGAGAAGCCTTAAAGCTTTAAAGAGCTTTTAAAGTGAGCCACAAAAGTGTGCTTACAACTGTGAGCTGTGCTTTTAAATTGACCAAGTATTTTTTTAAAATTCAATTGTTATATTATTAGGATAGCTACATTAATTTTTTTATAATGATAGCTGTTAAAGTTATCATGTAGTTGAGCTAATTAACAGTCAAGGCAGCCAACAGTGTTGCCACCTGGCTAAAAGTTAGATAGAGTCAACCGTTAACCTAAAAGGAAGATGAACTTAAGATTTTGTTCTCTTATCGGCAGGTTTATCTTCCGGTTAACGGCAAGATGAGGAAGCGGCCCTAAGACAATTGCAATGTTTACCATCAGCTTAGCAATGTTGCCAACTGACTGCTAACTGACAGAGTTGCCATCTATCCAGGAAACGACAGAGAGACTAGCATCCGATTCCTCACGTAACGTGACAATTCAAACAGTTCGTTTAATATGCACTCTCACATACTATATGTATCTATGAACTATCTATTTATGTATTTAGCTGAGACAGTTTTCTCATGCAGCTGTCATATTTAACAGTCAATTTACAGCCAGTGCTGCCACCTATCTGAAATGTGACACTAATATCGTTTAGATACTCGACATGTGAGCATTGCAATAAAGGAAACGTCTTGTTAACTAAGAAGGAAATATGCAAGTTAACGGATTCCATTTTGCCTGCTGTCGTGTTTTGTCGAGTTAGTTTAGCAGCTTGTTTGCTCGGTTGCTTAGTTGTAGTTGTTGTTGTTGTTGTTGTTGTTGTTGTTGTTGCTACATTTGCAGTTGTTGTTTTGCTTGAAATATTCACACAATTTCCGCCTTTCTGCCCTCAACTTGTGCTGGTCTGGTCACTGCGGATGATTTGGAAAGGCAAAAGGCAGCAAACGGGGAAAGAAGAGGCAACAATCTGGGTGGCAAAGTGGGTGGCAAAGTGGGTGGTTAAATGGGAGACAGAATGCAGGAATTTGAGCAGCCACGACAGCAGATTAGTAGGGGTTGGTTAAAGAGGCTCCACCAGCTGCTGCTGTTGCTCCCTCAATTCTCCCCACCCCTCAGTATCCCTAGTTTAACCTCTCTTCACCTCACCTCACCTCCTCTCCTCTCACCCTCTGCCCTGCCCTGTACTTCCTGCCTTTTGGCCAGGACTCTATGCGGGATATCAAATGGTTGCCTCACTCGCTCGCACGCGCATTTTAGCAGGCAACAACAACAACGACGACAATTCTAACTGCAAAGTGCAAAACTAGCTAAACAACAACAACAACAACAGCAATAATAACAACAAAGGCAACGCACAGTATTTTAGCTGGAAATATATGCGTATGTGTGTGTTTGGTACAGTTTCCCAAACAGTGATGCCAAATAGTAGTCAGAAAAATGTTTCAAAATAAATCCTATTTCTTGATTCAAGCCATAATAAATAATTATGAATTTATGCATATTTAAGAATCATCAAGAACTGTACAAATAAAATAAAGCTATCTTTAGCATGTCAAAGTTTTCATACCCTTTAACTTTGGACTTCAATTTTAGCTAAAAATTGCCAAACTTACAAACTGAGAGTTTGTTTAAGATACATACATATATCAGGAAATGCCCTGTTTGAAAGATTTATGATGAATCAACTTTCGAATTGAAAAGACAGGATGTACATTTCTTTATACGGGATATTTTTGATATTTCCTTTACCGACTTGAGTTGTTTGAAATAAGAATATGTTCCCATTTCAATACTTTCTCTTTATTGTCATAGTCTTTCCAATCGGAAACTCTGGCTGCTTTATATTTGCCCTTCAGAAATGATTTAAGAATGAAGAATGAAACAGTTTTAGAATAAACAATTTTACGGATAGCTTTATTTGAAGGATATAAGGATACATCTTTGAGAAAAACAAGTGATAGATTTTGAAAACGGAAAATACTCTTGCTTCTTAGATAATATTATGTTAACATTTGTTCGATGTGACATTTGAGCATTCTGTGTATATGCTCTGATTTGTTGTATCAAGTAGGCTGAATTAATTATAGAAAAGAGAGTTTCGATTTCTGTGTAGGGAAATATTTAATATATTTCGCAGATGAATTAGTTTCATATAAGAAAACAAACTTTAGGGAAAATGACTGACAGATTTGTAGAGCTGAAAATACTCTTGGAATGTTACGGTCTTTAGAAAGTAGAATGTTATCATTTGTTTGAATCAATTATATACAGAATCTTTTATAGCTTAGATTTCTGTGTAGGAGCATAGTTGATATATTTACGGATAAATTAGTTTGATATAAGGAGAAAACTTTGGGGAAAATGTCTGAATTGGCAGCACAGCTAAACTGAGAGATAGGCACACTGTTAGAGAGTGAGAGAGAGAGAGCGAGAGAGAGAGAAAGATAGAAGAAGAGGGCAACTGACCCGTAGCCCAATTGCACATGCCAATTGCAGGCAGATGTGTGTGAATGTATGAGTGTGTGTGTGTACAGACATGTATGTAGCGGTACCTGCCACCTAGAGAGGCATGCCACACACATACAAACACACACACAGACACATTCAGAGAGTTGGCAGCTCGGTAAAAGCTGCTGTTGAAGCTGCTGCCGCCGCCTGCTGTGTATCAATATCAAAATGGCGGAGACGCAGCTGCCTGGAAAGCACACACACTACGCGTGTGTGTATGTGTGTGTGTGTTGTATATGTATGTATATAAGTATGTGTGTGTGTATGTGTGTGTGCGTACTTCGCGCTATTTGGCGGCAGTCGGAAACTTATTGGTTAGCAACGGTCTCGGCCAGGCCAAAAGAGACAAAATGGCGACGGCCACTAAAAACCAACACACAAAACTTGACATTTCCAGTTGTTGCTGTTCTGTGTCTGTGTGTGTGCGGGTGTGTGGGTGTGTGTGTGTGGGTGTTACAGCTTTTCCAGCTGCCGAAAATGCAAAGCAAAATCAACAACAACAACAAAAGTAAAGCCGCCAATACAAGCTGTAACCCCCTCCCCTCCCCTCCACCCACTCCACCCATGACAGAGACAGAGACAAGGCGCAATGGAGTGAGTGAGAAAGAGATAGAGAGAGAATAAGCCCCCAGACAATCGATTTTATTTTTCACAGGCCGCAACAACAACAACAACAATGAAAATAGAAAGAAGCAAAAAAAAAATGTTGAAAACTCTGATGCACAATCTGAATTTTCTTTATGCATTTTCTTCTTCTTGCCATTGGCATAGGGGTAGGTGGTAGGGGTAGGGGTAATAGGGTGCATATAGGGGGAGATACACACACATACACCCACACACACCCACACACACACACACACACATTTGTGGGAAACTCGTACGCAGTCATCAAGTAAAGAAGAAGCAGAGAACTTCAACACACACACACACACACACACACATAAAACAAACAGCATCCATACTTAAGCAGTGGGTGGGGGAGACAGGGGGTGGGGGTTGAACTGGGAGAGCTGCAAAGTGAGAGCAAGCCAACAAAAAAGAGCGCAAGTGAAAATTATGATGAGCGAGCATTTGCCTTAAAATATACCCTGTAGTCCGGTTTAGTAGGGTATGCAGTATGGAAACTATCTTCTTCTCTTTTTTACGTTCTGTTACTTGCTCTAGTTTTTTTTTATTTATGTGGTTTATTTAAGACTTGTAAAAAATCATATATTATATTTAACGAATTTCACAAAAATATTTAAATTACTATGACTAAGAATTAAATCAAACTGCAATATGTTTTTATAGGCAGAGCAGCGAAATCCTTCAGGCTGAATTTTTTTAAAAATTAAATTACATTAATATATATTATTTTTTTCATTAAAAAAATATTCTAAGCATATTATAATTTAATTTATGCATTTATTTATTGATATTTATATTTAAATACTTAAATTATGTTAAGTTTCCTAAGTGTACCTAAGTGTACCTAAGTATACACTAGGCACTCAGCTCCTAGGCGGGATCTCATGCTTGCACGGTTAGAACCAGTTGGGAATTGTAAGGTGAAAAACTGAAAAAATTTATGTTTTTCATGTATGTAGTAAAGTGGTACTAATGAAAGAGAGTGATTATTATTATTATTGTTTTTACTTCTTGTCTTTCCATTGTTTAAATAGCCTGTTTATTTAAAATATAATGAGCATCTCATGATGCCTTGTATGTATATTTATATTATTTTTTGAATTTATGATATTTATGTAATTTAATTTACTCATTTATTCTATTTACTTTATTTTAATATTTTTATCATGGTATGCTTCTTTAGTTATTTAATTAACATTATTTATTTGATTTATGTAATTTAATTTGCTAATTTATTTACAATTGATTTACAATATCACTCTTCTTGATGTCCCAACTGTATTAAAATTGCAGGGTATCTGTCAGGACGACCCCAATTGCCAATATTTTGACTATGCAGCATTTTTTTCTGGCTTTTTCTTTTTTTTCCACGTGGTTGTCATTAAAGCTGCGCCACGAGATGCAAGTCGGTCTTGTAAATAGGTCGGTGTATGTGTATGTGTGTGTGTGTGTGAGTGTGTGCATGTGTAGAATGTATCTGTGTGTGTAGAATACATCTCTCTGTGTGTGTGTGTGTGTGCCTGGGACTTGCCACCTGCCCGATTATCATGAAACCCACTTGGAAAGGCATAAATGCGCCACAGCTTGAGTCAACAACTTATAACAAGAAAAAAAAAGAAAAACACAAAACAAAACAAGAAATATACACGCAGGCGCCATCTGGCGGACAGCAGGTGCAACCACTCGAAACGTTTGCAATCGATATTTGCATAAGAAATGCAAATATATTTTATTTAAAATCAACTAAAAAGAAATTATTTAAAATATAAGCAAACAACTAAATTTTAAAAGTGTAAGAAAAAGTTAGGAATTTAATTTGAAGAAATCTAAATTTGAGATTTAAAAGTATTAACTTTGTTTTTTTTTATGATTATTCAAATAAGTAAGGAACCAACAAGTTATAAATGAGAAACTTGTCAAATTAATTTTATTAATTAAAAAAAAATAAAATTATAGCTTAATTTCAGAACGACAGAAGTTGTAAGTATTAAGTAAGTTAAGTATTAAACTTTTATTATTCAAATATAATTACAAATAATGGCTAATTAATGTATTACTAGATCTGGCAACCTTGGTGAATAGTGCGACCCAATTCAGGGTACTTTGAAGCCACTGGGATTGTGACAAACTTTAAATAATTCGTTAAGGGCAAGTTGAGAAAACGAGAAAATGTTAAATTCTAAGTTTATGGTAAGATAATATATATATAAAGTAGACTGTATTGGAAAGTTGAGAAATCAAACCTTAGCAAACATAGCTAGAATATGAATTGAATAGAATTGAATTGTATGAATTTGGTAGACAATTTTTCATATTTATATTATATTTATTTATAAAATATATTTATACTATATTTTTTATTGCTCTACGCTTGTTAATTTGGCAGGTCAATTTTCTTATTTAAATGTTGAAAAATCCAAATGAAAATGAAATAAAATCCCCAGCATATTTTCTATCATTTGTCAGACTTATGAATTAAGCTGCAAGACATTTTCATTTGTAGCAAATACACAGACACAGATACACACACACAAACACACACACACACACACACATACACACACAGACAAAGCTAGAAGTTGATGGGAGCTGAAAAATATGCTACAAAAAATTTGTTACCCAGTAAAATGACTCGAGAGCTGAAAACCATAAAATCCAACATGAAGGCAGGCAGAGGCGTAACAGCAAGGGGGATGGAATGGGGCAGGCAGGCAGTGGGGAGGGGTTGCTGCCTCTGATTTCAACACACAGAGCGAAACGGACCGAAACCAAGACCATTTAATATTCACCACACCACAAGTGGCAGCCCCAGTGGTGGCATCAAGTTACTAAAGAGACTCTGTCTGTGTGTGTGTGTGTGTGTCTCTGTGTGTGTAGGGGGCGTGTCAGGAGGGAGGGGGAGGCAGCGTTAAATTATTTAAAGTTGTGCCGAAAGGCAGCCAAGAGTAAAACAAAGCATGTAATAAGTGTTTAAAAGGTAACAGTGCAAAAAAAATGTAATGTAAAGGAAAAGCAAGAGGAAAAAATAAAATGAGAAACGAGCAACGGAGCAACGAGAAAGAAAAGACGAAAACAGAAGAAGAAGAAGCAAGCAAAGCAGAGGAAAAGAGCGGCACGCAGAACGAAGCATGAAACATGAAGGATGAAGGACAAAGGACGAATACACGCAGGCGTCGGCATGTAGGTGGATAGGGTGATGTGTTGGAGGGAGGAGAGGGGGGAATGAGTTAGGGATGGGGGCAAATTGGACAAAACGGAAGGACGTCGGTGTTGTCCTCGTCGTCGTCTCGTTTTGCTGGGCTTCGTCGCCCATTCCCCCTTGTGCCCCCCTTCCGACCGGCACCTCTGCGCGTATCTAAACTTATCAAAGCACGCGCCAGTCCCCTCCCTCCTCCTTCCCTTTCCCCTTCCCTTGCTGCTGCTCCTATCCCTTCCTTCCCTTCCCTCTTGCCACTTCACTCAACCCGCTGTGCGCACAAAAAAGTGAGCAAACATATTTTTAAAGCAACGAGAAATTGAAAAAGTCAAGAAGAAAAAAAAAATGCGAATAGAAAAACAACGAAAGTTGAGTGGGCTCGACTGTAAGAAACTCTGTACTTGTACAAATATATATATACACCGTAGGTTTTATCAGTTCTGACAAAACTAGGTAGTTTAGGAATTCAAGGATCTAGCTTTTCTACTACTTTTAACAAGAATTCTACTACTATTTTTATCTTTTCTACTACTATTTACATGATTTCTACTACTATTTCCATAATTTCTGCTACTATTTACCAGAAAAGTTGTTACTAATATCTCCATGAAATTATGAGATATAGAAGACTAAATGCTAAATGGTTTTTGGTTCACTGAACATTATTCATACAGACATCACACTTTTTTTGTTCACTAGCTTAGCAGACCCTGTGCACTTTTGTATGTAAAGGGTCTACAAATGCAAAAACGTGTAGAAAGAGTTATGGATGGATGCTTAAAGGGAAGCGGGGAGCAGAGGGTGCAGAGGAGTATGGGAACGCATTGGAAGTTTGCCTGAACTCCATTTGCACTCTGTGTGTATCTATAACAATTTGTGTGTGTTTGTGTGTGTGTGTTGTGGCCTGGAATTATGAAATTATTTCATGGCTTGTCACGCGATTTAAGTTGAAGGCGAGCCCAGATACCATTAACAACAATAACAACAGCAACTTCAATAAGTAAAACCTACATTGGAAATATGTATAAATGAAAAGCTTCAAAGGTAGCAAGTGGAAAAGAGAGAAGAGAAAGAGAGTAGGGTCTAAAGTAGGTGTGGATGATGATGGTTCAAGTCCCTTTGTGGTAGCAAGAGCTGCTTAGCGATAATTTATGTGACTAGTACATGGTTTGCAATTACCAGCTATCAGTTCGCTTTCAGTTCCCACTGTTTCCCTTTTTTCTGTCTTTTCTCTCCCTTTTCCTAATCTACTTTTCTCCTTTTATGCATGCAATCTCTTTGTCCCTCTTTCTACTTTTTCATCTGCTGCCTTCTTTCTTTGTGTCTTTTTTCTTTATCCTTAAAGGGCTGCACTGTTTTAATGGCCATAACCCAAAAAAAAGTTAGCTAATCATTTGACAGCTGAACATTAGTTTTATTAAAGCATTCGCGTGATGTTAGTTTAAAAATTTGCTCAAAGATTAAAGTTTGAAATAAAACCAAATTCTAACATTTATTTTTACCTTTATTATGCTACTTTTTTAAATAGTTATCCAAATTTTAAGTGTTTATCCACAAAATATAAGTTATTTTGTTGCAGAAGTAAATGGAAAATTGTAGAATTTTATTTATTATTTAATTTACTTTTATTATTAATAAAAAGAGTATTTTTTTAGCTGTATTATTAACTTGCATTATTTATAAATAACTAGTCGATTTAACACCTTCAGACTGTTGTCGTTAACAGTGCTGTATATGTTAACAGTGCTGCATATGTAACAGTGCTGTATATGATAACATTGCTGTGTAAATTAACAGTGAGTACATCTGTTAAGGCTCTAGCGACTTTTCCGTAAAGTTGTTCCAACTTATGCTCTTTAAAAAACCTTCTCCTGACAAATGCAAACAATGGAAAACCAATTTGAGGCAAATTGGCCTTACCTATCTATTTTTACCTATACAAGATTTATTTTTATTAACATAGCCTTTAATTGCACTTGCATTGTTTCAATGCAATTATTTATAGTATGTTCTCTTTATAAGTTTTGTTTATTCAACTTCATTTATTATTAATTTTGCGCTATATTTATATTTCTTGCGAAACTTTTCGTAACTTTTTCAAAGTTCTTCAAGTCATTTTCACATTTTGTCCACCCTTAAACTGCATTATTTATTTGAATCGATAAAGTCTAGCAACAACTTTGTCAAATGCCCAAGGGAACAAGGAACGCCTCCTGAATACACTTCAATTTTGTGTAATTTTTACTTACATTTTGTTCAACATTTTTTAATCAGTTTCAGTTTCAGTTAGAGTTTCAGTTAATTTTTGTTTGTCAGATACTCACATCTAACCGATGCAGCAGCATTGTAAATTGTGTGTTTATATCACTCTGATTTTATTACATAAGTTTGTTTTCCTTCGAACACTTGAAAAAAAGCGAGAAAAAAAAAGGAAACTTAAACACAAGTCAGACATTCAATTTTGTCAAGGACCTGGCCACGCCCAAAAAGAGGGGAGTAAGGAGATGGTAGAGATGGATAGAAGGTAGTCCTTATGGAATGTTGGCTGGTTTTTTGGCAGACAAGTGTATTTGTGCGGCGTATGCGTAACACATTAAGTATACGCCATGGCGCACGCAACCTAAATGTAATACATTTCCAATTAAATCAACAACACAACAACACAGACACAGACACACATAAAAAAAGCTAAAGAACATAACGAAAAATGAAATACAATATTAAAATATACATGTATAAATGAAAAAAAAATGCCAAAACCAAAGACATTCGCTCAGTTGTGAGGTGGAAGGTGAAAGGAGAAGGGTGAAAGGAGACAGGAGAAAGAGTTTCGTCTGCTCCACACACACACACCCACACACAGAGTGTGTCTCTATGTGTGTGTGTGTGTCTCGAAACAAAAATGGGTAAGAGAAATGTGCACAAACACGAAACGAACGAAACACGCGCGATTTTCAACTCCCCAACTCAAAAGTTCCGAATAGACTGAAATGTCCTTCGCACGCAAAAGGCCAAGCCAACAACAAAAACAACCACAACAACAGCAACACCAACAGCAAAGGCGAAAAGTGGCAACTGCCACAAAATACTCAATACCAACACACACACACACACACACACACTGAAACACACACACCTATAGCGAAAGACAAGCGTCAGCAGCGACGTCGACAGCGACACCGACAGCATCAATTTCCAAGTTGCCCTGATAAAAAAAAGAAACACAAACAAACAAGTAGAGAAGCGTTCAGGGCTGTGAGATACCCTGTACGCATACAGAGAGTTAAAGCGGGCAGTCAAATTAATTGAAAACTCCTTTTATGCCCTTTTAGAGGGTATTATTTTTGATAACATGTCTTTGACAAAGTTGAAGTTGTTACTAAAAACACTAATATTAGCATATCTGCATTCATTCATAGCAATGAGTTTGAATATCACGTAAAGTTTTCATTGTATACTATATATCTTCAGATTGATATCTGATATTAACTGTGCTGTAAGCAGTTTAGAACTTTGATCCCCCATTTTAAGCCCATCCAGTAGGAATATCAAAAAACGCCGTCTTATTGCACGACAATAATGTGTTAGCTATGTTGTGTTAAAATTTCCGCTCGATAGCTTTACCCGTTTGGGCTACAGCGTGACTCAATTAGGACAAAGAGTTTTATATATGAAGTTAGATTAAGCTGTGATACCCTTTTTAAGCCGCGACTAACGGGTATAACAACACACATACAAACATATATGCAACGCTATATACATGCATTGTAAGTATATGTATGTGTATATGTACAAGTGACTAGGCAAGGACTAAAAGGACACGGCCGCGATGCCAAAAGCTCTGTCATAAAGCAAACAACTGATTGAGTTTGTTTAGGCCATTGCCAGTAGCTGCCTTCAATAGGACCCCCCCTCCAAAAGGGGCGGAGGAGCAGGGGGGACTAGTCAAGTGCGGGGCAAAGGATACACAAAGGGGGTTGATTTCCTCAGTGTACGTATGTGTGTGTGTGTCCGCCTTATTAGCTCCTGTTAGTGTGCAGTGTGCTCATAAATATTGTTTGGGCCCCTCAGTTTGTTGCCATTGCTGCCTCTTGGCTCTTTAAATGGATTACATTGGCTTAGGACAATATCGTGTTAGGACATACGCTTTACATACATGTAGTACATTGAAGAATACCCTGTACATTGCTTGGCAGCAAAGGGTGGGGTAGGGTTATAGGACTAACAGATTTTGTGACTTCTAATTCAAAAACAGTTGAATTTTTCTAAAATTTGAGAAAAAGTTTTCGAACTATTTAAATTTATAGTAAATTTTAGATTTTTAATAAAAATCATTAGAAATTTTAATCAAAACAGTTTTTCTAATTTTAAATATTATTTAAATATTTGAAATATTTACTAAAAACTATTTAAGTTTACTTAAATACTTTGGATAAAAACCAGCAAATAATTAGTATTTTATAATATGGTTTAATTAAAGTTTTAAAAACTATGCAAAATTTAGTAAAAACTGTAACCATTTGTGATAGAAATGAGGGAGTATCTATATGAGAAATATGCTCTTTAAAGAACTGAAGTATTTAACTTATTTCGAGTTTGAAAAAGTTTAGAAAATCAGAAACTGCTAAGATTTATTTAGTGTAGATTTTATTTACTCAGTTTATTTGTGAGAATAAAAAAGTTTACTGTAGAAATTAATTACCTGAAGATTTAGGAATATTAAAAATAATAATTCAAATAATAATTGAAACGATCTGTGTTATCTTAAGTTGAGTTCTATAATATCTATGTTAACTTTAAGTTGAGTTCACTTTAGAGGCGATGACAGAGTTCAAAGTGCATTTTGTTGGTAGAGTTAATGAAGACAAAACGACAGAGACAGAAGCTGAGAGTTTTCTCTATATGTATGTAGGTTAGAGCGAGAGCAGCTGCATTTTCCCTAGAGATGACAAGAGGAAGTGAGAGAAAGAGAGAGAGAGAAGATGGGTGACAGGCGAAGGCCGTTGGGTTCTCAGGTCAGGTGAGTACAGAGTACAGTTGAAAGCAGCGAGAGAGCTACGCACGCGTCTCTGGGATGCTGCAGTGGGCGTTTAAATAGTGGGCGGGATACGCACCATTACACACACACACACACCACACACAGAGACACACACACTTGCAGAAACACAGTGAAAACAAGGAAATAATTAATGAGCTTGTAGCTAGTGTGTGTGTTGTGTGTGTGTGTGTGTTTTGTGTGTTGTTGGTGGTTGGATTAGCGTCGTGTCTGGACTTTGCCAGCCTCGAATTATATAACTCCAAAAGCCTTAAACAGTATAGCTTATATACACACACTTGCACACACACACACCACACACACACATACTTACACACAGCCACAGAGCATGAGAAAACATAACCTCAGGAAATTTAATTAAATCCATCAGTTGAATGGCATTAAACTGGAGATTTTCAATCATTCAAATTGCAACAAAATGCATTTTTAGCTAATTTCGTGAAATTACAAAAACTATTGCTGATTATAATGATTTGTATTTTAATTATTATTATTTAATTATTATTATTTAGTATTATTAATTATTATTATTAATTATTATTATTTTTTGTATTTTAATTATTATTATTTAAGATGAAATGTGAAAATGTGACTTGTATTTTTTTTAATATTTATTTTATTTAAATGACAAATATTTATATTTATATATTATACACCTTTTTAACAAAGAAAAAGTTAAAAAACAAAATAAATAAAAATTATTCCAATCACTTTATATTAAGTAAAACAATATTTTAATAATTATTTTAGTTGGCAGTGTAATATTTAAATATAGAAAATTGTTATGCTTTTGTTAATTGTTTTTCGTTATTAATTACTATTTATTTAAATTGTTTAATTAGTTTTGTAAGCAAAAAAAATGCTTTTTTTAAATTTTGTATGCTTTGTAAGTTCCATAAAATTATTAAGCATAATTTATTAAAATTATTTCATTAGTTCTGTAAGCAAACATTTAATTTTTATATTTTTTATTGTGGTACATTATTAATTATTATTTATTTAAATGATTTAATTAGTTGTGTAAGCCAAAATTTTTTTCTAAATTTTGTATGCCTTTGTTAATTGTTATTAATTAATATTTAATTAACTAGGTCGACTAAACTTGTTTTCTATGCACTTATTTTATGGCTTTGCTTTTCCACATAGGTTAACTCAATTTTGAGGGAAATGGAAAATGGGAAATGGGGAAAACACTCAAACAGTTGATAAGGACAAAGGATATGGTCAAAATTAAATTATTGATTCAATTTGACAGTTGTTAGTTGTTGTTCAAGTCAAGGACAATGTGGACAACGTGGCGTATGTGTGACATGTAACACATATTACGCATACGCAACGTTATACAAAAGGAAAGCAAAGAAATGCAGAGAAGTGACTCGGTATTGTTGTTGTTGCTCGTTGTTGTTGTTGTTGCTGTTTTGCAATCAACGTTCAAGTTATAAATGCTAAATGCTAAATCAATAATGTCAAGAGAGAGAGAGAGAGACTCAAAGTCACATTCCCAAACTCATTTATGTATGTACAGATATGTGCACATATGTATATCTATATATTTCTATATACATATATGCAAACGGATGCTTAAATATTTAAGTAGTTTGCTTGGGGGTGGGTGGTATACCATAGGGGTGTCTTGTTTGGGTTAAGGGCGGAATTTGGCGTGCCCATAAATGCCAATAGTACAAAAGTCAGTTTTCAGGGCAATGAAAGAAATAAAGAAATGGCTAAAAGCCATACACACAAACATATGTCGGCAAAGCACACACGTGTGTCTACACACACACACACACACACACTTACAGAGAAAGAGACAGTTAGACAGACACGACGGCAACGGATTTTTTTTGTGACTTTTATGCCCGACACGTAGGTCGACTGTTAAAACCTTCTGCATGTCGCTTTTGCGTTTCTTCATCAATATTTTTGACGCCCACTTTAAGTGCCCACGCCCACCCACACACACCCACACAGATGTTATATATACACACCCATCTACTAGTATATACTAAATATATATATGTATATTCAGAATACACATAAAAATATGTACATTTACTTTTATTAAGCCTTCTTTGCAAATTTTGTTGCCTTGGCTTTGAGCTTTTTTTGCCAGCGACAACGAACGACAAACGGGACCGCGACTCAAATGAGTTTCCCATTTTCCTATTTTACCCTTTCTCTACCTCCCTTCCCCTTCCCCTCTCCTCCGTCTCTTGCTATTTGACAACAGGCAACTAGAGTGACAAGTCTGACATATTGATTTGTGTAGATTTTAGTAGCAAGAAATCAAAAAAATAGTCTAATAAAATAACAACTTTTTATTACAGTGCCTGTCAGAATGTATGCACCTGCTTGAGAATGCACGACCAGCAATTACTCTGCATTAAATTCCAAAAACACAAAGGCATTTTAAGGAATTACAGGGTATAAAATAGGGCAATAAAGCTTTACATCTAGAAATTATTCATTATTCAATAAGTGAGGATAATTCTCGTTTGATAGCTGCTACAGGGTATAAGCTCGTGTGTTAGTTTATCTAACAGATACTTGGCACTAAGCTCGATTTCTAGGATTACAGGGTATCATATTGTTACTTGAGTTGACATTTGTTTAGTTATTTATACAATGAAGACTTTAAAACAGTTTCTAATTCCAATCTATCTTCTTTATATTTATCCTGAAGTCGATTCATACGATTACAGGGTATCATATTGTAACTTGATTTAGAATTAGTTTAGTTATTTGTACCATGTTCGCAGTTAAATTAGATGCAATTCAAATGTTTTGTCTGTCACTGCGACTTAAACGTGAATCCAACGACAATTGTGGATTAATCGGAGAGGATTATGGAATTAAAGAGCTGTGGTATAATAGACTTATGGAACTATGAATCTATAGAATTGTAAAGTGTATACTATAAATAGGTCAGGCTACGCAAAGTGGCGACAATTGTAAACCGAGCAAAAGTTCTCTCAACTCAAAAGGTCAACTAGTTATCTATCTATTATTGTATGTATTTATGAAAAGCTACTATAAAAGAGCATGTGACAAATTCAATGATGACGATGATGATCATCATGATCATCATGATGATGATGATGATGAGGGGTGATGTGAATGCGGATGATGTTGAAATCATTTGTCATGCATGCGAAGAAAGAACGTGAGATCAACGGAATAACAGCAAATTGAAGTGAACATATGGATGAGTTAACAAATTGTGTATTTGGCACACATTGCGTATGAGTAATATGTTATTAACTGCCAACACAAATTCCACTCTTTCTTCTCAATCTCTCACTCTCTGTTCCTTCTTTCTCTGTCTCTCTCTCTCTTTCTCTTATTAGCAATTAGCAATAATGGGCTGTTTACTGATGAAATTCCATTCGAGTGATTATGAAAAGAGAACCAAGAAAGATAATTTCAAAAGGAAACATTTGTGATTGTGTCGAAGTTTTAATGCTCTTTAAAAGAACAATCACATTTCAGCACAAACCCTCAAAGAAAAGCTTATGATGATCCAATGATCTTTAAAACTAGTGAACCGAAGTTCGTCTCAACCCAAGCTAACGCCTTCAGACTGTTGTCGTTAACATTGCTGTACAAGTTAACAGTGGGCACATCTGTTATGGCGCTACCGACTTTTCCGGCAAGTTTTCCCAACATTTTCTGTTCTAGAAATCTTCTACTGGCAATTGAGCCAATATTTAGGGTATGAAGGTTATTTAAGTGTAATCTATTTAAGGATAAGGCGTCCTTAAGTAAAACAAACTTGTCTCAAGTCAAAAATTTGTCTCTTATTTCAAAATTTGCAAATAGTTGAAATTTCAATACTAAACATTCTTATTTCAATATTTTCAATATTTCTTGAGATCATCTGGTATCTTCTGCTTAATACAAACACTTACTCACAAGGTTATACAAGTGATTCATACGAAATGATTCACTTTGCAGCATTCTTCATACTTAATTCTCATTATCGTTGTTCAATGTTCACCAAGAATTCAAAACTTACCTAGAAAGAGAAAAAGATAAGAATAATTGTAATTAGAAAAATGTTGTTATTCAATTGATTTTGTTTTCTTAAAAAGTTCAAAGGGTTTTTTAAAGCTTATGAAACTGAAAACGTTGGTAGAAAGTCCTATAAAATGTACATATTTAACATATTCTTAATCAGCATTTCGTAGGTAGATTTTTGTATATTTAAAGCAGATAAATATATATTATTAGTGTCGAAAGCAAACGATTCGAATTTCTATGCAACTAAAATGCTTCTTAAAAGCCAGCATCATTTTTTATGTAGCACTGTGTAAGTATTAGTTGATATTTATCATTGTGAATTTTAGTTTCTAATAAATGTAGAGTCTTGAAAACTGGAGCATAAAATAGATGGAATGATGGATGGAATTATTACTTCATTCAAGCTTATCATTTATATTAAACTATTTTACTTTTAGTTTATTTTTCATTTACACTTTTAGACTTACTTTTTAATGACCATGTAAGCTTAAGTTTTATTGATATGCTATATTAGAATTAATGATATAAGTTTCTATAGTTTTACACCAGTTTATCACTGGGATAGTTATTAGAGACCTTTTATAGATATTGAACAAACGGGCCTCAGACTAATTAAAGTGTACTTAAGAATCCTTTGTTATTACAAATTCTTTTTTACATTAATTTCTTGTATAGAGAACTAAACTGTGTATGCAGTTATTAAAAACTTAATACGTAGTATCTATAAGTCGCGCATACTTGACACATAAATCATTCAATTGCTGCATTTTCATACACGAGTTTTTTTTTGCGCATTGCATATTTTTAACAACAATAACAATAACAATAAAAACAACAACAACAATAATAAAAACAACAACAACAATGCAATATAAAGAGTGTGCATTATTTGGTATGCATGTGTGTTTGTTTATTTGTTGTATGTAAATTGACTTGTTTATGGCTAAACGTCAGCGAGACATACAAATATACATACATACATACATACATACATACATACATACATACATACATACATACATACATACATACATATAATATAATATAATTTACATACATATATAGAATACATACATCTATACATATGTACTTATTGTTGTATATATGTATATAGTATATGCGCCTCAGATTATATAAATACGAAATTCAATTGAAAGTCGTTCAAGTGCAAAATACGCGAAAGAAAAACAACAACAATAACAACAATGAAAACAACAACAACAAAATGCACAGAAGAAAAAAACAATTAAAATCAAAAAGCTTCGACTCTGATTGCAATTATTGGATTAAGCGACAGAGGGGGAGGGAGAGTGGGAGGCAGAGAAAGAAAGAGAGAGAGGGAGTTAGTACAACTGAGAGGAAGAGAAAGAGTGTGCATATGTGTGTTTGTGTGGAATTATTGGATATACACACACACTCCCACACACATGTGCTTGAAAATGAACTTGTAAACAAAAATGTCATAGATGAGAAGAAAATTGTGTACTAGAAAAGTGTAGAAAAGTCACACAACTACAAAAAGTATCTAGATACAATTCAACAACCAAGCGAAAGTCTGTGTAATCTTTATAATAATTAATGAATTTAATGTTAATTACTTGTAATATTGTTAACACTTATTACTTGTAAATTACTCCATGTAAATTGTAAACATAAGCTGTAGATTTTCTTTTTGAAATGTGAAATGTGGTTCATCATTTTTGTGAAGATACCATTTAAATTGTGTTTTTTTAGACCCTGTACTATTTTTATAAATTACTAAGGCACAGTTTTTTAAATGTCCATATAAGGTTTATTTAACAGATATGTATTTTTGCATTTGACATTGGTTTCTAAACATTTTACGTCAGTTTATTTATCGAAATTTTATTTGAGATATTAGAGTTTAATTTAAATAAAAAATAGAATTAGAATAGAATAGAAATTTTTAAAATAAAAACTAGAATTAAAAGTAAGGAGCTTAAAACTCTAATTTTATTTCAGACCTTAGAGTATTATAATTGGGAATATAATATTAATACTCCATTATATTGTATTGTAATAAAAAAAACAACTAGAATTAAATGTAAAGAGCTTAAAACTCGAATTTTAATAAAAGAAAAATTTCTCAATTCTTTTTTTTTTGAATTTGTTGTGAGATAAATATTAAAAGAAACTTTAATTTCAACAGAAATAAATATTTATTAACTCTTCTATGCAATGAGCTCTAGACATTATAAAGTTTAATTTATTTAATATTAAATTAATTATTAGCTCTTCTTTTCAATGGTAATTCATATTGATAGTTGTAAGTTGTTAACCTGTCCACCCAACAGAGTTTTCACTGTAGTCACTTTTACTAATAGTTAAATGTAATACATATTAAGGTTGACTGAGAGAAGAAGTTGCTTTTCAAAGTTTTCTAAGCGTTTCACTCATTTGTGTGAGTTGCTCTCGACTCTCCACAGTCCACAGTGATTGCAAAAGTTGTTTGCTAATAATAATGATGAAAGAGACTCGACTCGGATTCGATTTCTCCACTATTTGTCCTCTATATTTCTCAAAGTCTCTTGCAGCAAAAAAACAATGCAGAAAACGCAATGAAAAGTGTAATAAAAAATATACGTAAATGAAAATGAAAATTGAAAACCAGTTTCTGCACTTGTCAACCGCACGTGCAGTTGCTAAGTTAAGTTAAGCAAAGCTCAGCTCAGTTAAGCTAAGCTAAGCTATTTATCTATTCGTAGCTCGCATTCAAAACAATCAACGCAGCAAAAGATACATTTTCGAGATACAGATACAGATACACAAAGAGAGAGGCAGCTACGAATGCTACGAATATTTGTATCTTTTTAGACCCTGTACTTTAAAAAAGTACAAATGGGTCCTATTACGTTTGTGGAAAAAAATGTGCGTAACAGGCAGAAGGAGGCGTGGCAGACCCCATAAAGTATATATATATTCTTGATCAGCGTCAACAGCCGGAGTCGATATAGCCATGTCCGTCTGTCTGTCCGTCTGTCCGTCTGTCCGTCTGTCCCTTTTTGTGTCACCTAGATCTCAGAGACTATAAGAGCTAGAGACACCAAATTTGGCATGTAAGTTCATCTATATCTCAAGTTGAACGAGTTTGTTTTAGATTTTTGCCACGCCCCCTTCCGCCCCCACAAATTAAAATACAAAATTTCCAAGTCGAATTACAAGAGCACCTTTGATGCTAGCGGGTTGATTTTTAGTATATAAAATACAGACTATGGTCTGAACCTATCCTGCAAATTTTATTCAAATCGGATGATAAAGTTATCAACTAAGAATGTTACGGGCAAAATCAATCTCTGAAGTGGCGCCATCTATGGAAATTTTTTGAAACTGAAATAATCTGTAGTAATTGCATTACACTCAAAAAGTACTGGGTCTCCTACTGTCGAGCTTGCTCCACCGTAGCTTAATGCATTTTTTCTATTTTATTTTTGTTATTGCAATAATTAACAAAATGCAAAAATGCAAAACGACAAAAATAAATACACAAAAACAAAAGTCAAACAAAATTATTTCAATTGGGTCACAATTGCAAAACGTGGCGTATGAGTAATTTACAATATTACAAACAACAAACAAGAAACAAGTATGTATAATAAATATGTATATAGCTGAAGCTAATACCAATTCCAATTCCAATTCCAATTGAGACGCGACTTTATTTATGAGTGCGAGTATTTCTCGCTTTATTTGGCTGCCGATTTGCACAATTCTCAGACATCGACGACAAAAATGGGAAATTCAACGAATTACAAAAACAACTCAATATATATATACAAGTTTGTTTGTATGTATCTCTCGTTATAAATAGAAACCACTGTGCACAAAAAAAATAAAATAAACAATTATATATAGTATGTATATTTACTATATACTATATAGTAGAGTACCGTAAACTGATAAGCGCTATATAAATACATTTATTTTATGCATACAACAAGAGTCAAGTCACTTAGGGGTTAAGTTGGTTAACACAGGGTTAACACAGTGAGAGAGTGAAGGGAAGGGGATGGGGAGGGGTAGGGGAGAGGGGGAATTGAGGTGGAAGTGCTGAGGTCTAAGGTCGTTTTGTAAAACCTAACGGAACGTGTTGGCAAATTATAATAAGTAAACAGTAAACGCAGCCAGCAAGGTAATAAAAAATAAAACAATAGAAAATCAATGTGAACTAGCTGATAAATCGCAGGCAGAGATACCCTGTAATATACATAAGTAGGAATGGGTATCGGACAGTTTAGCAATTTATACAGATACGGATTTATACAGATAATTTAAATAAACAAATACATACAAAAGCTAGTTATTCAAGCTGTAACCCAAACCTGAAACCTTAACCGTTTTAAACCGATTGAAATTTGTCTTATTATTATTATTATTATATTTCCAAAATCGAAAAATCGAGTTTCTTAAAACCGTTAAGAAACTGTTTTATTAATAACGGTTTGTTTCGGTTTCGGCCAGCGACAAAAATTCAGTATAGTTTTCAATTTGGAATCGATTTTGAGTATTTTCTAGGGTGATATTTAAACTTCCTCTTAGTGGTCATTAAATTGATTATTAAACAAATAATTTTTGTTTCATATTCATTGTTTTTTATTGGGTGTTTAGGCTTTTCTTATTGGAAACCGAAACCACAACGATAAAACCCCGATGAGAGAAAATTGTACGTAGCCTTTTAACTGTTAACTTAAAACCATAGATAGTAACTGAAGTCTTTATATGTTTCGATTTAAATCCCTGACAAATACTATTTTTTAAATATCAATACATAATCGTAATTTAAAGTCACACAAGTGGCATCTACTGTTTAATATACCCGCTCTGTACAAAATTAAAAATTGAGTATGAACATATTTAGTTTAGATTTGCAAATTTCTCAAGTGTGTTCACTGTTCATACTAAATTACAATAATTTGCTGCTGCAATTGTAACACAATTAACTGAATAGCGTCATGTATGTGCACATTTAGTTAAACGTAACTGTTTATTAATACACAAGCACAACACACACACACACACACACACACACACACACACACACACACACACATACATACATACTCATATATATACACTATTTAATATGTTTAATATTTATCCATATATGTAGACATTGATTTGTATATTAATCAAACCAAATTGTAACTGATTGTTGTTGTTGTTGTTTTTGTTCTCGCTTTAGTTATTATTCTTATTATTATTAAACTTAATTATTAGATTTCTTGTTGTTGTTACTTGTCATATCAATTTAATGACGTCAACGCAATCAAATCAATGCTTAATTATTGTATAGACATGTTCATTTTTTTATAAATAGCCAAAAAAAATAAAATCGTATATTAGTGGAAAAATCAACATTTCAAGACAATATATAGTACAATAATTATAACGAGTCTAGAAACGAGTAACAACTTATCGAGTAATCGATTGAAATGATTCGAGTGCCTCGTCAAGTGGAGTGAGAAAAGTTAAGTACATTTTATTACACTAAATACATAGTTACCCAACTTTAACTTGGTATCCAAACAACGCTTAATAATAGCAAAATAAACAATATATTAACTAGTCTATTCGATAACCAGCTTTCACAGTTATCGACACTACAAAAACACATACACAATTATCGATCGTTGAATGAATATTTAATGAAATAAAGTTATCGAATGCCTATTTAATATGATTGAGACTGCAGCAATAACTCCGCTTTTGCACAGCAGAAAATCAATCTATCGATAAGTTGTATCGATAATAATTTAATAATACATTATCAATACGATCAATATGTACGTAAATTAACGCCACAATTGAGAGCTAATAGTTGAATACTATATTCGATATTTTAAAATTTGTAATAATAATTGACAAATCGATTAATCGATGATGAATTTTCGATTAATCGATATTCTCAATGGTTTTTCAATATCTTCAAATTTGTATGAACAATCGACAAGCCGATTAATCGATGACTAATTTTCTGATAAATCGATTAATCGATATTCCCATTATTGTTTTTAAAACCTACATTGTTTATCGACCTGCAGACAACTCTGGTCACACCTTGCCAAGTGGCACAGCTTACACTCGACTGCAGATACGCAGCACAATTTCAATAAATTTACAGCTTAAGTAACTTCACAAAGAGCTAAAGAGACAGAGAGAGAGATAGAGAGAGAGAGGAAGAGAGAGAGAGAGATAAAAGGGGGTCGCTGGCCAGTACTCAACCAGCAGCATCTCATCTTTTGCTTGAGACTTGAGCAATTATGGGACTGACTGCCAACCAAAGAGAATCGTGTTCAAACACCAATATTTAAAACAAAAGCAGTCAACGAGATGCCAACGAGAACAAGAAGTGTAAAAAGTGGAATACAAAATGAATGCGAATTGAGCATTAAGCAAAACAAATGAAGGAGATGGTAAAGTAAAGTAAAGTAAAGCAGAGTAAAGTAAAGTAAAATAAAGTAAAGGAAAAAAAGACAGAAATACACACAGAAAACAAGCAAAAAGAAGAGAAAAAAACAAAGTAAATTCGTAGGCATGACAACAACAAGTAAAGTACAACCACTGAAAGAACCCATTCCTTTTTTTCTGCAATCGCCCCCGCCAACGTCATTGTTGTTGTTGTTGCTCTTGTTTTTTATACCCATTTTTGTCGGGGCATTTTTCGTTATGCATCTCTCGCCTCTTGAATTCAAAAAACGAAAACCAAAACAACTTTTGGCTCAGACGCGAATATATTGATTTTTTTTTGTTGCCTTTTCTTTTATAACATTTAGCAGTCGTAGCTGTTAGATACAAAAAGGCGAGAGCAGGCAACAATGTTGAAATGTATCTGGCGTTGTTGTTGCTGTTGCTGTTGCTATTGCTCTATGCAACTTTTCGTGGCGCAAAAGCCAAAGATAATGAAATGGAAAATCATAAAAAGCAACAAGAGCTGCTTTGGGCCCTGTTTATGTATCTGCAACAACAGCAACAAAGACAACAACAACCATAATAATGCCAATAGCAAAACGTAAGGCAGGAATTGCAATTGTTGTTGCTGCTGTTGCTGTTGTTGTTGCTGCTGCTGTTGGCCACAGTTGTCGCCGCGTTGTTGTTCCATTTGTATTGTATCTACAAGATACTCGTACATTTGCTTATTTACATACATAATATACTCGGACTCGGACTCAACTCAACTGTACAGACCTTAACTACAGAAAACTTTATTCTTTACTTTTTTTCCTTTTCTTTTAAGGAAAGCGCCTCAGCAACAACAACAACAGCAGCAGCAACAGCAGCAGCAACAACAACCACAACGACAACAACGAGATGAGGCGACCCGAGACTCTCGGGTCCAAGGCGTAAGCAGTTAAATCTCAAAAGACGATGACAACACAAAGACAAGTAAGCACACATACACACACACTTACATACATACACACACACACTCATATACAGCCGACAAAAACTTGAAACTTCATATTGAAATTGTGACAAACTAATTTATGGTGATTTAAGATTCATTTATTTATCAAAGCATAAAGTTTATAGAGCAAATTTAATGTTAATAAAATTAAGGCACTCTTTTTTCAATGATTGATAGATATCTTTGCTTTTCTCCAATATTCTTTTCCTTCAAAAATCTAATGACAATTATGTGCCAATGTTTATATTAATACAATTATGACAGTTTAGCATTTACATATAAACAATTGGCATTTGGAACTAACGAGTTTTGCCAGCAAGAATTGCTTATTAGATGATTATTAAACCAAAACTCAACCGCAATTTAATTATAACTTTAACGCACTTAATTGAATTATAAAAAATCATTAAGTACTTGATTATTTAAAAGGTAGTATTTATATATTTATTACTAAATAAAAGAGTGTTTTTTGCTTTCGAGAATTGTTTATTTATTTGATTAAATCATTATTCAATTGAAATTAATTTATCTAATGACTTTAACTGTACCATAATTATCGTTGTTTACTTTTGTAGTTTTTATATGTTGTTTGATTATAGTAATTATCTAAAATAAATGTAAATATTTAAAAGAAAAAATTATAATAAGGAATAACTATTTCCCTATTTTTACTTCCAGCTAGATTTGTTGACTAAACTTTCATTTTATTATTTTTTAATATTAATATTATTATTAATTAATTTTTGTAAATAAATAAATTGTTAATTAATATTTCATTGGTATTTTAATAATACTAATAATGCTATAGCTAATTAAAGTTCGGCTTTCAGATTCTTCAGCTCGAGTTTTAATTAAGTTTTCAATATAATCAATCGAAAGTTTTATCTATAAATGGACTACAATATGACTCGATCTAAGGAACTTTATGACTGATTCTTTTGTTCATTAAATATGAAATGCCCGGACTAAATACAGTGAAAACTCTCTTAGCGAACACCTCTAATAGGCGGACACTTTTTCCATGAATGCATCAAAGGGTCAACTGAATCATTCATTCTGAAAAAGGGTACTCGTTATTCTGCCCAGTTTCGAATGAATGTAAGTGAATGTTGTATTAGTATCCGTATTAACAACTACGTTGTGTGAACCTAGCATAATTCCCAACTCACAACACAATAATGACAAATATGTCGGGTGGATTGATTTGCCTTAGCAGCCTCCGCCTCAGCCTCCGCCTCAGTCTCAGTCTGAGCATAAAAGCTTTTGTATGGATGATGATGATGATGGTGCAGGGACCCAGACACAGCTACGACAACCGCGACCGCGACAGCAGCGGCAGAAGCAGAGACAGAGGCAGAAGCAGCGGCAGAGGCAGCGATAGCAGCTGCTGTTCCTTTATTCGGGAATGTATTTGTGTATGTCTATGTGTATGTGTGTGCAGTCGCTGTCACTGCGAATGCAGCTGTCGACAGCGCTGCTTACGCATGTGCGTCAACTTGGAAGCCACTCGAAGCGAAGCTTTGAGCCGCTGCTGCTGAGTCGAAAGCAGCAAAAACCGAAGCCCGAAGTCCGAAGTCCGAAGTCTTCGAAAATGGGAAGCTCTGAAGCTGCAGCTGAAAGTCGAAGCTGTTGCCGAAGCTGTCAGTATGTATGTATGTATGTGTGTGTGCAATTTGATAATATGCAAAAATTAAGCAAGTAAAACAAATATAACAACAACAACAAAATATGTGTGGGCGAGTTCCGAGCTCCTTTTTTCAACCCTCACACCCCGCAATAAAAATACAAAATATATATAAAAAACACACGCAGCTATGGCAACAGTCTCAAAGGACTGGGCAAAGAGAGAGACAGAGAAGGAGACAGAGATAGAGAGGGGGGACTGAAAAAAGAGCAAACAAATTGAGAATAAAGTGAAATTAAAAATGCTTCAACACATCAAATTGTTTAACCTGTAGCATGACTCATAACACAAGGAGTTCACATTATACTGGCAAACCAACTACACTGAGAGAAAAAGGTCAGTGACTTTGTAATATTAGCAAGTTTGCAAACAAAGCAAATGAATCAATTATTATAATTTGTAATAATTTAAAATTTTTCTATTTTCAAGGAGTTCACTTTATACTGGCAAACCAAATACACTGAGAGAAAAAGGCCAGTGGCTCCTAAATATATGATACTATATATAATACTTTTTATATATGTACATTAACAACTTTGCAAACAAAGCAAATGCAACGATATAAATATTTCTATTTATTGAAAATTCGATATAACAAAAGTTGACTTTATGTGATTTCGGAATCTGAATTTTAATGTGCTTTTAATTTTATATATTAAAATATATAAATATATTATAAATTTATATATTAAAAAAAAAAACAACTTTAATACAATTTTCTAGACGTCGCATAACTCGAAAATTTTACATTGGCTTACAACTCTTAAATAATAAAATATTAGCTAGATTCAAGAGCTTAAGACCAGGACGCTAGTGCTTAAGCTTGGCTAGAATTAGCTGTAGTAATAATATTATAATTAAAGTACCAATGTTATACTAAACATAAATAATTAAACATTATCTTTGGTTCAAATAACTAAAATGTAACTTGAATTGAATTCCAAGAATTTATAATATACATTTTAAAATGAAATCAATAATCTTGGGAGTTGCTTTCGTCACTAGTTGGATACCATGTCAACGGGTTTTTTGAAGCTTTCTTCACTAAAATAATCGCGTCCCGAATAAAATAAAATATTGATAAAATAGATAATGAATAATAATAAAATATTATAGATATTTTATTATATATTATATTATATATTAATTACTATATAATATTACATATTATTATATATATCAGAGATTTGTCAACTTGCATATATACTTATGTTCCTAGTATTATAACTATGAAAATTTGTAGTCAAGATGAAAAGTGACCGAGATAGATATAAGGGAGGGGGGGAGGGTAAAAATGGAATTCAAATAGTTGGCTGTAAATGCAGTTGATGACAATTTAATTTAGTCACATGGTCAGCGAGCACATGACGAATAAATGTACCCATTATAATACCTATATCTACATCTATATATTGTACATATATAGGGCTTATCTACTTTGCATTATAATACGCAATTCCCGAGTTTCAATTCACATAGAGGGCAACTTGTTAACTGTTTAATGTACTGTTTATTGTGGGTAGGTTTTGGGAAGTAGGCGTTACGCTATGGTTATATTCACAGTAATCGCATGACGCATTCTGAAGAGACGTCGCCAGCAATGACGTAAAGAAAAATGAACTCTTCTATAATCGTAATACACTTGCAACAATTATTACAACTTTTTCACTAGAAATGTGTAAGAGAATTTAAACTGTAAATGCCAATGACTTGGCGCTTTAAAAAATAAATATTTCTAACTCTAAGTTACTTGAATGAATTACAAAATTTGTATAAGAAACCCGTTAAGTAATGTTTAGTAGGCATAATTTAGTTGAATATTGTAATATAGAGTATAAACATCTTTATCGATATAGAAAGTTATCTTACATAAGGCCTATTTACACTCGTTGTGAAATGGACTCGGTATGAAAAACTTCATATATAAAAAAAACAGGTTGTAAATTTTCCGACGTGTTTTTTCATATGGAACTATGTATTTTACAAGGAGTGTAACTAGAACTTCAATTTACAAAAAATAAGAAACATTTATATTATATTTATTATTATTTCTTTGTTGAAGAAAAAGTTAAGAAACATTTATATTATTATATTTATTATTATTTCTTTGTTGAAGAAAAAGTTAAGAAACATTTATATTATTATATTTTTTATTATTTCTTTGTTGAATAAAAAGCTAAGAAACATTTATATAATTATATTTATTATTATTTCTTTGTTGAATAAAAATTTACTTAAGTTGACTTCATATTCCAATATTCCACCTTTATTACATATATGTATCTACAAGGTTTTGAAAGGGTATTGAATCTTCAGTGTGAGCAAGATAATTTTATTTTTCCTTATATTTTTTTCAGTTTTCGTAGGCGCTAACTGCCACAGATGTGTCCCTGTATAACTGTGTGTGTGTCCCTATGAGTGTGTGTATGTGTGTGTTTGTGTGTGTGTGTTTAAAAGGGTTTCTTTCTGCTGCTGTTGCTGCTGCTGCTTCATCATCTTCTGCTTATGCTTGTTGTGTGTGGTGTGTGTGTTGGTGTTGTGCGTTCTTTTTTTTAACAAGGGGCTACTACAAACAACATAAAAAAAATTAAATGAATGTATCTGAATGTATGTATATAGTACTATATACTCGCGCTTATGTATTTGCATTATGTCGTTATGTATCTGTAAGTGTATCTGCAGCTGTAAATGTATCTGCAGCTGTAACTGTATATGTATCTGTATCTGTATCTGTGAGTTACGTATGTAGTTTGTATCTTTGGTAGCTGTGCTCGCATGTGAAAAATGTAGAAGAGCGCATGGGAACAGAATAAAAACGCAACAAAAACAAAAACAAATAACACTATATACTATATACACTATCTGTGTATATGTATTTGTATCTATGTATCTGCAACTGTAGCTGTAGCTGTATCTGTATCTGTGCATCTCTCTATGTAGCATTGTACTTTGCACACGAGGTCAGATTCACACGAAATGTTTGTGGAACGCGGCAGGAACGAGAGTCAAGTGGGTCGCCGAATACTAACAACAAACATCAAAACGGGGCACATGGGGCAGGCACAAGGGGCAGGCACCAGGGGCAGGCACATGGGGCACATGGGGCTTACGTGGAGGCAAAGGTGATATAATAATGGTCGCTAAGTTTGCAAAACAGACCCCATCACCATCCCATAGAACTTGCTGTGGAAACTACCATCATGCAAATATAACTGGCAAATGCAATCAATTTTTCATTGTGCTAATTATTGAATGTTTCATTGCGTTTCTCAACCACTGTGCGGACTCACCGTCTTGAATTTGCAGGGTAACTTTTCTTTTTGAAAGGGTCGCTTAGTTGGTAACTCGTTGAGCAGTTGGTAAGATATCAGTTGATAAACTCAGAAGTCTTCTTGGCTAAAAAAGCTGTGTAACATTGTCACTTGAATAACTTTTGCGATTATCATCCGATTGGTATGAACAATAGTGCATATTTTATGAACCAAAAATCAAGGCGCTAACATTAAAGGTGATCTTGTAACGGACATGGCTACATCGAATCGGCTATTCAAGAATATATATACTAAATTGGATCCCACGCCTCTTTCGGCATTTTACGCACTCTTTCCTAGACTTGATATATTTTTATAGATCGGATCATGTTATTTTCTAAAAATTACAGCAACATTTAAAATGAAATATATTTTTAATACAAACTAAAATGTTTATAAAAATTGTGCAATAAGGTATCCTAGGAGTTTTTATGAATTAGTTTAGGCTTATGGGAAAAGTAGGATCAATCTGATAGTTATGAAGAGCTTAAAAAAAAACAAAAAAGCTTAGAAAATGAAATACATTGATGGATAAGCGTAGATATAGTAAAATTGGGACAAATAATCGAGAGCCAAGTATAGAACTTGTATCTAACAGATACACCGGACAGATTATTTAGAAGTGGAAGTATAGATAGATAGATAGATAGATAGATAGATAGATAGATAGATAGATAGATAGATAGATAGATAGATAGATAGATAGATAGATAGATAGATAGATAGGTAGATAGATAGATAGATGGATAGAAAGATAGATAGATAGATAGATAGATAGATAGATAGATAGATAGATAGATAGATAGATAGATAGATAGATATAAGTAGATAAAATACCTTTTTGCGTACATTATTATATGTCGTACGTCATTTGGCAATGGAAAATTAACAAGAGGCAAACGGAAACTTATGTATGTATCTAGATACATATTGTATTTACGTGTGCCATGTGTTATTGTACTCATTTTCTGCGTATCTGTAGCAATTTAGCTGTGTATCTATAGGCAATGCACATATGTATCTGAGTATTTGTATCTGTATCTGAGTATTTGAGTATCTGTATCTGAGTATCTGTATCTGTGCGTGTGCCTATTACCTTGTACAACAACTACCAAATGCCCTGACTGACTAACTGACTGTGTGTGTGTGTGTGTGAGTGTTTATATATGTATTTTTATAAGCGTGCATTGAAGATAATTGAATGAGTAAAATATTGCTGGACTGACTGAATGAACAACTGGCTTGGCTTGGCCTGGAGTGGACTCGACTCGACTCGACTCGATTTGACTAGTCTAGTCTGTTGTCTCCTGTTTCTAGTTCCAAGACCCTGCACTGCAAACGTGCCAAGGGTATGTTAAGTTTGTCAGCTTAAAATTAGTTACATATCAACTCTTCAGGGTATATAAAATTAAGGTTTTGTTCTCATATCGACAGGTTTTCAAATGAGAAAATAGCTGTAAATCTCCTTTTAAAACTAGAGACACTAAACTTAGTAAACTTTATTTAAAAAAAAGCTGGAATCGCGACTTTTGTTATAGTATAGGAGCTGTCCTGAAAATTTCGGATAAAAAGAGCTCGAAAATTATTAAAAGAAACTTACTGAAAACGCTCAATATATGTGTTTTATATGGCAGCATAACTACAGGGTCTCTTGGAGTCGAATTCTCTTGACTGTAGCCTTTTCTACAAGTTATTATTGCTCTCTTTGCCACACAGAAACAGGACACACAGCAGGACCAAAAACAAAGACGAAGATGGAGATGAGGACGACGACGACGACGAAGACAACAACCCTCAACAAAAAAAAACCCCTCTTGGAACGTAAACCCAAAAATACTTTTCCAAAAAAGGGCAAATAAATGAAATTAGATTGCAAACGCCAAGGCAAATGTGAGAGTATGTGTGTGTGTGTGAGTGTGTATAGAAATGGAAGTGGTGTAGGGTAGGTTTAGGTCGATGGCACCCTGAAATGACGACAACATGTTAATTACGCATTGAATATTTTGCGTAGACTTTTGAGTTTTTCGCTTGTAATCCAGATACAGATACACAGATACGCAGTATCTCAATGAGAGGAGCGTAGAGTAGAGAAGTAGCTGAGAGGGGGAGTATGAAAGGAGGGGGAATGGGCTACCTTCTGTATAGACGGGGGTTAGTTTCAATTGCGCATCTGTCTCCATCTCCAGCCTGAAAAACACCAACGAATCTCCATTGGAAAATGCCAACACACATAGCAAACAACTGTGGCTAGACTCTAGAGTATAGATACAGATATGCATATATACATATATATAGTCCGATATTACGGATAACAGACAAATTATAAAATACAAAATAAAACCTTCGTCTCTTTGTCACGTGGCGTCGTTATTTCGGTTCGATTCGGTTTTTATTATGTTTTTCTTCTTTTTTTTTGCTATAAGTATGTGTTAGTTTGTTGTTGTGGATGTACATTGATTGAAATGACATTGAGCTAATCAAGCGAACGGAATCATCAAGCAACATATTTCGGCACTGTCCTCACAAAAAAATAAACTATTTAAGAAATAAAAAAAATAAACTAAAAGCAACCGATCAATCGTAACAAATTTCACTCTTTTTTAGGCCCAATTATTTAATAGGTGTCAATGAAGTAGCACAATTTTCAAGTAGGTTTAAATCGAATGAAAGAGGAACGATAACAATAATAATTAAATAATATTCATTTTATATTTAAATAATAATAATATTCAATAATAATTAAATAATATTCACATATTCATTTTATATTTAAATAATAAATAATAAAATAATAAAAATTCAATAATAATTAGATAATATTCATTTTATATTCACATTTAATAATGTTAAATACAAATAGTGAATAATTAAACCATGTGGATTAGTTTAAGTATAAGTATTGTTATTGTTGTGACTAGCGTATTAAATCATAAGTAGCTTCAATACTTGTAACGCTAGGAATCAATAAAATTAAATAAAAAGATATCGCAAATTGTTAGCAACATTTAATAAACATATTTACTTATGTAAATTTACTTTACTTTACTATTTACTTATGTAAATAGACATTTTAGATATAGACAACGATTAGTGTCAATGTGTACACCATTACTAATAGTGTCTTAATTGGAAGATACAGTAAAAACTTTCTAAGAATCTACCCTAGACGTCAGACAACTTTCGTCCGATCAAGTGCTCAATAGAGGCAAAGTTGATAGGAAAACTCTACCAACGTAGAGGTTTCTGCCTAAGGAGTTTTCACTGTATTTATTTAGGTTTAGATAGCGCCAAAATATTGTCTAAAGTCTCAAGTCAAAGATTGTCGGTCAGCGTATTTTCACTAAATGTTAAATAATTTTCTTTATATAGAAATCACATTTATTCTCATTATCACATTGATGCGCTTTATAATTGAACGAGTTTTCAGACATATCAAATTTCATTAAAAAATATATATTTATATATTATTTTCACCAACAGTTGCTAACAAATTCAAAAACCCTTTAAAAAATTTGATAAAACAGTTATTAAAATGTAATTATATATTAATTATATACATATAATAAACATAACTTAAAACAAAGTAAAAATAAATTGAAAAGAGGTTGCCTAATAATTTCTACAGCTAAACCTTTAAGGAGTAAAACATCCAGGACTGTATTTAAAGTCGGAAAAGGTTTTTTTCTTCCTTTTTTGCAATGCGGAAAAGTGCTGAGTGTTTAGAGCTGTTTTAAAGAATCAACCACCCAATTGGCCAGGCCAGCAGGTGTTGTTGTTGTTTGTTGGTAATGCATTGGTGGCCATAATGGCGGTGGTGTTGATAATGTTCATGTTTGGTGGTTGTCTCCCCACTTAAATAGTCCACATATACATATCTATATATATGTATATATGTATCCCAATCCCAATGCGAGTGCTCGTTACTGCAAGATGACGCATAATTTTGGCAAGCATGTAAAAAATAAATATCTACAAACTATGTCTAGATACATACTATAAATGTATATATATGTATATATGGTATATATAAAGATAAGTGTATATCTTTTGTGTATAATGAGCTCTATAAAAGGCACGACGTGTAAATATGTATTTATTTATTTATTTATTCATTATTGACATTGACATTGAAATGCATTTTTGCAGTGTGTCATATAAATAGCTACAGACACTGTATATATATATCTACATATATGTATATACATATCTACTAAAGATGAGTATGCTTTGATCTGACTAATAACGCACTCACAGAAACAGATACATTTAAAGATACATATGCAGATACAGATACAGATTGAGTATTGTGATCAATATACATATTATTCTTGTTACAGATACAGAAAAAGATACAGATACAGATACACATACAGATACAGATGAAGATACAGATGAAGATACAGATACAACTACAGATACAGATACAGATACAGCACAGGACAGATGACTAACTGAAAGTTGCATTTTCGTTGCCTGTTTTGTTTGGTCCTTCGGTTTCGCCTGATTGCCCCGATATAACAATATAGCAAGGGGTTAACAGGAAACTAGCTAGTGACGCATAAGCAAATGTTTCTGTTTATTTGGTGCCTGGTGCCTGAACAATTTCTCAAGTTTCTCAAAAGTGCCACAAAACACTGACGCACAGTTGGAAAACAATTTTTGTGGCAAGCATTACAGCAAAAGAGAGGAAAAAGAAACAGCTAAAAGTTTAACATATAATAATAATAGTTATACAATAATTAAACAGTTATATTATATATATTTAAATGAAACTTGTCATCCATTATAATTATCATAATTATCATAATAATAATTTACTAAATTCAATTGAAATATTCAAAGTAGTAATAAGTTATTACTTTTATTTATATCCCTTTAATTATCATATAGGCTTTGTTATTATAATTATAACAGGTGACAACTTTTATATAATAATATAATATATATGATATAATACTATTGTCATCTGTTATAATTGTAATAATAATTTGCTAATTTACTAATTTAATATTTCAATTCAGTTAAAATATTAAAAAATAGATATCAACATTAGAATGTTTAACAATTTACAAATAAAATACGTTAAGTTTTAAGTTTACAACTCAAAAGTTTTCAAATTAATCAATTAACTTAATAAATATTATGATAATGTAAACTAATAATGATGATGAATGAATATTAGAATAATAAAAGCAAAGCGTAAAATAATACAAATAAATATATTTCAAAAATGTAAATAAATATGGTATATAGGATTTACATAGCATCTAAATATGTATTTATAATAATAACATATATAATATAATATATATATTATGCAAGTCAAAGAACTTTTTATTGCCCAAACAGGAAATTAAGAACATTTTCTAATATTCAATGAAATTTCAGAAGTACATTTAAAATATCTAAATGAATTATACTCAAATATGTGCACACAAGTCAGTTGCTTAAATATATATATGTACATACATATATTTATAAATTTATTTATTTTATACATATTACAAAAAAGAGTGTTTATTTCTTATCAACTTCTGGGTTCTATGAAAAAACGCTGGTTTCTAATACCTTGGAATTGTCCAGTAAGTTTTAAATTTAGGCGAAAAAAAAGATAAGTTATAAACCGCATCAAAAATATATATATATATACAATGTATACTATATACTATATGCTCTATCTATGTATTATGAATATACATACTCCTAATTCGTAGTCCAGTGATAAGAATTGATGATAAGAGGGCAATTAGAAACATACGATGGTTAGACAAAAATAGATCATAAAACCAACGAATTAAAGGTTACAAATGAATAATCGAATACGAGTATTGTGGCATAGAGAAATATATATACTATTTTTATTTATATGTATCTCTTAACAGTTGTAGTTGCTGTTGTTGTTGTTGTTGCTGTTGTTGTTGTTGTTGTTGTGTATTGTTCAAGTTCATTGCGTCTGGAATTTTTACCAAAGCAACGAAATCGCATTGAAAATTCGAAGCAGCTGTTGTTTCTCCACTTCTCCTTCTTCTTCTTCTTCTTCATACCACCTTCAATTCATTATGTTTATATGTATATAGTATACCCTTTGCCAGACCATACAAAGAGTTTGACCATTTGGTAGCAATGTTTGTTACACTTTGTGATTCAACATATCCTAATTAAAACCCAGCTTTGAAACAATTTGTCAATTCCATTGAATTTCACACAAATTATACAGATTCTAAAGTTCTATAAACTTCCGATTTTCAATCTATTTGAGTTAAATTGTAGAGATAGAACTACTAATAGATTCCCAGTATATCCCATATATCCTGTTGTTAAATTTGCATTTGTTGTGGGAACAAAATAGCATTCAAAATTTAAGAAAAAATCTAAAATATATATAGAAAAATCTTAATAGATTTTGTAAATTAACTAATGTTACTCCTTATCTATGAAATATCAGAATAAATCGCTTATTCCTTGACAATATTAATAAACTTAAATATATGAGGGGCTTTTTTTAAAATTGCAGAATGAAACTCTTTCAATTGGGAACAAATTGGATAGTTTTCAAAGAAAAGTATCCAAAAAATTAGTATGCAACATATTTAGAATGTAATATATAGTAGTAAGTATATATTTGTTCTGGTATTTCTGGTTAGTATTTGTTTTGGTATTTTGAAGTATTTACTTGGTTATTTAATTGGCACAAAAACAACTTACATAAAAATCTTTGTAAAACAAATAATAAATGTCATCATCAAGATTGTTGTTGTTGTTGCTGCTGTTGTTGTTGTTGTTATTGTTGGTATGTGGCTGTATTTGTTGTTGCTGCTGCTGTGGTGGCAGCTGTTGCTGCTGATGATTGCTGTTGTTATTATTATTGTAGCTGTAGCAATTGTTGTTGTTGTTGTTGCTGCTGTTATTGTAAGTGCTATAGTTGCTGTAGTTGTTGCAACTGTTGCTGTTGTTGCTTAAATGATGTTGCTGCTGCTGTTGTGGTTGCAACTGCAACGGTTGCTGCTGTTGTTGTGCGACAATTGCAAACGTTTGTTGCTGCTGCTGCTGGTGTTGTAGTTGTTGTAGTTGTTGCTGCTGCTGCTGTTGTTGTTGCTGGTGTTGCTGCGGCTGCTGCTGATGATGATGTTGCTGATGCTGGTAATGTTGTTGATAGCTTTGCGCTTGCAATTGCCAATTTTGCATTGCACATGTATATTATATATACATACATAGGCGTCTGTATATATGTATGTGCATGCGTTTTATATTTCTATATATATATATTTGATTTCTTAACGCGCTAAAGTAAAACTTTCTATTTGTTTTTATAAATAGACAAAAAAACACAAGAACAATTAAAATACGTAAACACAGATAAAAACAAAAAACAAAGATTGCTATTATTTTTTTTTGATTTTGTTATCAAATAACAAAAATTGTGGCCATTCATAAAAAATGGCGTTTTCTTTTTATATTCTTGTTAAGTATTTATTTTTTTTAAATATATTAAACACACTAATACACAGACACGAACACGCACACGCACAAATCAAATGAATATACACTATTTTTATTCCTTTTTTTATAGATTGATTTTTATTTTCAATTTTTGTTGTTCTTTTGGGTTTTTTTTTATAACGCGATTTTTTTCTATTCTTAACAATTTGCACGCACTTTTATTTAATTATTCTGGCTGTTGTTGTTTTCTGTTTTTGTTTTTGATTGTAGTTTTGCTTTAGTGTGCTGTTGTTGTTGTTGCTGCTGCTGCTGCTGCTGTTGTTGTTGTTGTTGGTTATTCTCTCAGCTCTCTTCTGTTTGCATTTTCTTTTAATTTGTATTGTTAGTACGTAAAATTTAGTTGTGTGTTGTTTTTTTGCTTGGTTTGTTTAGACTTGAAATGAGCTCAAGGTAAAAATTTTGTATCAACGACCGAAACGCGACGACGACGGCGACGGCGACGTTAACTGCGACGCCGAGCAGCTGCAGCTGATGGGCTCCGTTATAATTCGTAGATCTATCGCTCTCTCTCTTTCTCTTTCACTCACTCATACATGCATTCATACGTTTACCACAAACATACATATGTGAGTGTGTGTGTGTGTGTGCGTAAGTCCCTTTTAAATTGCGTTTGATATTCAACTTTTTTTTTTTTTGACACTTGGACACAACCACAAAAATGACAACTACAAATATTTGTTGTATTTTGGCACACTGCAAATAATTTGTGTTGTTAAAAAAAACACCAATAAAAACCAAAAAAAAAAGGCACAATGAAAAATAAACCACACACAAACAAACACAGTGAAGTATAAAAATGCTATGCAAATGCATATACACACATACACAAATACATATATGTATAAATGTACAAACATACGTATATTATTATTATATAGTATGTGTGTACAACATACGTATATAGAAATTAAATTGCCGCAAACAAAAATCGCGCGTTGTTGTTATTGTGTTTGTTATTTTGACTGAAAGCAACGACGACGTCGACGACAAATGTCGCCCAGCAAATGTCGATGACGATGCGACGCGACGTCGACGTCGAAAGCAGCAGCGACGGCGACAGCGACAGCAGCTGGGCAGCAAAGTCGACACAGCAGCAGCAACAACAAACATGCATATACACTCACACTCCCAATACTACACAATCATAAGAGACATAAAAGAGAGCGTGAGTGAGTGAAATGTACACGAGTACAAGAGAGAGGAAGGAGGCAAGGAGCAAGGAACCATGGCAGCAAAAGGGAGTGAGAGCAAGAGATGCAAAAAAAAAATAGGAAAACAAAGACATAGGGCGCAAATACACGCATTGTGTAGTTGCCGGTGTATGTTGTTGTTGTTCCTTCTGCTTCTTCTTATTGCTGCCATTGCATTTGCTTTTTTGCATTTGTGTGTTGTGTTTGTTTTTGTGTTTGATTTTGCAGCAACTGCACCACAAAATATCTATGGGCTAATTTGATAAAAAAAAATAGCCAGATATAGCTAATAAAAAATTTACACAGAAACTACAGTAGAGCTAGCTTGACTGTGGGAGACCCTGTACTTAGTCTGTAAATTAAGAATATATCAATATGGAAATATATTTGAAAATAGCCAGATTTCATTTATTTTAATTTGTTAGCTTTTGCAATTATAAAATTGCTAAATCTAGCTATAAATGAGCTTAAATGTCAACACACTCTCACTCATTCGATTACAAAAGGTATAACAGTATAACAATGAACACAAAAAAATATATCACAATTGTTCTTATTGTTGTCGTTGTTGTTGTTGCGAAAGCGGAAATAAACGAAGCGCAATTTGCAACCAACAATTGTCAACTGTGGGCGTTGAAACGCACTCACTGTGGGCGTGGCCACTGAGCGTGTGTGTTTGTGGGGACAAAAACAACAAACGCAATTACACTATTAAGAGATATAAAGATCAACAACAATAGCAACTATTTATGTCAACTCGTATGCAAACACCACAGGGTATTCCCAAGTCGTATACATATTGCGCATAAGCCATCAAAAAGCAATTACATACACTCGAAAAAAAACAAACAGCCCAACAGCTCAGCTCATTCATTTTACCAATGACTGAATTTGAAATACCCTACAAAATACAATTTCCTTCATTTCGAGTATTATAGTTTGATAGAACTTTTGGTAATATTTAAATTTTCAAATCTATCAATTCAACAGCTTAGAATATGGTTTTTAAACAAACTTTTTAAATTCTAGAAGAGTTTATTTGACTCCAAGCAACATTTCCTTAAATTGCTTTCAGTTTTTTGTTTGTTAAACTCCTTTTTTTCAAGAATTTTCAGTTATAGACATTTATTTAAGGGACATTGATAATCTTTTAGATTTAAACTAATTATCTTAATATCATATCATATTCTTAGACTACTAATCAGTAAATTAATGCTCAATTTCCTTAATTATTTAATTTCATTACCAGCTAAATATCAATTTTAATGAATGAAATTTCTGCCGACTCATTGCCTATATGTAGGTCATATGATCATGATCACAAGCAACCCTTTAAGATATAAGTATGGCCTTTATTCACACCAAATCTGATAGTTGGAAAACTCTTTTCCCTCGAGAAAAGATTGAATGGAATCGCTAATTGAGTTACTTTGATGAAATTTAATACTTGATTCTCCTGAGGAATTCTCAAAGTGGAAAACAAAAGTATTCACAATACAGTTGAATGAACTTCTCTCTCTCTCTCTCTCTCTCTCTCTCTCTCTCTCTCTCTCTCTCTCTCTCTCTCTTGGCAAAGATTTCGATCTTACTTATTGTTAGATGGCAGCAATTGAACAATTAGTGAAACCCATTGAGAAAAGAAAACGACGTAACGAACTCAAGATTTGTTTGAGATGACACGGTAAAAATCCGCCAAGAATACACTGCAGAAAATACTTTATTATTTCTTATTAAAGTCTAGATTACAGATCAATTACTACTTAAATGTTCCAGAAATTTGTTGAAAGTCCCCCTGATGCATAAATACTTGTCATACTTTTGATAAATTAACAATGTTCAATAACAAATGCATATTTAAAACTCATCAATCATTTAAAATTATCGATTGTTGTAATGTCTCAAATTGCTTAATTATGTAAAAGAAATTTGGATAGCTTTCAACAACAAATTAACTGATTTAATAGGCAAATTTGGAACATGTGCTTCATAAATTAATATCCAACATAACTACTAATAATCGATATTTATCGATTGGTTTTAAAAGCCGTTTTCTCACCGAAATTACTAAATATTTTGTGATAATACTACGGAATTTCTTTGAATTTCTAATTGGCAAATAAGAAACATGTTCTTCATAAATTTAAGTGCAACATAACTACTAATAATCGATAATTATCGTTTGGTTTTAATAGCTATGATATTTCTTTAAATTTCAAACTAAAATTCTTGCCGTGTAGTTGTTTTTGCTTCCACTCGGTTACAAAAAAAGGGACGGAAATGCCAGACTTTTGAACTGCTTAAAGCGTATTATCAACTATAGGCGACTTTTAACCTGACCTCAGAAGTATTATAATTTTGTAGTGTAGTAACAAAAAAAGACTAAATGATTATTGATTTTAGCTGAATGACTAAATGACTAAACTTTATGAATGACAAAAGAAAGCTTTTACTTATTGAGTACGATTAATATTATAAAAGTTGTTGGTTTTGGTTTCTTTGTTTTGTGTCTATAGTATATTTTTATTGTTATTGTTATTGTTACTGTTAATGTGTTGGAAGCGTGCAAATGAACGCAAAGCGATAATACTATTGAGTAGGAATGTAGTATATAAATTATAAGTATATATATGTATATATATAAAGTAGAGTAGAGTATGTACAATGAATTGTTAAAGTGTAGCCATGAGAAGCAACAACAATCTGTAGCTAAGTATACACACAAACAGACAGACGGACAGACGGAGAGACAGAAAGACAGACCCCCAATAGCCTGGTGTATGAATGTGGGTATGTTTAAATGTGTGGCAGACGTTGTCGTCAACGTTGCTTGTCGTATCTGTAGCCACAACAACAACAACAACTAAAACAACAGCAATAACAGCAACAACAACACGGCACTTGGCATGCTCGCCTTCTGTACATAATGTATCTGTAGTATCTAAACATATACTTAGATACATAGATACATACATACTGACTGACTGACTGACTGACAGTCGGACCAACAAGCGAGTCAGGCAGAGGAGAGAGAAGAGGGAGAGGCAAAGGCCAAGCCAAATGCTTCTTTTTTTGTATTTTTTGAACCGGTTGAAGTCATATTTGCCACCATTGAAGAGGAAAAATAAAAAGCAGAAGAACAACAGCAACAACAGCAACAGCAACAACTACAATCGTTGTCGACGTAAGCATCGAACAGCAACGCATCGACTATTTGCTACTGCTTCTTCTTCTTCTTCGTCGTCTACCATTATATAGAACAAGAGAGTACTAAACATATTTACAGCTAACTTGTGTCGCATTTCGGCCAAGTTTCTTGGTTACCCGAAACATGTCCCGGCCAACAAAAAACCTCCTCAATTTCACAAGTCAGGCCAATTTCCGAACTAAAAAGATCCCGGAGATTTGGACTCAAGATTGCAATTATAACTTAATCGATATTGTTGTGGATCAAATGTCTATATAATTTGCAATAATTAATTTAAAAATACCATCAATTGTGTTAAACAAAGCTGAATCGTTAGATTACTGTTATCGATATCGACTACTTAATCGATTAGCCATGGAACAAATAAATGTCTATATAATTTGTAATAACCATTTAAAAGTACTATTAATAGTGTTAATCAAAGCTGCATCGTTAGATTACTGTTATCGATATCGATATTTATCGATCACCGATAATTTTGACAACCCCACAACTTTGATAAGAAACCAGGTCAAAGCCATTAATCTTGGCTTTAAAATGCCTGCAATCGATAGATTTTCATTGAGAGGTGTGCAATATGTAACCGATAATATCGATATCGATCGCTTATGCTAGCAATCGTTATAGATTCGCTTAATTGGACTGCAACTGATCAATAAAGACTTGTAGCATTAATCGAAATGTCCGATAAATCTTATGAATAACTATCGATAATGTGACTTATCGATAACCGAAGCTTTGAAGTTAACAATTCGATTTCACGCGTATTTTCTAGGTACACATGACAAATGTAAACCCGTTTACTTGACCGATTACATGCCCCTCACATAGTTATCGATAACCATTGATGATTGCGTTTGATAATATCTTTGGCAAGCTCCGACTCAATGAAGAGGAGGTTGGAGTGGGGCTTGGTGTGTGGCTCAAGTGCTGACTTGAGATACAATTTGTGTGTATATTGAGATATCATTTTCTGAGCTCTAGAGCTTTTACACATTTTTTGTTTTTTTTGTTTTTTTTTTTGTAGAACACATTCGTGTGCACATTGTCGTCTGTCTGTACTTTTACCTCTCTGCCTTCTTCTCTCCCCCCCACCCAACCTCTTTCCTATTTTCATAGCATTCTAGCTTCAATAACCAGTGAAAAAATATATATATATGTATATATACACACACAGATACAGAGCGAGAAAAATTATGTATACACACGCCAATCGGTTTATATCTGAGTTATATGTATGTCGAAGTGTGTGTGTGTGTGTGTTTGTATAACTGAGAGTTTTGTGAGCTGTAGGTTGTCCACAGGGAAGTGGCCAAAGAGGGGAGAGGGAGAAGGGGAGATGGAGGGGAGAGTCAAGCGACAAACGTTGGGTTCACTTCTCGGACTGGTCGATTAAAGCGAGTGCCTGAAACTGAACTGAACTCAACTGAAACTGCCTTTTATACCTCGCTACAAGCAGAGGGGGGGTTGAGTTCCCCCACCTTAGCTCACCTAACCTCACCTCACCTCACCTCATCTCCCCCTTTGCACACACTTCTTGATACCTACTACTAGCAATTCCTTTCCTTCTCGGCTCTTTGATAATTTCTCGCTCATTTTGTGAGTCGTCGGTGAGTGCAAATGTGCGACAAGCAGCAGCAGCGCGCTTCTTCTTGTTGCTCTCCCCACTCCCCCCCCCTTCCCTTATCACCCCACTTTCCCTTTGCGCAAAAACACACAGCCCACCCATAATACCTCTGTAATGGTATGTGTGTGTGTATCTGTGTGTGAGTATTAATTCTAATAGGAAAGAAAAGTATCTGCAGCGATGCTGATGCTGCTGCTGATGTTGACGCTGTTGACACTGATGACGCTGACATCTACGTAGGTCGAATAGATACAGATACCTATAAGTGGGCAGTCTATAGGCAGCTCTATAGTCGTCAACTGGCAGCTACAATGGAACCATTCAAGTTCCAACTCATATTCAAACTGTCCTTTATTTCACCATCATGCTTAGAACTTATCGAACTATCAATAATATCGATTGTAATGCTATTGAATGTTTATCATTAATGTTAATTAAAGAGGCTCTTACAATAGTTCTTAATCTACTAATCACATACTAGTATTGCATACTCCTTCCTATGTATTTATTTATTTTCATTTATTTAGTAACCAGAAAACCCTTTCTAACGTTGCTCACCTAGTGACGAAAGCAAGTCCTTTAATTGTAAAGTGATTTCCATATGAATAACACACAAATGCAAAGTTTGCACAAAGTTCACACAGTTCAGCTTTTGTCAATGTACTTTAAAGAAGCAGCTACTTAAAAGCACATTAAAGCTTTGACCAATCTCATCAACAAAAATAGCTAGTGGCTTATAAAGCTAAAGCTTCTGAAGATGTCTTACTCTAGGCTCATGAAAGCATAATTGCTTAATGCAAAATGCAATTGATTCAAGTGGAAAAAGACTATTTTAAAAGCTGCCTGAAAGCACATTAAAGCTCTTTAATTGCGCCCTGGCCAAGGGAATTTGTACCCTATGAGATTTCTCAGCTTTTGAAGCAGCTTAACTTAAAGTAATTGAAATAATTTAAGCATTTGGCATATCATACAGGTTCGATTAATAAACGGCTCTCAAGAAAGCTTTTATCAAGCACATAAAAACATGAAAAATATGAGCTTTTGGCATAAAACAAGTTGGCAAGTAAAGAAACTGTAAAAGTAGACTTTACAGATCTTAGGCATATTATAATTCCACACTTCAGCTTGTACGAGCTTTTGAAGCACATTAAAGCTTGCAGAATCAGAAGAAATCTGTCTGAATCGATGAACTTAGGCTGTCGTCACTGTAGATACAACTCGTGATTGCTTCCAGGGGCAAAGCAGGAACAACTAAACGAGTTAGATACTACAACGTACACAGTTGACAATGCCAATGCACCGAAGGCTGTTGTCTGTCTGTCTGTCTGTCTATCGGTCTGTCTGTAGTCTCAAGTCTTTAGTTTTTAGTCTTTATTCTTCTCTGTCTGTCTTCTGTGCTCTCTGTGTGTGTGTGTGTTGTCTTCTGCCATGTTAATTGCCAGAGTCTCGAGTCTCGAGGTTCGAGTCTTTCGGTATCAATTTATAAATGCATGTATTTGTATCTGCAAGATACATACTCATCGATGTTGAAGATACATAAAAGATACACTCGCGGTTCGGCAAAAAAAAAAAGATAAATGTATATATATATACATATATCGCGATATATTCTCTTCTCGCCTATCGACAACAACAACAACAACAAGAAGGAGAAGAAGAAGAGGCAAACCGTTATCTTTGTTGCGGTTTTATGCAAGAAACAAACAAATACGTGATTTGTGGTATGACAGCGACGCTTCTCAACAGATACACACACACACACACACTCACACACACACAACAGTTTGCAGATAGTTTTAGGTTTTCTGTGTTTTTTAGCAAATACGAAATGGCGCAACAACAGCAACGAGTACATACTACCACAAAGTATATTGTACTCACACACACACTCCCATAAAAATAAATAAATAAAAGTGGAAAGAAAACCAACAAAAAAAATAAAAAATGAACACAAAGTGTAACCAGTATAAAAAAAGAACCCAAAAGAACCGTTTTTTTTTAAAGCAAAGCTTGTAAAAATTCATGAGCACATTTGATAGGTCAATTTGACTGTTTTCTATACCCTTCTGCTAAAATGGGGTGTTTCAACTATAGGTCACAAGTTGCTAACAGGAACTTTCTATATTAGGATAGGATAGGCTAAAGAATCTATTGTTACGAGTTCCTAACAGCACTTGATCTAGATCTATGATAGAACTTGTTCTTTGAATCGCCGATAAAAAAAAATTGTATTTATTTGTTTTTAGTTTTAATAATAGTTGAATTCAATTAATGTCATTATCTTTTCATTAAATATTACTTTATCTTCTTAGAACCACAAGCATTTCAAATAAAAATTACGAGAAAATACATTTTCTTTTTTTTTGATTTATGAAAATGTCTTTTTTTTTAATTTGGTCAAAACACTTGACTAACTGTGTATATGTTTGTACAAACACCAAATATTTGTCTTTACACTAACACACATGCACATTTAATAGTCAGCAACAACATAGAGTAGAAGCGTTTTTTATACCCTGTCGTTTTTTGTTTTTTTTTTTTTGGCAAATGATGTTCAAAAAACACCAAACAAAAATTTGGCCCACATTTTTGCGCATCCATTTTGCTCTGTTGTTTATGTTGTTGTTCTTTCCAGTTAGAGAGATGTTGGATTTTATACATCTTTATACACGCCACCACACCAAAACAGGCCACACCACCCCACCCCACCCACACTTCTGTTCACTTCCCCCCACCCCCTCCTCCACCCCATTTTAACCCATGCCCACAACGTCACTGTGTGGCAATATTTTTTTTGCTCATTGCTTTTGGGGCTTTGTTTTGTTCCGTTTAGTTTAGTTTACTCTTTGAGGTCTTTTGCTCTCTCATTCTCGGTCTGCCAGCTCTCAGACAGGCTTACTCTCACAATCCCAGAGAGAGAGAGAGAGAGAGAGAGCTCTCAGCATTTGGCTCTTGTCTTATATCTCGTTGTCGGTGCCCTTATGCTGTTTAGACTTTATGAAATCAAATTGTTTAAACAAAATGCAATGCATAAATAACACACGCACACATGCACATGAACATTGCACCCACATAGACACACACACACACACGCACACACGCACGCACTCACATAAGCACAGACAGTGCAAGCTCCCTCTCTCTTGCATTTCGCATTTCTCTTTGCACTGCTTGCTCTCTGTAATATCACAATAATAATAATAACAACAACTGCGACGACGGCGACGACGACGACGACAAAAAAACACACACACACACAACAATTGAAATTGTGAGCAGAAATTAACGCGTATAACGAGCAAAAAACAACAACAACAACAACAACAACGAAGATGAACAACAAAAAAGCACACACTCGCACACACACACACAGACAAAAAAACACATTGCTTTTTCGTTACCGTTTTGATTTTGATGGCGTTTGAATTGCGACTGAAACTGAATGATGCTGTTGCTGCTTCTGGCTCAGCTGCTGTCGCAGTCGCTGTCGCTGCCGCTGCTGTCGCTTTGCATTTCAGCAACGCAGCAACAACGACGACGACGACGGCGACGCAGCGGGCTGGGCAGCAAAGAAAATGGCAAACAAGCAACTGGACTGGGCGTGGGCAGAGGCAGAGGCTGAGGCAGTGGCAGAAACAGAGGCTGTGGCTGTGGCAGAGACTGAGAGGCAGCAGCGACAGTGCTGCGTATGTGTGTGGTAAGTGGAGTGGTGTGGTTGGAGAGGGGGTGGGGTGGGGAGCAGGTGCGGTGTCTCTTTCGCCTAGCCACATTTTCAATTTATACGCGCGCACACACACACACACATACATACATACATACACACAAAAGTGCACGCAGCAGCGAAGCGAGGCGACGCGACGTCAGCGTCGACTGCGCTGCTGCTGCTGCTGCTGTTGGCAACTTAGCTAAAACTTCCCAAATGCGTAGACGTCGACGCGCAGATTTTTTTTTATTTTACGTTGTAGGTCCAAGAGCCACCAACAACAACAGCGGCAGCAGAACACACAGTAGAACCCACCTCCACCTCCACCTCTTGGCATGCAACAACAGCTACCCACAAAACCAACCCCTCCCCTCCCCGCCCCCTTTGCTAAACCAAGCAATACACCATGTTGGAGGCAGGTCGCAACTCAATCGCACACAACAACACGTCGCGTTGCGTCGCATCGCATCGCAACGCATCGCGTCATCGTGGTTACAACTTGTACCTAACTATACACCTTCCACTAAAACACACACACACACACACACACACACACACACACAGACACACTAACACCACACCATTCCACCATTCCGCCACTCCACCATTCCAACTCTCCAACAAAACTACACAACACCCCACACCCCACTCTCCCACTCTCCACTACCCACTCCACACTGCCGACTCTCGACTGGTCCACACTCTCTCAGTCCACAAAGAGAGCAGGCAGGCAGGCAGGCAGGCAAATGAAGGTGGGCCACAATTGCAATTGGACTGTGGACTGTGAACTGTGCGGACTGCGGAGAGGAAGGAGAGGAGTCAAAAACTATTGGGGCTATTACCTTCATCATCCATATCATTCCATGGATGCCGGCCGATGCCATATGAATGTGCTTTATTTATTTGAAATTCTAATGCATTCTAAGAAGCTTATGTATCTACAACTAATTGAGGTATTATAAACATCGACACATCTACAAATAGCCTCTCATAAGTCGGTCATTCATCCATCCATCCATTCATCCATCAATCAATCATCAACAACAACAGTGTTGATGTGTTTTCTATTTTCAGTGCTCAGTGTTAGCATTTTAACCAATTTCCCTACAGATCTGTGCAATTTTAAAACTACTTTAAACTAAAATTAAAAATGACCCTGTTCGGTGTCTATGAGATCTTTAAATGTTTAATTAAAATAAACCTAGGTTTTCAGCCTCATTTGACAAACTAAATATTTTAAATATTCAGGAATTATTAAAAACTTATACATAATTTCCAAATAATATTATTTAACTAAGGTCAACACTTTCAATATAAAACTCACTTCATTTCTATCCTTTTTTATCCTTCTTGTCGCCTTTTTTTCTCTTCTCCAATGCTCTTTGAAATTTAAATGCACTTAAGCAGCTTTTATTTACAACTAATTTTGGCTTTTATACCACACATAAATCCATCAAAACACTAATGCTTTTTCCATTTGATGAGGCATCAACTCAGTCTACATTTTGTTGCATGCATCAAGTACTTTGATTAGATTAAAGTGACTAATGCCATAATCATAGGTTTCTCGTGATTTGATTTGATTTGATGATTTTTCAATGTCTTTATAAGTTTTCAATGAACTATACAAATGATTAACTGACGTAAAATGTATAGAAACTAATGTCAAAATCAAATACATACATACATCGATCAAAAAAATGGGTCTAAATAATGAACAATGAAAAATAATAATAGCTTAATCAATTTGAAACAACTTTTTATACCCTGTGTTAAAAATTAAATCGTTGAAGATAAGGAAAATTTCTATCAATTCAATATATACTTTGATAAAAAAAAAGCAACGCAGCTATAAACATTACTATTATAATTAAATACAATTTGGTATTTGTTTGTTTTTATTTTTATGTTCTATATATATTTATTAACCTTATAGATATGTATAATTATAGATATATATAATTTAGTTAGTCTTTCCTGCTCGCAAATTCGTTTAAAAAGATTTAAGTTAAATATTTTTGAAAATTCCCAAAATCTATAGTTGTATATTAAACTTGTAGCTAAAACCACTTGAGAATTATAAGACAAATTCAGGTAGTCTTTCCTGCTCATAAATTCGTTTAAAAAGATTTAAGTTAAATATTTTTGAAAATTCCCAAAATCTATACTTGTATATTAAACTTGTAGCTAAAACCACTTGAGAATTACAAATCAAATTTGTAGACTTTCTGTTTGCAGTTAGTTTCCTGGCTCAATAGCAAAAATCTTGTTGCCTACGTTTAACGTCAACTTTAAGAGTATATATGCATACAACATGGAGGCACATTCCCTTTGTTGCTGCTAATACTACTTCTCGTTGTTGTTGTTGTTGCTGTTGTTGCAGCACAAGTCATTGCTGGTGTTGTTGCTGTTGCCGTTGCTGTTGCTGCTGCCTTTAGCCAGGCTTTGTTTTAGCCAACTGCCTCCAATTGGTGGCAACAACGGCTGCTTGTCGATGATGAAGTGCTCGACGTCGACGCTAACGTTGACGTCGCCGTCGTCGTCGTCGCCGTCGTTGTCGGCATCGATGTCGTTGCTGTTGTCGTTGGCAGTGTTGTCGTTGTTCTTCGGGGCAACGCGGTTCACTCGTGTGCGCCGCGCATAATAACCACACGCATATACACAGCAACAACAGCAACAACTAGTAGTAACAAAAAACACTCGACAGCAAGAGACCCTGTAGTGGTCAGGTGTTATCCTTGTTATTATAGAGTCACAAATCAATCAAATGAAGAGCGACTTGTGAGCAGTCTGTGTCCCTAGAGCCTTTGTTGTTGACGGACTTGGTACACCCCCTTTGCATATTTGAAGTACAGGGTCTAACAACCACAGCAACAACGACAACAGCGAAGATGTTGCTGCTGTTGCTGTAGTTGGTCAGTCAGCAACAAGCGCACTTTAACTGTAGCAAAATGGACTGCAAAACTGTACAACACACATACTCACACACACACTCATACACACACATACACACACGCTCAGTCAATAACGACGCACACTCGCCCAAAAAAGCTTCACAAAGCTGAGCCCCAAATCTATGGGCCAATGCATTTTCAGCTATTAGATGTTGATGATGATGATGATGATGTTGGCATGTTAATAATGATGATGATGATGCCCCCTCTCTTTGGATTTCCTGGAGTTTCCGCTAACTTGGCAACTGCCAACAGTCAACACAGTCAACTTGCAACATGCTGGTCTCTCTAATTATAATGTGCTCAGTTGCCTTTTGCTTGTTTGGCATTCCAATGAGCGTTCAAGCCGAAGGGACGACCACTCTGTGTCTCTGTATGTGTGTGTGTGTGTTTGTGTCGGTGTGTCTATGTGTGTGTGTCGGTATGATTGCCATGATTTCAACAGCAACAACAACAAACTGGCCACATACTTACATACACACATACACACACTTCTACACACTCACATTTAATTGGCTTAAAGTGCAAAAACCAAATACAACTACGAATTGCAACAGAAACAAAAACGAGAAACAAAATTCACAACAACTACAACTAAAATGAAAATCAACTAAAGTTCGGAACGAGCCTTAATAACTGGGAAAGAAAATCACTATGGAGAACCGTCCTAGGCTAGTGACGAAAACAGAGAACTCAGAAATCATTCATACACAGAAATATTGATTGACAATGGACTTAACACTTCAAAATGGCAAATAAGCTAAAGATATTAGTTTGGTAGTCCTATGGTCTATGGTACTATATATACATATGTGTGGATCAGAGGGTATCTATACTTTCGAAAACTTTTAAGAAAAAGTCTATTTACAAAGACAATCAATCATGGTTAAAGACTTTTCCTATGAAAATCGGTTAAGTTTAGACAAAGTTGTGGTTAGAGGGTGATAAGGAAAGATAAGGGATTTGAAATACCAACAAAAGCTACAAAAAATAAACTGATTTTTGAAAGATAACCATTTTGAAAAATCCCCATTTTTAGTGTAGAATCAATTTATAGCTGAAATCTTGACTAAAAATTTCCACATTCCACATGAAAATCGGCTTAATTTTGACAAACTTATGCAAGTTTGAAATCTTTATACATGCTTTATACGACTTTATAAGTGATCAATTTTTGTCATAAGTTTTACATAAGAATGAAACATCTCAAAATCAACTTTAAAGTGTTCTCTTATAACTAATTTGGGTTGAGTTGATTAAAATTAAGGAATCAGTATTTTAAAAATGAAAAGGGGAGGAAAATTCTAATAGAATCGAAATCATTTTTGAATGATAACTATTTTGAAATGAAGAAACTGTTAGTAGATCATAGCTGAATTGAAGGAGGGAATGAAACTGCAGCTAATGATTGAGCTAAAGAGCGTGAATGATTGACCCAAGTGGTAAAGAAAAATAGCAGAGCTTAAACCGTGTACATGATATGTTTATGTACAGTAGACATACAAATTTGCAAGTGTGTGTGTGTGTGTGTGTGTATTGGGTAAGGAAGTGCAAAGAGCGACTGAATATAGGCAAAAAAAAGGGTTCACCAAGAGACACAAACACACAGACACACACAGACAACATACAACACATGCATACATACTGAGAGAATGCAAGTTGTTACCAACAGTAACCAGTTTTGCAATACCAACAACAACAACAGCGACAACAACAACAACAGCAATTGCTGCTGCTGTTGCAAGTCGAACAATCGTCAAATACACAAAATCCACTTTGCAAATCATCAACAACACACAAAACAACAAAACAGGAACGGAACGGAACACAGAGGCCCCGGATTTTGCCCATGGCCTCAGAGCCGAAGTCGAAGTGGAAATCGAAATTGGAGTTGAAGTTGGAGTTGGAGCTAAAGTTGGAGTCTGTGACTGTGACTCTGTTGCCAATGCCTCCTATCTCTATCATGCTCTCTCCCTATCTCTCTCTCTCTCGCTCTGTCTCTCGCTCGCTGGTGCATGGTGCATGCAACATGCAACTGGCCTTCCAATGTACATACAACATTCCAGTGCAAAATGCAGTAAGAAAAGCAAGGTGCCGTTTCCGTGCACACACACACACACACACACTCACACACAGTAAGCTAAAAAGGCAACAGCAAAAAAAATTGCACACACACACTTACACGTATGTATGTATGTGTGACGGACCCCTGGGAAGCAACCCCCAAAAGGGCTGGAGACAAACTGAAAAGCGAGCGCAGCCTCCTTTTTGCAAAAGGCCCAACCAAAATAATATGCATTGGAATATCTGGGTAAAAGCCTGGACATCAAAAAGAGTGGTGGGGGTGGGAGGGGGTTTAGCAAGAGAGGCTTCAGCCTGGAAGTGTAGCGTATTTCGGCAAAGGTGCAAAATCAAAGAGCACACACAACGAGCTTTGCATAATAAAGCAAGCAAAAAAGCTTCTATATTTATTCACTGGTCTTTTGCCTTGCGAAAAATGCAAACAACGAAAATTAGTCAACAAAAACAAAGCACAAAATAAAAAAAAATATAAACTCAAATGAGAATGAAATGAAAACCAAGCCAAAAACTTGCACACACACATACAACAAGCAAAGAAAAAAGTGCCATAAAAACAAAACAACAAAACGTAACGTAAAGAGCTTTAATATAAAAGTTAAGTTCAATTTTGTACATCAAACACGCAACCAACAACTTGCAACAAGTTTGAAGTTGGCAAGCGGCGTCTGCTGCTAAAAATAAAACCAACACACACACACACACATACACACATGCACACAGAACATAGACAGAGAGTAAGCGACGAAGACGATGACGATGTCGACAACACGACCACGACGCCGACAACGATGGCTGCAAAAAAAAAACGAAACGAAAAAAAAATGTGATACGACAGTGATTACGCGATTTTTCCATAATAAATGTTGTGGTAAAGGCGACCTTCCGGTTATGGCTGACGACGACGCGACATCGACATCGACACGAGGCACAGAGACACACACGAACACTTGTTCGGCTCAACGACGATGACGACCTTCCTATGGTCGGTCAGTCGCTCGTTTTGCTTGCTCTCTCTCTCTCTCACTCTCTTACCATCTCTCTATCGCAACGTAGCGGAAAATGTCGGTAAACAGTGCAACCGGTTTTCAATTACGCACACATAGCAGTGGGGAAAGGGGACCTGCACAGTGACTCAAGTGTTTCTTATCAGTTTCAATTTAATAAACACACATCACGAATATTATTTACCCAAAATAATTAGAGATATATAGAAATTGTATTTCTCCAGTTACTGGAGTACATTTGCCATTTGTTATAATGTGTCAGTTTCATTGAAATAAACATATCCGACATAAACATTTTTGAAATTTAAAATCTCTAGTTTAAGTAAACATTAAATCTGAAATAGTATGTGTAATATGCTTTACTATATTAGTTGCAAATATATCAACTTATTCTGGGCTTAAATATTATTTCATAAAGTATTTCTAAATAGAAATAATTAAATTTGTTTATATGTGGGCTGTAAATTGATTACATTTGACATTTGCCTTAATGTCTATGAACTTGGCCCCACTGTATTTAGCGCTACAGTGAGAGCGTTAAAAAGCTTTGCTCACTGACTCAAAAGTGCGCTCCCGCACTCGTCGCTCGTTTCATTTTACTAGGCTAATCATGTGTTCTGGTTTCGGATTTGTGCTGTGTGTCTCCCGTCTCCCCAACATGTATGAATGTGTGAGTGTGTGTGTGTGTGAGTGCTGTATGTTTGTGTGCATGTGTAAGTTGTTGGTGTTGCTGTTTAAGCATTCATTCAACGACGACGACGATGCCGACATTGCTTTGAGAGCTTTGCAATTTTGTCGGTCGCTCTTGTCGTTTGTTTTTTCTTTGGGTTTTTGGCTCGTTCTTTTTCTCTGTTTCGCGCGATGTACGACGTATGTGTGTTTGTGTAGTGGTGTCTGTAGGAAATATTTCACACGCTGCTTTGGCTGGGCAAGCAAAGGCAAAGCACTTGACTGTTGAGTGGCGGTTGCTGTTGTTGCTGCCCGCACTGCTTGCTCTGCCTGCTGCTGCTGCTTTGCTGCCTGCTTCTGCTGTTGGGGTTCGTTGCCGTTGGTTGTGTTATCATTTCAGTTGCTGGCTGCATGGCGTGTCGCTTGCACGCGCAGCGCGTCAGCCTGGAACTCCGCTGGGTGTCTGGCCCGAGTCTGGGGCGGCAGCAGCAACAGCAGCGTCGACGTCAACGACGACGATTGTAATCGGTTTCAGTTCATTTTCATTTAAATGGAATTAAATATGGTAAATGATGAAATCAAGCTGAACAGCAGGCGCCGTCGCCCCTTCTGCTTCTCCACCACCACTCCTACCCCACACACCATGTTCGTGGTGAGTTGTTGTGGTGAAGGTAAGTGTATGAACGAGGCGAGTCAACGAGACGATAACAACAGCAACGACGACGACAACAACAACAACAACAACAACTACAACAATGCCAACGAGTCTCGCCTCGCACTAAAGAAAGCAAGAATCGTAATCTACATAATAAATAAATAATTTGAAATGTACACACACAACAAAAGCACCACAACCATAAAAATTGAAATGCTCGTTGTCTGTCAGGAAGCAGGTCTGGTCTGCTGTAAACACGGCAGTAATAAAATCTCATCGAAATCGAGATTCGATATTCGAGGGAAAGAACAGGCGCACAGCAATCAGCAGCACAGCGACGATACAAAGAGAGGCCAAAAAACACACACAACAAAAATCGATAAACTTGCTGCAAGACGATGAACACAAAAAAAAAGACAAAGACTGTGGAAAAGCAAAGCAGCAACCACTGAGGCAAAAAAAATAAAAACAACAAAACCCGATCCCAAACCCACGCAAGCCACACAGCCAACAGCAGCACCACCAGCAAAGAGCGAATGGGCAAACGGCGAAAATCTGGTTAACAGCGTACCTGACGCGCGCGTGTAACCGCCAATTTAACAGGCAAACAGGCAGCGCAGCAAGCAGTTAGCAAGCAGCGCTGCGACGTAAAAAAAAAGTTCTACTCGCCAACCGGCCGGCAAGCAAAGAGAGCAAGAGAGCGGCGGCGCATTACATAGGGAGAGAGAGTAGAGTAGTGTCTTTTTTAAGAGCGACAGATAGACAGACAGGGCTGTCGAGCTGTTAAATGCGAGTGTTAACTATGCAAATTAACAGTAAACATTAATGCAAGTCATGCTAACGTATTTGTTTTTATTACTGTTATTACTTGAACATATGATATGTTTACAAACTTTTTTTGATTTAAATGGATACATATATAATTTTTTTATATGACTAGCTGGTATCGTGTTAACGACAACTCGACAGCCCTGTGCAATAAGCACTCACAGAAATGCAAGTTTGTAGAGGAAGAGAGAGAGAGAGAGACATTGCTATAATATTTCGGTCAGCTTAGCAAGTGGTTCTCGTTATATCGATATCGTTTTACTTGCCTGCATATAAAGCAGTCTTTTTTTTCGTGTTTTTTTGCACATTTTAAATACTTGGGTAAAGCTCTTTAATAGAGCCCCACCTCAATGTTATACCATGTCAATTAGATGAAGAAATCGTAAGATTATATTTACCTACACACAGTTTATGAGCCACATTTTGTTGTATGGCGCGTATGCCAACTGCTGGGTGTTGAGAAAACGAGAGCAGGCAAACGTAACCTTATCGAAATCGGCAAGTGCGAAAGCGAATTCACCATCGTACTACCCGAAAACCCGAGCTCCTACGAACCATGAGAACAACAACAGTAAAATAGTAAAGCTGAATACAAATGGCGAATCTGAAAGTATGTATGTGTATGTAGACATATTGCGAAAAACACACACACAAAAGAGAGCGAAAAAAACGGAAAACCAATTTACCCATTGAAATTGTTAATGCAAGCAGAGGGCGAGCAGTCCAACTAGATATGTATCAAAATATTTACATTGCGATAAATAATTTAAACTGCTTGCTTGTTATCGACACCCAGCGCCAATTGCCGTTTAAATTGATCAATTTATCATTACAGGCAAAAAGGGTGACAGTGGTGCACTATTTAAAATGACACAGGACTTTTTATGTACATATTTTTACTTTAGGCTTTTTCACATAGACCTGCCCTATCCGGCTATTTAAATAACTGTATCCTACAGCCAGTGTAGTAATTCTTTTGACAAAATGATAGCTTAACATATTTGATTCCTTATTTAAAGCTAGTTAATTTCCTTTTCTATAATAAAATACGAGCCAAGAAAATGTATATTTTTCATAGCTTAAGAAAATATATATTTATAACTATGCATGTACTTATGTTCCTAAGTATGTCATTATGGAAAGTAAACTACGCGGTCATTTATTAACCATAAAGTTGTTGTGGTTTACACACTTGGGCAATCTTTACTGTACACACATATCAAAACTAAGCTTCACATTACAAATTAGCGCCCCCAAGCGGCCTGTAAAACAATAAGCAACCGCAGACCAGAGCAGAGTAGCAGCAATCGCAACAATCATTCTCTAGTGCTATCTCTTTCATTTGCACTCACTTGAACATCTTTCAAGTGTGAGTATGTGTCTGTGTGTATGTTTGGTGTTGCTGTTGTGGGTTTCTCGTGCCTGCCGCACGTTTTAAAGAAATATATTTTTTTATGTTACATTTGAATGGTAATAATGTTGTTGCTGTGCTGCTGCTGCTGCTGGCAGTTGCTGTTACGGTGGTTATTGTTGTGTTTTGCGACTGTGTGTCTGACTGTCAGTCGACGCGTTCGCGACGTCGACAATGAGGCCGGCGTCGCTGCAATGACGCTGCAGTCTACAGAATGTAACAGGCGCACAGGCGGCGACAGTAGCAAACGTCAAAAAGCACAAACAACAGCAACAACAGCGAGAGCGACCACAAAGAGAGTAGCACAGAGAAAATGAGTGAGTAAGTAAGTTTGAGTTGTAAAGTGCTCGGTCGCTCGCTCATTTGTTCGCTCTTCTCTCGCGCATGTTTGCACTCTTGTTGTTATTGCTAGTTTTGCCTCTTGCTTTTGCTCTCTTTCTGTGTGTATGTTGATTTTTTTTGTGTTCTTGCTGATATGTAATTTTATTGCGTGTGGTCACACTTTTGCCTTTTGGGGTTCAACTTGTAAATTTAATTTTTTTTTGATTTAGAAATTAGCTCACCGATTTTCCAGCGCCGACAACAATGCGACTTAAATCGCTGGCGTATCGTTTGCTGCGCATTCCAGTACAACAAAATAACAACAACCACTGTGATAGATAATAACCGTTTCTTTCTGTGTTTTGTGTTGCTCTTGTGGCAAGAAGAAGCAGAGTAGTAGTAGTACGAGTAGGAGAAGGGGGCAACTGGCTTTTGGGCTTATTATTAAAGCAGCTGCTGCTGCAAATGCGACGAGCGGCAGATGAAAACCATCACTTCCGGAGGCGCTTCAAGTACTGAGGAATGTTGTATATACATGAGGCACTGTGTGTATATGTGTTTGTGCGCGCAGCAAAAGCAGTAGCTGACGTCGACGTCAACGCCAACAGCAGCGCAGCAGCAGCAATAGCAATAGAAAAAAATCAACAAACTCAACACAGCGAATGAGCCACGCAAAATAAAAGGAAAAGCAGCAGCAAAGTAGTGGGCAGCGGAATAGCTAAAAGGAGCGAGAGGTGGTGGAGGGGGGGGAGGGAGGGAATGGGGCTAGGGAGAGCGAGATGTGGAGTGAGGTGCAGGCTTTTGGTTATGTTGAGTGTGTGTGAAGGTTGGCATATGTATGTATGTATGTGTTTGTGTGCATGATGAAATGCTTCAAGGCGCTGCCAGAGAAGCTTTGCTTTCAAATTGAAGGACCTGGTATGTGTATGTGTGTATTTGTGAGCATGTCATCGCAGCTTTGTATATGCATGCATGCATGTGTGTGTGTTTAAGCCAAATGTTAATGTTAGTTGCTCTGTAGTTGCATTAGAATCAGAATCAGGTTCCAGAATCAGACATGAACAGCATTAGCTGTGTGTGCACACACACACACACACACAGATGCACGCACACTCACTCACACATTGTTAGTAAGAAAGTGCATCTATCAATAAAATGATCCATGAACTGGTTCCGAAAGTTGTCCTGTCTCTATCTTGCATTTTTTCTTACTCTTCTACTCTCTCTATCTATCTAAGTATCTAAAAGTATTCGCCGAACTTGGAACTTTAAATCTGACACAGATTAACATAAATTCAAATTACACTGCTAAAAAATACCCTGTTTTTCAGTTAGAATTCAAATTCAAATAAACATGGCAAAATGTTAACTACATATTGCAATTTTTAAATAAGTGTAATTTTGTTAAATAATAATTAAAATTTCCAAGTGATAATTTAATTGCATATAAATATTATAAAATAAATAAATAAATTAAAAAAAAAATGATTTTGTATTTATGACTTCTTTGTATTTATTACTTCTTAAAAAGGGGTGGGGAGGGGGGAATTTTTTTAAATAGCTAAATAATTATAAAATTGCAATTTCTAAAGAAGTTTAGATCATTTGTAAATTTTTTAGAAATCATCAGAATTTTGGTATTATTTTAATTATTTTGTTTTAGTTAATTATTATTTTTTGGTATATTTCTTCTAAAATTAAGAAAGTAACACTTATTTTTCGAATTTCCTTCTTTCTTTAGTTTATTCATTTTTTATTGATATTTAATTTCTAGTGCTACATTTAGTTAGTCGTGTAGTTTAAACTTCAAGGCGGCCGTCAGTTTACATTATTTTTTAAGCAAACTTTGATTGCAAATTTTAATAAAAATATTAATCCAAGTTAGGCATTGTTAGTCTAGTTAAGCATCGAAATATTTAAGATATATAGGAGGAGTCTTGAACTTTATTATTATAAATTACTATCAGTATTATTATTGTATTGTAAATATGTATGAAATATGTATGAACATTATGTATAATGTAGTATATATATATTTTTTCTAAGTCAAAAATAAGAATTTAATTCAAATATCTGAAGCAAATGATTTGTTGCCAATTCTTAAAAATCTTAGCAAAGTATGGCTTCAAATATCAATATTAATAATCATTTTAATAAAGCATACTTAATGTAAGACATTTGGAAGAATGGAAATTGAAATACGGGAAAAATGATTCGTTTTTAGCGAAGCTAATTTTATAATTGATATTGAAATATGGTTATAGATGAACAAATTATCGATATCGTATCGAAAGCTTGCTAAAAAATGTATCGTGTTTCTAAATCTATAATTGAGATTGAATCGAATGTAATTAAATTTGAAAATACTTATGGGATAGATAATTCCACTTGTTGCCACTGAACGAATGACACAATTTATTCACAACATTCACACACACTCGCACACTCACAGAAAAACATTCACAGTCATTCACTAGCAAAAAAATGTCGAGCAAGAAATAATGGAAATGGAAATGAGCTTTTTTTGTTGGTAATTAATATTTACCAGTAGATTTCTTAGTATCATACTCCTCGAGGAGTGACAAGAACCGAAACCGTAATCGTAATCGTGTAATCGTAATCGAAATCGTAATCGAAACCGTTAATGATAATGTTGATGTTGCTGTTGATGTTAACGATGGAAATAGTTTTTCAAGTTGCTATATGTTGAAATACTCGGATGTATGTAAGTTTTTTTGGTTATGGAGGTCGCGCCGCTTTTTGCCGAAAACCGATCCGATCCAATCCGATTCAAGTGTCTCAGGGTCTAGGCCGACTTTCAATATGACGAAGAGATGGAGAGCAGCGCGCCGCGCACGTCTAGGATGGATACAGAACGAGGCACGACCGACGCGTCGGACCTTTAAGTGGCAATGGCAATGGCTGCAACACGCTACCGATGATACCGATACAAAAGGGTAAACACACGGTATTGCCCCTGGAAGCTGACGCTGTAGCTGTAGTGAAGCTGTATTTTAGCCGGGGCTAAAAAGGGGTAAAAGGGGGGAAGAGGCAAACAGGCAATGGGTTCGCTTTTTGGTCGGTTGTGTCGGTCGGTCGGTCGGTTGTTTCGGTTGGATTGGATTGGGTTGGGTTTGAGTTTGAGTTTCGTTTGGTTGTTGTTGGCTGGTTGGTTGGTTGGTCGCCGGGGCTTTTTGTCGAGTCGGGTTGCCGGGTTTGTGTCGGGTTGTCGTCTCGTCGTTGTCGTTGTCGTTATCGTTGTCGTTGTGCGTGGGCCATGGGCCGCCTGAGTTATGGTCTAAATAGAATCTGAACACACAATTTTTGGTCGTGAAACGTGGCCCAAAACGAACCGAGTTGCGAGTTGTCCGAAGCGTAGCCGTTGCCGTTGCCGTAGCCGTGGCGACACAAAACGCGTGTGTAGATGAGGAGGCGAGGTGTAGATGTATGGGTTTATCTACAAAAGAGGGTGCTTTTGGTTGCAGCAGCAGCAGCAGCAGCAGCGAGGAGCTGCTGGTTGCAATTCTAGGAGGCAGGAGGGAGGCGGGGAGGCAGGGAGGAGACAGTAGAAGAGACCTCGACTCGGCTCGTTGAATTTTTGGGAGATGTACATTTAATAAAGCGACGACGATGACGACAGGAATATTGGAAGTTCTATGAGCTTCGTGTCGAGTACGACAACAGCAACGACAACGACACGGACAACGAGACGTTGCGTGCGTGTGTTGCAGCGAATGGGGGAGCCTGCAGCATGCAGCAGCAACAACAGCAGCAGCAGCATGTGGCATGTGGCATGCAGCAGCCATCACCAACAACAATCGGGACACACAACCAGGAAGCAGCCGTTTAAAACTCTGACTGAACTGAGCTGTTGCTGTCGACTGCTGTTGTTGTCAATGTTGTTATTGTTGCCATTGTTGTTATTGTTGTTGTTAACGGGAGATGTGGCAACGTTGGCTTTTACCCGGGCACAAAGATGCACACACAGTGCAATTTGTTGACTAAAGTCAAAGCGAGATGGCCTACTGCAAAAGTGCAACACGGCAAAAGAGACAGCAACAACAGCAGCAGCAGCAGCAACTCACGAAGATAGCCCAGCAGAGAGACAGACAGAGCGACAGAGAGAGAGAGAGAGAAAGAGAGAGAGAGGGGAACTGCCAAGAGGACTCTTCATGCGTTCAACTGTGCAAAATAATAATAATACTAAAAAAAAGGTCATAAAAAAACCGAATAGCAAGAAGAAAACTCGGAGCAGGCCAAAAACAAAAACAGCAAGAGCAACATACGCATACTGCAAGCACCAACAACAACTCACAACAGCAACAACAACAACAACAACTCGCAACAACAACAACTCACAGCAACAACAACATAAAGCTAGCTAATGAAGTGTAGAAAGGGTTGCTAAGCTGCAAATTTATGCAGCTAGGCAAAAGTTCCTTCCATCAATATTGATGAAAGCACCAACAGCAACAACAACAGCAACAACAACAGCAACAAAAAACGAAGCGAAAAATTATGGAAAAGTAAAAAGGGAAAAGCTGATTTTGAAGCTGTTGGTCAGAGCGAGAGCGAGCAACCGAGTTGAAGCAGCTGCTGGAATCTGCAACCAGAGGCAAGAAGTTTTTCCCTCCTGCATTTCTTACGTTTTTTTTTGCTCCCATTTTTTGCTCCTATTTTTGCTCGGATTTTTTCCTATTTTGCTTCCCAATTTCATACATTTTTTTGCAGAAGCTTTAAAGCTTCTCGATTTGCACACGTTGCTAAGTAGGCTACATTTTTTTGCAACACTCTTTCTCCTCACTTTTCTCTCCTCTCCTCTCCCTGCCTCTCCTCTCCTCGTGCAGCTTCTTGGCTTTTTCTCGACATTTTGCTGACAATTTAACTTTGACTTTGATGGCAACCAACTGCGGGACTCTTTAGTCCTGTAGAAGCTGCATTAAGTTCGTCCAGTTGCAAGCGTGCTTTGAGCGTGCTACATGTGGCATGTGGCATGTGGGGCAGCAGTTGAGTTGTGGTGTTTTAGCTAGATACGTACTTCAATTACGTTACGTAATTGCTTATCATACTGATAGTGACATATGTACATACGTAAATGAGGACAAACTCATTGTAGCTCGAGTTCAAATTTCTACATGACGTTAAAGGTGTTTGTTGAGGCTTTTTAGTAATTTAACTTTTCTATTACGTTACGTAACAAATAACAGTTACGTAAAGAGGTAAATGTAAATCTACAAACTGTTGTTTTTAATTTAATAAGCGATAATTAGTCAATAACCTTACGTTAAAGTTGTTTTCAAAACCGTTTTATTACTTTAATTACTCTATTACGTTACGTAATACGTGGCAGAGCTACGTAAATAACGCTACTAACTAAAGGGTCGAATATAGTCATAGTTTTATTTTAAAAAGTACTTCAATTGCGTTACGTTAAAGGGTTTATTAAAGTTATGAAGCACTTTCATTACGCTTACGTAACGTAACAGTTTATAGTACTTGAAACTAGTAGTTGCATGTCTAATTTAGCTGGCCTAAATTTTATTTAACAAATTGATGATGATATACCAAGAACAAGGTCACAAGTTCATTGAACTTACGATGTAGACCAATTTTAAGTTTTAAGTTACGTAAGGGAACGTTATCTGTGACGTAAACAGTAACAAGTATTAACTCAAGAACTTGTAAAACTTGTGTCTTAATACGTACTTCAAGTATTTGCTAGTCTCAAATTATGCTTTAATGTGTAAATATGAAATGTGTAAATTAAATAAAGTGAATTTTAGTTACGTGACGTAATGTCTTAATAGAAAAGTGAGAATTTTGTGGGAAAATCTCTGCTTAATATTTTCACTTCATTAACTGAGAATATCAATTAATTTACCAGTCTTTAGATTTTGGTTGTTTAATGTGATAATCTAACAATGGTTTTTGCAAATTACGTATACGTATTACGCATGACACTTAATTAAGAGGAAATTTCGACACAATCGAATTGAAACAATGGAAAATTCATAATTCTAGGAAATGTGAAATAAACCTAAGCCTCAGACAAACTATTGTTGTTGTTTGGTCTATGAAAATGTCAAGACAATTACACCCAAGATTTAAAGTCAATCGTTGGCAATTTATCATCAAAAGGCCATGAAATATAGAAATATCATATTACAAGTATTTTATTGTTCTAGGAAAATGTTGTTAATGTGTGACAGACTGCGAGCGAGAGAGAGAGAGAGAGAAGGAGAGGAGTGAGAGAGAGGGAGACAGGAGTGAGAGAGAGAGAGTTTGTTAAATGGTAACAACGAGGTAATAAATGAGTATCTATAATTGTTTTACGGCCAACTCTTTGATGGATAGGCGGGGGCGGGGGCTGGGGCGTGGCACCTGTTTGCCACATTTAAATGCAATTTTCTTCCGAGGAGCTGTGTCTGGGTGTGTGTTGCATGTGTTGCGCGCGCGCTGCATATGAAAAAAAAGCGCTAAAAAAATAGTAGAAACCAAGTGGCGAAAACGACGAGGACAATGGGAAATGATGAGGCGCTTCGGCTAACAGGACTCTACGGCAGCGGCTGCCTGGCCTTTCAATCAGCAGTAGGAGCACCACTCGCTGATGTTGCCACGGGATGTTGCCCAAAATCGTGGAAAATTTTCGGCAGCCGCCACCAACGACAAGCGACAACGACAAACGACAACGAGGACGACGATGACGACGATGAGGATGACGAGGACATTCTGAAATCGTGCTCTTGTTCTTGTCGTTGTTGTCGGGTTTGTTAATACCAAAATACCGGGGTACTGTATATGGCTGCCTGGTTTTTGGCTTATTGTTCACACACTCACACACACTCGCACACACTCGCACACACACACACCCAAAGAGACTCAAATTGCTTGCATTTTGCAGCTACAGATGGCGCTGCTTTCTGCAACTGCAATTTTGGATATTCAGCTTTTGTTCTATTTGGGCGGTTGGGACATCAAGCAGACAGAGATGGCAACAAAACTATAGATAACATCAAATAGACACACACACACACATACACTCCCTGGCAGGTGTACATAAAGTGTGGCAAAGTTGAAAAACGAAAAGGAAAAGAGAAAAAAAAGAATGAAAAGGAAATGGAAAGTCACTTTACAGCAGTTAAGTTAGAGCACTAACAAATAGTGTTCAGCGAGTAACGAGTGGCAATTCAACGAGTAGCGAGTAACCTATAATCTGCTCAACTTTAACTTGGTTTAAGAAATACAAATAAAAGTAAAAGGTTTCTTAGTGCTAAGCATTAAAAATCAATATCTCAGCGAGTAACGAGTACTGATTCAAACAGTAACGAGAGCCCAGTAAAGCACAATCTTCGCAACTAAAACTTGTTTTATTTAAAATAAGAAAGAATGAAACCTTTCTTAACTGCAGTATAGCTCGTCCACAATATTACGAACAAACTCTCAGTGAGTAACGAGTAAAACTTCAAGGGCTAACGAGTAACGTACAATCTGCTCAAGTTTAAATTGGAATATGAATTACAAATAAAAGTAAAAGTTTTCAAACTGCAGTAAAGAGCTTAGAATTAAGAAACAATCTCTTAGCGAGTAACGAATAGCAATTCAAAAGTAACGAGTAACGTCTAATTGAGTAAAACTTCTCAGCTTGAAATTAAAAACGAACAGGAAAGGAAAAGTCCCTTTACTAGAGTGAATTAAAAGCGTTATATTAGCAACAAGTTCTCAGCGGCTAAGAAGTAAAGTTTAACGAGTAAATTCAACGAGTAACGTAATATATGTAGCAACCTCAAGTTAGAGTTCTCAACTTAACACTTAAGTATTAAGTATTTGTAATTGTGCTTAAATAAGATGAATTTCAAAGCTTAAAAGTGCTTGGCATGAAAATCTTTTAAGCTGCTAGAGATTAAGGATTATTTCACACCCAGCTGATAGCTTTACAGTCTAGGTTGACTTGCCGTAAAGAGAACAAAGTCTCAACTTTATCAAGGCTGTAAAGGCTGAACTCTTAATGGAAACGAATAAATTGTTAACAATTTAATAGTTACGAGTTTCAAGTTAAGTTACAGTTGAATAAGAATACTTTTTATTCAGAAAACTCAATTGCTTAGATGTCAATAAATTTCACTCAACATAAGAAAAGCATTTGCAAAACTTCTTGCAACGCTGACTAATGGCTTTTCAACTCTTTGCCAATACACTGAGAGAGAATTTCTAGATTTCTACACTTCAAATCAGGTATTAAAAATTATAATAATGAGTTAAATCAAAGGAAATCCGAAAGAAATTAACTAAATGTATGAGAATATTTTCTAACGTTTATTACAGTCAAAATAAAAAGTCACATTAAACCTTTCTTTAATATTTATTTATTCTCTAAGCTATGAAAAATGCGATTCCTGTTTTAAAAACAACTTTGAAAACAAATTGTTTTCAAGGGAAACAAGTTTCTTAATATTTTCTTTTAACTTAGAGGTTTTTTAATTTATTTTTTTTTTCGATACATAGATTCTAGAGTTCATTAAAGTATTCAAAGTTCTACTTAACTTTATGTTGATATCATAAATATTTGGGCTTGCCTATGCTTTCGGCACTAGACCACGCGAAGAGAACTTTTTATCTTATTTTTATTTTGATAAATAGATCCTAGAACTCATTAAAATATTCCAAGCCTTATTAAACTTTGTGTTGATATTAGAAATATTTGCCATCAATTTGCTTTCGGCACTAGACCTTAAGCAGGCCAAAGGTTCTCTTGTTTATTTATATTTTGATACATGCTAAATTCATTAACATGTTGAAAGCTTAATTTTACTTTGTGTTGATATCACTAGACTTGTAAAAACTTTCGGCACTAGCGTCTAACGTAAAATGGTTTTCTTTTTAAGTTTCGATACATTGATTTGAAAAATCAATAAACTATAGTATATACACAATTCAAGCGCTTATTTATTTATTTTGATTTTTGGTATAAATAATGCACATTGAATTTGTGATATATGTAGGTACTTGGACAACTTGCAGCGTTGCCAGACTTCTACCGAGAGAAAGAGAGAGAGAGTGACTGAAAGAGAGAGAGAGGGAGAGAGAGTGGGGTGGGCCACCAAAATCGCAGTCGAAATGCTAATCGAATGGCAGCTGCTCCGAGCTGGAGCTGATTTATGTATACCCAAAAACTAAAACTAAGCGCTGCCAATGCACTCTGGCCCAAAGTGAAGGGGGTGTTGGCCTACAACGGGGCAGGGGAGGGGTGTCCCAGTGTCCAGTGGGATAAGGGGAAGGCAATGTTAGGAAACCAAAAGCGCCAAAAGGAAGGAGGAAGGCGACAGGAAGAAGAAGGCGGTGGCGGTGGCTTTTGGGCCATTGCAATGAGAAGACTGCGCTTATGGCTGCAACTGTTGGTAACTGTGTGTGTGTGTGTGAGTGAGTGTGTGTGTGTGTGAGAGTAACTGTGAGTGTGAGTATCTCTGTGTGTGTGTGTGTGCATGTGGTAATAGACACAAAACCGAATCGAGACGAGGTGGCCTCTGTAGTTTCAAAAGCCTTAGCTGCTGCTGCTGTCGCTGGAAGTGGAATCTAAACTACGAGCTACACCAGCAACAACAACAACAACACTTTGCTAAATACACACTGGAAATGGCTGGTCATGTCTTCTTCCTAGCTCCCTAATGCCCCCCTTCTCACCTCCCTTCTCGTTACTCTCCCTTGGTGCCTTGTGCATATGCATTGGAAAATCTAAAACCCAACCGATTTCAGCGGGAAAACGCGACTGCTGCTGTCACCGTGTTGCCATCAACGTCGACAGCGGCAGCAGCGTCGCAGTTACACACACATACACACAAATACACTAACACACACACACACATTAGTTTTTCCCCTCTACTCTACACACTAAACTAAGCGAGAGCAACTAAACTAAAATAATAAAAAAGAAAAACATCTACAAATTGGAAAAACATTTTTCGCGTTCCCTGAAAACCTATTTATTTATTTTTTCTTTTTGGTCATGAGAGTTGTAATGGGGTTGAGGGTAGAGGGTATATTGGTTTCAGGTGAAGAGTGTCACTTCAAATCCAATTGTCGTCATCGGTTTCTTATACTTAATGTACTTGCTTCTTGTCTACGACTAAAAAGGAAGCAGATAGTTGTAAATTCCGAAGACGAACTCAGCAAATACCCTGTAAAAAAAAGCTGAGAGGGACTGGCACAACTTTCAGTTTATGTTTAAAGCAAATTTTGGTTTATTATTTATCTCCCAAATATTGAGAATTCGTATCCATAGCACAAAATTGCGGTTGGGTTTACGGAACAGAAATTGGTTCAAAACTTGATTCAATTTCATAAAACTAAATATTTAGATTTTTCGATTAAAATATTCTTAAATGTTTAATATAAAAACTGCTATCTATTAAAAAACTCTCACTTAAGATTAGCATTTAATTTTTGTTGTGAAATATTGTAAATATATAAAGATAATTTAAAGATATTGTAATAATTACATTTAAGTTTTTATATAGGAAAAATATTATAAACATTATTGCCAATTTTCAAAAAATATTCAATTTTGATAAATTTCTTGTAAAAATTATATTTAAACTTTATATCTCATTATAAATTTAAATATCTCATTGTAGATTTTGGAGTGTAAAATTGGAAAACAAAAAATTAACTGCCACAATTTTAATACACTCATTATTACTAAGGAAAATGTAAGACAAGAATTACTATATAATATGATTGCTAAATAAAAACTGAATTTTAGCTGCTATTAAACTAATTAAAATTTGTTGTTTTGCCAACATTTTTAATAGCTACATATAAATATATGTATATATGTAAATAATTGTTTTTAGCTGTTTTTAGACCAAGAGCCAGCTAAATAATTGTTTTTAGCTGTTTTTAAACCTCGAGACAGCTATCAAAAATTATTTATCACACAAAATTATATGATATTATTATATTTTTAATTATTTATTTAAGTGATAAGAATTGTTTAATAACTAATTTAGAAGCCCCCCAATGAATTGATTTTGTTTAAAGTAATAATTATTGTTGAATTATTTAATAATGAAAAACTGTTACAAACACGCTCACCAAATCCATAGACCAGTCAAATACCCTGTAAAGCAACAGCTTGTTTTTGTTGTTAAGGGTTTCGTTCTACATTTTTTTTGCTGCTGCTGCTGCTGCTTTCAGTGTTAGTTGTTGTTGTGTTTTTGGTTCGGTTCATTGGTTGGTTCATTGGTTGGTTCATTTTTCAAATAAACGTTGTTGTTGTTCTTGTTTTTCTTTTTTTGTGTATTTTGCTCAGCTGGAAATTGGTTCTAGTTGCAAAAGAAACTCACCTGCAAAAAAGAGAGAAAAAAGTTAGTGAGTGAATGAATAAGAGAGTTGGTTAAGGTGAGAGCAGAGCAGAAAGAGAGAGAGAGCGAGAGAGAGAGCGAGAAAGAGAGATGAGATGAGAAATGCAAATGCGATTAGTTTAGGGCAGCTTTAAAGGCATTGTGTGTGGACACAAGTGGAAACAATTCCACCAAAACCAGAGATGGAAACATATACATATATATACATAACTACACACACACACACATAACCACTAGGGTCAGCACAATATGTGTGTGTGTGTGTGTGTGTGTCTACAACATAACTCACAAATCAAAACTTGGCTGAAAGTGCAGACCGTGTAGCTACTGCTGCTGTTGCTGCTGTTGCTATTGCTGCCACTTTGCCTCTTGCCACCAAATGCCGCATGCCACTCGCAGTTTTAGCCTCTACACATGGCCAGCAGCAACTACAACAACAACAGCAGCAACAACAGCAGCAGCAACAACAACAGCACATACATAACTAATAGATACATAAAGCCGTATCTTTTGGGTGAATGAACTGTAATGAGAATGTGAACCTAGGCGCTAGGCACATCACAGATGTGGATATGGATGTGGATGTGGATGTGTTGAAAATCGCAACGCAAAGTGCGCAATTGAAGCTGCTGCTGCCGCTGCTGCCTCCGCTGCCGCTGCTATGAGGCAACTGCAAACAAAATATATACATATCTATACATATCTATACACACATATATATCTATATGTATATATATATATCTACAAAAAAAACAATAGTTATCTTTATCACGTCGAATATGTAATGCTCTATTTGAAAGATTTAAAAATCAAGCCTGAACAACAAAAGCTTTTGATATACTTCTCCGAAAGCAGATTAAATGTTTAGAGAGCACTTGGAAAATTTTATATGTTTCAGGAAACAGGACAAATATTTATTTTTAATTTTACTGTCTTGTTTCTAAAATATTATTTCATTTTAAGCCTTAACAAATGTTATTCAGATGGTAGGAAATTTGTTTTGCATTTAAGTCCCTTAAATAATTAAGTTAAAATTATTATAACTTTTTTTGGTATACTAAAAATTTAAAATATAAGTTTAATATTATGATTTTTAAATACAAATTTAGTTATTATTAAATATATTTTCATCATTAACTTGATTTTGATCGGGACAAATCAATTGTAGTTTTAGCACGTTTGGAATTTTTTTTAATATACAATTTTATAGTCTTAAAAAGTCAAGATAAATATAATAGTAGTAACAAGGAATCAATTTTGTTGTATACTCTTGCAGAGGGTATTATAAAAGGGTATATACCTTCTTTCTATAGTCTTAAAAAGTCAATATAAATGTGATAATAAGAAGGAAACAATTTTGTTCCATATCCTTCCACAGGGTGTTATTATAGGGTATATACATCTTTTGGCAGTGCATCGAGTCGAATAACTTAATGAAACTTGGTATAGATCATTATGTTTCCTGCAGGTGTCAAAACTATGATACCCGACCTAAGAAGGGTATATAAAAAAAAGAGCCAACAACAACTAAACTGACCAACAACGAGACGCGACGCGACAAAACAGTGGGCAAAAAACAAACGAATGCAAAAGTCAAAAGCAAGGCGAGGGGACAAAGCAGAGAAGAAGAAAGCGAATGAGAGCAAAGAGACAGAAAGAGAGAGGGAGACAGAGCTAGTGGAGTGAAGAAGAAGAAGAGTTAGCCACAGAGGCGTATCTCCAATGTATACATAATTCGTGCAGGTAAAGAAACTAAAAAGAAAACAACAAAAAACAACAACAACAAGCATATCAATTTATTTATTCATCTCAAATCTCAAAGTATGATATCATTGAGGTTGAGTTCAAGGACACGGACAGGACACGGACAGGACAGAAAGACTTTTCGACTCCTTACGAATGAACAAGATGCTTGAGCTGAGTTGTAAGTACATTTTATAGGGTATCTTGTGTAGATGATCAATCATATAGTACTGCTAAAGTTACAGTTATACAGTTTATACCCTGTACATAAACTCTAACTTGGAATAAATTCAACAACTAGTTATTAGAGGACTAGATTAGGTATCGTTTAGTCGGCTCGAGAATAGATTGCAAGACTCAAAGTTGATTGTCGAGTGTTAAAAAAAAATAGACAGAAAGACGGATATAGATCAAGAATATAATTATGGTGTCCTTCTACCTGTTAAAGACGTTTTTTTATTTTGGCCAATCTTAATAGAGACTTCTGTATTTGTATTAAGTACAGAGTCAAAAAAAAATGGAGATAAAGTATTTATTTAAGATTAAATATTAGAGAATCAAATCACATGATATAAAAAATAAAATAAATAATTTGAATAGTTTTAAATTAAGTTAAAAATAAAAAATTAATAATTTGAATAGTTCTAAATTAAGTTAAAAAAAAATAAATTATTTGAATAGTTCTAAATTAAGTTATTTTAATATATGAAAAACAGTTAAGGACTTGGGTATTAATATAAAGAAATGAAATCCTTGTTGCGCTAGGAAATAAATGAAAGGAAACTAAATAAATTGAATATTATATATTTATATATTATATTTATTATATTATATATATTATTATATTATTCAATTTTATTATATTAAGAAATTAATATAGTACTTCGTATTGCTCCTAAAGTTCTCTGTCATCTCAGCTCAAAAGTGTTGAAAAACAAACTTGAATAAACCTCAAAATAAACTAAAAACAAAACGAGTTTTTTACACTTAACTTTTATCTAAAAAAAGTAAAACACGTGCAACTTGGCAATTATAAAAACTATAATTAGTGAAATGATATATGTATGTATGTACTTAATACCTGTAAACATATCAAACCTATAGCTGTGTAACTGATAAATATATGTTTCTACTTATACGAAACTTTAATTTGACTTTAATTGTTCCCATTTTCCATTTTATTTTCTAGAAAGTAAATTTTGCCATTTTGAGTATTGCAAAAATAATTGTGTATATATTAGAAAAGTAGGCGTGGTCACACGCATGCCACAAAATGGGTGGCAGGTGGCAGTTACGGGTTAAGTGGGAGGTGGGAGTTGGGTATGGGGGAGGGGGAAGTAGGTTTTAAGGCCTTTCTAATAACATATTGCTGAAATGCACGCAACACACGGACGGACGGACAAGGGAAACAAAGTTCAAGAAAAGCTCAAAACAGCAACAGAGAAATAGGAAGTTTTAAAAAGGGAGGGACAGAGGGGAGGAGGAGTATGTACACGGTGTTGGGGTTGAAGTTGGGGCTTAGGGTTTGGTTTTTAAGGGGGGGTGGTTAGAGCGGGGGTCGGGGGGTTAAGTGCAAAAGTTGCACAACAAAAATTGAATTTTTAATTTGCTTGCATAGCGAACACGAAAACGCAGCACAAAGAGGAGCCCAGGAGAAACTGCCAGAGAAAAATAGAGAAAGATACAGAGAGAGACAGTAAGAGAGGAAGGGAGAGAGAGAGTGACAGTAAGAGAGAGAGGGTAGCAAAATAAACGTTGAAAAGTTGACGTCTATGAATAAAGCAAAAAAGACAAAACCAACAACAACAACAGCAACAACAACAACAGCAACAACAACAGCAACAACAACAACAACAACAGCAACAACAACAATTGTGCACACGACGAAAGTGAAGGGAAAACGCAAGTCGGAAAAACTTTTTGCACACTGCACACACATTTATATCTACACAAATGCAAATACATATATATATATATATATATATATATATTCATATATATATCCACATTTATATACCAATGTGTGTGTATCAACTTTGATATTTTTGATATACTCTCATCGCATTTTTGGTGGCCCAAAAGTTGAGTTTCTCAATTCCCTCCGAGTTGAGTTTCATATCTACACACACACACACACTCAAACACACACACACACACACTCCGCTCGTTATTTGCCTGTGAGTGTAGTTTGTAAGCTTGTTTTCAAAAACAAATCAAATCAAATAAAAATTATTGCATTGCAAAACAGACAAAAAAGCAGGAAAACGTTTAAGGAATTAGCCATGAGATTATTTTAAATTATAGTCAAAAAAACAAAGACTTACAGTTCCCTTTATTTATTTAATTTAATATATTTAATTTACTTCGGGTTGGCACTTAACCTTTTATAAATTGTTAACATTCAATTCATTGACAGCGCGTCAAAGAATTTTTTAAAAATAAAATGTTTAGATTTCATAATTTTATGATTTTTATTCACCATTTAACCTAAATGAAAGTAAAGGTAAAGATTGTATATCCTCAAATTAAGATATATGGTATGAAATTCTTTTAATATAGTAGTCTGATTTTATCCAAAATTGGTCAGATTCTTTATAATGATACCAGACACACATTTTGTGAGTTTGGTTTTCTCAAAAAACAAGGAAGTTGTTCATACTAAAGGTAGATTTTTGTCTGATTGTTCATATGGCAGCTTTAAGATATAGGAACAATAAGACGGACCTGTATTAGGTTTCATCAAGATAGCTTCAAAACAGACAGATGGATATGGGTATATCGACTCAGATCGACAATATATATACTTTATGGGGTCTGACACGCCTCCTTTAATGCGTTACACATTTCGTGATAAAATTATAATACACTTCTGAAGGGCATAAAAAAAATGATCAATACAACAGTTCTGTTTATTCCGTAACTAACAGTAAGTAACATTTCATAAAATATAGAAATAAATATATGAAATTAATTTTATTGTTTCGTACTAAAAGTTAGCATTTTATAAGTAGTATTTTCACATTCCTATTTTAGATATAACTTCAAAAATATAACCACAACTTGAACCCAAACTAAATGAATTTTTATAGTTCTTGTTTTAATAATTTTTCATATTTTTAATAGCTTTTCTTGACTAATGGACCAAAAGTAGAGAAAATAAATCTTTATATACAGAAATCAGATATAGTTGTTAAGTTCAAGTGGCAAATGTGGCTCTTGTTGTTGTTGTTGTTGTTGGGGGCAAACTGTGCGTATACGCAATATTTACCCCTTAAGAAGTGTGTGTGCGTGTGTGTGAGAGTGTGTGTGGCAACAACAAAAGGAGCAAAGCCAAATCGAAATGAAAATGGAAAATGTGTGTGTGCGCATTAAAAAAGAAAATACAGTTGAAAGAGCAGAAAAAGATGAAAATGAAAAAAAAAACAGGCAAGAAGAAAATTGCAGCAGCATCAGGCGAGTCGAGCTTTTCACTTGATATATGACTTACATATGAGTACATATATGTACAACACACACACATACACATATGCACTTGCATTGAATGTATATACATATATGTCTATACATATATATGTATCTATGTGTGTGTTTCTGTATCTGTATCTGCATCTGAGGCTGGCAACTGGAATAAACTATGCGCCAAGTGTCGGGCGATGCTGATATGGATGTGTGTGTATATATGAGTGTGTGTGTGTGTGTGTGTCGACTACCAATTTCTCAACCTGCTGCATTTCGCATCCTCTGCTTGCCACCCACAAATACATATACATATAGACATACACACAAAGCCTGGACCTGGGAAAACTACCAACGAAAATGCGTTGCCAGGCACACACACACTCAAACACTCACACACACACACTCACGCACATTAGCGACGCCTGACGACAGGGCAACGATAACGACAAAGCCAAGTCAACTTTGGTCTAAAGCGCGGCCCGACAAGCTGCGCCAAATGCAAGTTGAACGGCCAAAAAGCTTGACAAAGCGACTAAGCACACACTTACAAACACACACACACACACACACACTCACACACACACCAACAAACTGTGCAACCATTCAACAATCTATCCATCCATCCATCTATCCATCATCGAGCTACCGCAGCCCGACAAAGCGCACATTGGTTCGATGACAGGCGAGAATGAATGGAAAAATTAGCAAACGACAAAAAAAAAAACTAATAGTAACCGATCTGCAGTCGGGCAAACTCAGCTATAAGGAACCCTGTACTTTTTACATTTTTATTTTAATTTATTTAATTAACTTTCTCCTTTAAAACCTATTCAGACCATCGCTTTTTCTTCTACACTTTCCAATGTCGTTGATTTTACTTTTTATTCACATAGAATCTGGTCACACTCTATACACATTATATCTTGATTCATTGAAATCGAGCGCACCGCCACAAAATGTCGTGAAATAAGACATTTTCTATTTCCATCGGTGAAAAACCGAAGCTATAAAATTTCGTGTGTTCACACGGTACTTCATAAGAAATAATTAACTTTGGTTAATAGCATAAATAAAAATTAAATTGTTTAATATATTTATGCATAGAATGTTTTTTTATGTTTAATTTCTCTCTCTCTCTCTCTTTTTATATAACTGTCAGAAATAGATTTCGTTTTTTAACTTCATAAGTAGTCAGTGTTTTTTCTACTTATTTTTTGGAGGAGCAAGTTTGGTGACTCTATCCTTAATCCATTTCTATCTCTATCTTTAAACTCAAGATATTCATATAGACAACACTTCACTTTTGACATACTTGTTAGACCCTTTGCAATTTTAAAGTACAGAGTCTATAAACATGGAAAATATTTTGACTTTGTTGACAGCTAGTCAAAGTGGTTATTAATACGTTTTACGTAAGTAGCAATAGATGATAAGTTAACCCCACGACTTGCATATACCCTGCATACTTAGGGTGAGTAAAGTTTGTAGCACTTTTTTCACATTTAGGCCCGTTTTTTCAATCTCTATATAAGGTCTCAAATAGCTATTCGAATTATAAACTGACGTAAAATGCATAGAAATGAATGTCGAATGTCAAAGAACTGTATTAAATAAAGCTTATAGGGACATTGAAAATATGGGCCTTAGTATTTTAAATATCAATATTATATTTACTGACTGTATTCTCAAATTCTCTTCAGACGATCCGTTTTTGTGTGCCACTTTCTGAGCTATGGACAAATTTGTCATTCACAATTTATCACAATTTTGTACAGGGTCTAAATTTTGGATACCCATTCCTAAAGAGAATTTGTTGGGCTGTGCAATATTATTAATTTCAATGTTATTACAATTATTGAAATTAATATTATTATACTTTTTATATTATTTATTCTATTTTAATTATTATTATATATTCTTATTTTCTATATTTATTATTATTTATATTTCTTTTATTTACATGTTGTGCAATATTATTAATTTTACTGCTATTATAAACATTGAAATTATTACCATAATATTTATTATATTTTCATTATTATTTGGTCATAATTTCTATATTTCATTAGTTATTATTGATAATTTCATTGTTTTTATAATCTCATTTCTAGGATTATTATTATTGTTATATTTTCATTATTATTTGGTCATAATTTCTATATTTCTATATTTATTATTATAAATTTCATTATTTCAATTATTATTATTATATTTTCTTTATTATTTACTGGTTTTTTCTATTTTATTTATTTCTTCATTATTATTTATATTTCTTTTATTTACATGTTTATTTTTAGTTGATTAGTTAAAGGAGTTTTCTAGCCACAAAAGGATCAACTAATTGAATGGAATTCCATAAATTTGCAAAGATTGAAATGAAAGATGTGTGTGTGTGGGTGTGTGTGTGTTTGTGTGTTAAAGAAGATGAACCTGAAGAACTAAGAACTGTAAAGAATTTGTGTGTACAAATTAATTAATATGAATGCATTTCTATGTATGTATGTATGTATGTATGTATGTATGTATGTATGTATGTATGTATGTATGTATGTATGAGTGTATGTATGTATGTATGTATGTATGTATGTATGTATGTATGTATGTCTGTATGTATGTATGTATGTATGTATGTATGTATGTATGTCTGTATGTATGTATGTATGTATTTATGGATGGTTTTGTTTAAGGCCTAAAGCAATGTGCGCATATTGAATTCCATTCCAATTTTCAGTTGCCGTTGCCGTTGCAGTTGCAGAGTTGCAAAGATGCCGAGTTGCACATTCCCATGCAGCAACCCTCGTGACCAGGAGGAGATGTGTGTGGCATGTTTCAGTTCAGCATGTGGCAGATATGCTGGGGCTGCTGCTGCTGCTGCTGCTGAAAACGCGCAACGCATTGATGCAACACACACACACACACAGAGGGTTTGAGGAGGAAACTGAGACACAAACAGGGCTCAAATATTGAGGCTCCTCGCTGTGCTTTTCCGTGCGAAACCAGGGCAGGGTGAACTAATGGAGGGGGCGGGTGGTTGCCTACTGGGGCGTGGCAGCAGTAGGCAGCGGCAGTGGCAGCTTCGCGCTTATGTATAACACTTGTATATTGTATAACACTTGGCCAAAAGGTAACAACAACAACAACAATAATATAATAACACATATCAAATTGAAGACCCAACTGAAAAAGCAGGGAATTTACGGGGGGAAAGGAGTGTGTGGGGAGTGTGTGTGTCAATGTGTGTGTAGTTGTGCATTGTTGGAAATTATTAGACAAACACAAACACACACCCGCACACACACACACACACAAATCAAATGCAATTATATATTAAAATGTGCGCTCGAAGCTGTCAAAATACATAAATTATAAACCGTTTCGTATATATGTACATACATATATACAGTTATAGATACATATGTATATAGTTATACATACACACAGATGTATCTAATTCATACACACACACACACATTCAGATACACACTTTGCCACATACTTAACGCACATTTGTCTAATCACATTAAATTTGCAAATTTCACAATTGCAAATTTCAAATTGCGAATCGCATTAACAAATCGCACACAATTTTTCATTAGCCAATGGAGAACGCTCAATGCATCCATTGTATTGTGTGTATATCTGTATGTGTGTGTGTGTTACATAACTGCATCACTGTGCATCGCTAGTGACGAAACCCAAGTGTGTTTGTGTGTGATTCAAAATTTAACAGCAGCTAAACACATAACAAAAATACACCAAAGGGAATCAATTTACATTGATTCTCTTGGCACAATACCCTAGAAATGAGCCAATGGAGTAGTTTAGCTACAGTTCTTATAGGTCTCATATTTATACACAAAAGTAGCTATTTTTCAGGTACTCAGAATTCAACTATTAAAATTTTAATCAAAATTTTAATGAAATTTCTAGTTGATTCGATTAGTTTTGAATCGATAAATAATCAATACTATCGATAGTTAGCATACGATATGTTTGCAAAGTCTTTTTTGTAGAAATTCATTTTTAAAATATTATATCAGACTTGCTCGACAGGCAAGATACCCTGTATTGTTAATTTTAAATATACCCATCATATTGCTTACATATAGGGTATGATTGCAACCTATTTTATAGCAGAGATTTAAAATTTTTCGTATAACAACCCATATATAAGATTGAAAACCTATTGAAACCATTGCTGTCAAATCCGTTACATTCCAAAAAGATTTGTCCTGTTTTTAAGAGGCTTAAAGGATATTTAAATCGATGAAAATAAAAGCAAATGTGGTTTGCGTGCACTTTAATACCCTGTAATGTTCAACCTACATATATTTCTAGAAATTACTTTTCAAATTTGGTTTTTTAAATCTGTCCATTTTTAGTGCTTTTTTCGCTTTAAATGGTCCAATTTTAGGGAAGGCTGCTTAAAGCCCATTATGTAATCTGTCAAAGTCCATTCAAATGGCAACGCTAGCGCCATCTAGCGTCCGCATGCGATTGTGTGCCAAATGCAGTATTGCGTGTGAAAACTTCTAAATGAATTACACGAAAGTGCGAGTGAAACACTGATATTTCGACAGAGACAGTAAGATGGAGCAAAATGAGAGATGTAAGTGATGGTGGGGGGAGGGGGCGGGGGAGGGAGGAGAGATGCCTATGTGAAAACGACACACAGGGCAATCCTCCACCCACTCCCCCATCTACACCTCCTTGACAACACGTCCCTAACGACCCCTTTAACATCCCTCCAGTGAACCGACCCGCCCCGCCCCCGCCGTGACCACCCACATACATTCTCTGGTGGATTCTACGAGTATATAAAAGCGGAAACATGCTGAAAATTCTTACATAAGCTGCCTGTATTGTGCGGAGAGGAGAGTGGAAGAGGTGGAGGAGGTGAAAGAGGTGCAGAAAGTGGGGAGAAAACTGGGCGCTTGCTATTGCGCAGGCCATGCCCACCTCCCCCCAATCACCCACCCTCTATGTGTGTGTGTGTGTGAGTTGCATACATTAAGCCGCAACAGCAACAGTAAATATTGAAAATTCCATATCCGTTTTGATGTCAACTCACGCGACAACAATAATACAAAAAAAGCAACAGCAGCTGGCAAAAATTACCCACCATTTTACCCCCTCCCCATCTTCCCCACCCATTCGTACCCCTCGCCTTACTTCTTCCTTCCTCTGTCCCACATTCTCAAAAAAAAACATTTCACCTCCAGCTTCAACTTTTGCCTTTGTATCAACGCGGAATGAGAATGAGAAGAAAAAAAAAGCAAAAAGAGAGCAAAAAAAAAAACGAAACTCGTTAGCATCGACAACAACAAAAATTCATCGGCCTCTAGGGGGCGCCACTGAGCCGACGGTCGCACCATTTTCCGTTTGTCGTTACGTCTTTTCAAGTAAAACCTACCTCTACCCCCTCCGTACCCAACACCCACTACCACCCACTCTCCTGACCTCCTGGGCCAACCTCCAACCTCCAATTCAACTCATGGCTCATCAAGAATTTCGAGAGTGCAATTTTCTTTACATACTGGTATTTTGCAACACTACAAAACAATGCTGCAAGGTGTGGTTCTATGTACTAAGAAAATCTACAAATTCTTATCTAATTTCAATATGAGAAACATTAAAGTGTGCTTAGCAAGAAAACAATGCGGCGTATACGTAATTTCTAAATATTGCGCATACGTCGTGTTGTTCGGATGAAACTGAACAAATTGTTATTGGATAAAGAATTTTGTTGTGGAAATTAAATATTTGCAACTTGGTTACAATTTAAAAAGCAAATCAAAAATTTGGTCAATTTAATATTTAATTTTGTTTAAAAACTGTTATAATACAGATTACTTTTCCATAACAGTTATTTTATTTAATTAAATGCACAATTTAAAATACTGTTTAATTTTCCTTTCCCCAATTCAACTATTGTCTTAAAACACACTCTACGAAAAAAACTGAAATATAAACAATTTAAATTTTTCTAAATGTTTCTAAACTTGAATTGAATGTAGAACGCAACATTTACTTTAATGCCTTAAAAATCATCTTAATCATTTTAAAGATATACTCAAATGTGACCCACATATTGGAATCGAATAATCGTTCGAATAAGTACACTCAACTCTTTAGTCAACCGTTTTATTTGAATCATTTAATTGTTTTTCTTTCTATTTTGCTCTGCCTTTTCTTTACTTTACTTCCCTTCTTTTTCTATTTATTTCATTCTAAGTATTTAAACAGCGCAAAACAAAAAATTGTCGGGCATTTTATTAATTTTAAATTCGAATTGAGATTCGTACTCATTTATATTGTATTTGTTGTTATTGGGAGAGAGAGAGAGAGAGACATAGAGAGGGCATAAACAACAGCTGAGTTACACTAAGCACAGTTTTGCCGCTCTCAGCTGTTTACTATTCATTCTCTCTCTCTCCCTATAACTCTCTTTGCTGTTGGTGCTAGAGCTTTACAGTAGCGGCCTCTGTTAATAACAGCGACTGTTGGAGGGCAGCGAATTTTTGCATTTTAGGTCAGGTCGCAAATCTATGCAGCGACGTCGACGTCTCTGCTAACGCCGGCAGCGACGCATGACTAGTTTGCGATTGTTGTTGTTGTTGCTGTTGTTGTTGTTGGTGCCGTGGCAGTCTTTTTTTCTCCGTTTTCTCATAGCGTATAATTTTCATGGCAAGTTCAATGAACTTGCGAATTTTTTATTTTCTTCTACCTTTTTTTTATGGTTGTTGTATTTGAATTTTTGTATTACAAGAGCAAAAGGCGAACGCGAGAAAAAGAGAAATTAGGTTTTCTTATTGCTGCCGTTCTCAGTTTGATTGTGTATTGTGGCTGCAGCTCCTGCTTCTTCTTCTTCTTCTACATCTTCATTTTCTGTTTCTTCTACTACTTCGACTGATTCTTCTTCTTCTCCTCCATTTGCTGCATTACCAGTTTTCTATGTACAATGGTTTTACGGTTGCTTTTGGCTTAAACACGTAAGTTCAAAATCATGTTGCGACAAACCCATAGAATTCACAAATACCTATAGCATCTGACTGGGGGATACCCTACTGCTGACCCTTTTCAAGGGTATTATTTAGTGTCTATCTATATGAAATACTCTTTGTCCTGACTGACAGATAAACTCATCAGAGTAACTGAGTATCTGTTGGTCTTGCTATTGGTTATTATCCTAATTTATGTTATCACCCATCGGATTTAGTTTACTTTCTTTTTATACCCTGTGGCGCAGTATATAAAGTTAGTTAAGTTATTATAAGTATGTAACAAAATGAGGAAACTGTATAAATTCTTTATCAGCATTATTAGCAGAGTTTGGTTTAGTCATGTCTGTCTGTCCTTCTGAACAAAAGGATCTTAAAGTTGGTAAGTCCTAGGAGCGCCAAATTTGGTATAAAAACTTTCTATATTTGCAGACTGATCAAGTATATTTCAATCAACAGTGCAAATTTGATGTATTATTAAAGAAACTTTTCTTTAATGAAGTGACGTATTTGTTTGTTTTTTTTTTGGACACCGCCCTCTACTGGAATAGGGTATTTTACTGTCGGGTCATCCCGAGTATGTTGTACTTTTTAATAACATGTACATTGTACATATTTGCACAGTTGGTGCCACAATTTATAGTATGTATTTCACTTTCTCCCAATGTTTCTATCATCGTTGTCACTTTCCGTCTGCCCTTTTACTTATTATCCTTTAACATTCGCACACTTTAAACTATTATACGCTTAACAGTATCTTCGTAAAGCACACAAAAGTTGTAACAAATGTGATTAAATCATACTATGAACATAATTCTCAATTTTCAGGTAGACCGTCAGATTGTATACTTAATATTGATAACTTCTAGTTGATTTAATAAAATTAAATATAAGTATTTTCATCTCAATTTCCGACAGCACCTACAGATCCTTTAAAGGATATACATTCTTTTAGAGTGATGTGTTTTTAAAAAATATTATAACAATTGGCTTAACTTAACATTTCTCTGATAAATTTTCAGAGGTTATTGGGTGTTGATAAAAATGCAGGAAAATGTTAATAAATATGGGGAAAAACACACAACAGCCTTTTCAGTTTATTTTTCAGTTTTTTTTTGACATTAAGACCAAAAAAGAGTTGGCAACGCGTTGTACTAACCTTAAAGCGACTCATTTTCCGTTGCTTTATCACAGGCATGGTTGTTGTTGGTTTGCCTGGTTTGTGTCTTTGCTAAGCTGCTGTTGCCTCTTCTTCTTCAACTTTACTTATTATTGAGTTGTTTTCTTTGTTATTTTTCTTATTTGTCTTCTTATTACTTCGTTTTCTCTTATTTGTTGCCACAACAACAACAACAATAAAAAGCACACACACACACAGGAACAAAAAAAATTGAATTTCCACCGTTTTACTTTATTTAGTTTTCCATTTGCAAATTCTCACAAAGTTTCGCTCTCAATTGCTTGCTCTCTTTTTTCACTCTCTTTCAATCTCGCACACACACACGCGTCGTACAACAACATCAACAACAACAACAATGGAATAACAACAACTCGAAGTCGAAGTCGAACTCGAACTGAAACTCCATTGAAGCGTGGCAATCAACTGAAAAAACAGTGAAAAACTGCATGCACTTGGGGCTGGGAAAATGTGAAAGACGTCGGCGCCACAACTGCGACGCTAACAGCGCAGCTACAGCAAAAAAAAAAACAAACACCAACAATGACTTGAATATTGCTTTTGGTTCTTCTTCTTGTTGTTGTTGCTGTTGTTGCAACTTGGAAAATCGCAGGACGCAAGGAAAAAAAAGGCGCAAGAAGAGAGCAAACGCCCAGCAAACTACAGCAGCGTCAAGCGACCGTTTTACAACTGCCGGGGCGCAGCTTCGTTTTCATTTGCCATTTTCCCGTTTTCCCATTTTCCTCATTTTCCATTTCTGCCACTTGCCGGTTTTGCTGCCTTTTGGTCCGATCTTCGTCGGCCTTTTTTTTTTTTGGGGGGGGGGGCTTCGTTTCACAGAGAGACAACGAAAGCAGAGGCGCAATTGATAATTCTTATCATTCGCAACGATAAATGAAAATTCAAAATACAATTATAATAATTAAACCAAAATAGACAAAACTAGATAAACTCGAAGGTACGCTTTACTCAATTTAATACCCCAGTCGACTTAGTGGGTATATAATATCAAGTAGTAGGAAGCATATCCCTTAAACCGCAGACTGTAAACGGCGCGCTCTGCAGTCAGAATTATTCACTGAATCGATTGAAATCCTCAACTGCAGAGAAAGCTTTTGGCTCACGCGTTTCCGTGAGTTCCTCATTGCGCCAGGCTGCATAATATGCTGCTAAGAAGTCTTGCTTCGAAGCCTGCTTAAGCTTGTTTTAGTATTTAACAAAAACCATTCGACCAAAAGTTGTAATTGTAAATTGAAATAGTTTAAATGAGCTATTAAAATAATATTTAATTTGTATTACTATAATTATTATTATTATTAATCGATATCAGTATGGAGAAGAATATTGAATATAATACTAGATGATTTTGAATTGAAATGGTGTTCTTATGACTTAAGATTGCAAATAAGTCAATATACCCCTATACTTTGCGAGTAAAGGGTATGAAAACCGAATGCGAAACAAAAACCAAACAGCCGTTAACAAGCCGGCTGCCTTGTACACAAACACACACACACACCGCATAGACATAGCATAGCAAAAGAGCGAGAGAGCGTGTTTGGGAGTAACGAGAGAATCGTAACGAAAAAAGCTGCGACGCGACGCAACTGTCAATGTTAAAATGGCTGCCAACAGAAGCAGCGACCTACGACTACAACAAGTAAGCAGTGCGCAAAGTAGTTGTTTTCTTTTTTTTACTTATCGCATTTTTGTTGTGCCGGCAAAAACAGCAGCGACGTCACTGTTAATAACATGCGGAAGCCGATACCGCAGATGCTGTTATTATATATGCGTATGTGTGTGTGTGTGTGTGTGTGTGTTGACAGGCGCTGGGCAGGCAATTAAATGTTATGTTATATTACGTTAAGTACATTCATACATACATATTATATATGTACATATACTCGTTTTTGTACGTAAGTACATCATATTTGAGATGTCTTTTAAGTCGGATAATGTTGGGATGCTTCCGTTGTATGTACATATGTATGTGTATCAACATTTACACTACAATTTGCGTTAATTTTGCAAATTGAGTGAAACAATTTTTAAACGCCTGTATGAGGCGCACAGCAATGCAGGCAGCAGTGTTATTAAATAACAGCAGACACTTCTGTTGTTAACAGCAACAGTCTCTGTAAGTAACAGCAGAATGTTTATTAGCATTGCACTGCTTGTTGCACAGTGGTTCAATGCAAGCAAAACACGATTCAATTCTCAAATTGCTAGTGAAGTTAAAATTAAATACAAGTTTACAACTTTAGCCCAATTTTCAGAATTCGTAGTAAAGGTCGTAAGCTAACATATAAATCACCTTATTTAATTTTTATTCATTTTGAGCTTTTTAATTTCTAGTAAATTCTAGTAAAACAATGTGTAAGTTGTATAGAAAATGAATCTTTAATTATTTCTTGGTATTGGAATATGGTTCCGACACTATCTTTACTTTGCTAAGTTATTAATTTTTTGCTTTTATATTATACAATATGAGAACCACTGTTTCGCTTCGCTCTTTATGCATACTGATCATCAAGTTCGGTTTAAGTTGCTTTTTAACAGGAGTTGAATATTGTTATTCACCACGCTTAGCTTAACACCCAATTCCACCCTATCATCACCGTCAACATCCTCATCACCAACAACAACAGCACATGGACACCATAATTGACGTCGCAACGCAAATGTCGAGATGAACCAGTGATGAGAACTACTCAGAATCAGATTTGAAATGTTCTTTTAAACTTTTTGTTACAAATGAAGTTGACTAAAATGTAAAACAAGAGAATTGAAATTTTGGGAAATGAGTTAACTATTTTAAATGGGGGTCATCTTTTAAAATAAAATAAAATAAATATTCTATAGGTTGCAATACTCTCTGTAAAGTATAAAAAAGACAGATCTAGAAAAAAGGATAAATTGTCAACGCTGACGTCAACGTCAACGACAGCGTCGCGCTTATCAGCTGTTCTTTTGCTTTCATTTCTTCAGACACCACAGAGACGTGGCAGAGACCCAGAACCCGACGAACAGCCTAGCCTAGTGCAAAGAGCGTGTATGAAAGAGAGATTGGAGTGAGCGAGAGAGAGTGAATGAGTGAGTGAGTGAGGAGTGGAGGGATAATATGTTGGGGACTGTGCAAAGTGTATGCGATATGGGGCGAAAAGGCGTGGTGCTTGCTGTTGGACATAGATAAAGGAAAAGGGTGGGGGGAAGAGGGAGCTGAGGGGCTGACAGAAGGAGGAGGGGCAGCAGTCGGTTTGGTTTCGCTTGGCAAATGCTTTAGGGTAGGGGGCCAAGTGCAAATGTGTGTGTGTCTGTGTGTGTGTGTGTGTATGTACTTGTTCTCTTTGTGCACTGTGCAATGTTATGTATTGACTATATACAAATGTATGTATCCAATGTACATATGTACATACATACATATGTATGTATGTTTGGTGTATGCCACGGCTCGTCACGAGACAAGATGTTGACGACACAACAAAAACATCAGTGTGTAAGCTATTCATTTATATGTATAGGCATTATGTAGACTCCTATATACGTCTATATACAGCCGAGTCTGGATATAGTGAACACAGCAACTCACAAGTGGCAAAAAACACCTAGATTTTGACAATTGTTCACTGTTTAAGTCCACATCAGACGGTCGCTTTTTCACCGTCACTTTTCCAACTTTTCCCACTGCCTTTAAATTAACATTCTTTTATAATTTACTTTTTTTAATTCAAATTGGTAACATTAAAAAATTTTCTAATATATTTGAGTAATTATTTCAAATTATTTTACTTAAATAAAAAAGATAAAAAAAACTGGAATCGGGATGAATTTAATTTTTATTTATAAAAATAGAAAAATGTTTTTTTGATTTAAAAAAATAATATAAAATAATTATTATTTTAAAATGTTAAGATAAATTTGATTTCAAACATTTAATATTGAAAACTTGTATCACTAAAATTCAAATGTAAATTTTATTTTTAGTAGTAACTAATTTTAAAAAAGCCAATTCAATTTAAATACTTTTTAAAATTTTTTGAAATAATAATTCTAATATTAAAATATATTTGTGCTTGGAAATGAAGTGAAAAGTTTTATTATATTATGATATTTAAGTCAAAAATTGCCAATTTAATTATTATTATCTAAAAAAGATTTTATTTATATATTTTTTTTCGACAAAAATCAACAAGTAATTTAAAACCTTCAATTTAAATGGCAACACTGTTTTTAACCATGAAAAGTCTCAAAATTTTGAAATATACAAATGTCAGCCTTGTAAAGCTTTGAGTTTATTATATCCAGACTCTACTGTATTGCCAGCTTTCTTTTGCCCGCACATCTTTTGTACGCTAATTTATTTGCTTATGCTTCGTGTATTTCTTTTCTTCTCTTTCGCTTTGTTACAAATCTTTACCATGCACAACAACAACACCACAGAGCTAGAGTAAGTGAGAGAGAGAGAGAGAGAGGCGTTGAGATGAAGAAGAAGAAGAAAAAGGGCGCACTAAACTATGGGAAAAGCATCTTCATCTTCCATCTTCATTTTCTGCACAACATTCAACAATTCCTCTCTATTCCCCCCCACACTTCACCTTACATTATTCACCTCACCTCTTTCCTCTTCCCCCACCTATCCCAGCGACACATACCAACAACAACAACAACAACAACAACAAGATGTACAAAGTTAAAGTTGTGTGTAGCTGACAATTCCAAAGTGCAATAACCGTTTGGCCCGCCTGGCTTTTAACCCACGTTAATTCCACATTTGAAAGCCAATCAAAAGTTCCTAATCGCACATCATTTTTAATACTATTGCTATTTGTTTAATTTTAAAAATGCATTTCAAATTAATTCAATGTTTTTCATTTCTATTTTATTTAGTTTTACTTTTCATAATTCTTCAAGTTCAATTGACCTAGAATTCAATTTTTAATTTAATTTTATAATTTAGGATCAGGTACAAAATTCATATTTATTTTTAATAAATTGAATTCATAAAAATATAAAATATTTACTTTTAAACTACTGATATTTTTTTTAGAATATTTTGCTATGTATTTGAATATATATGTTTTTAAGACGTATTATTTGTGAATATTATGTATAGTATTAAATGTAGTATTTAATTAATGCATTAATCACAGTAGATGAATCTCATTTATTTTAATAATTAAGTGCAAGAATCTATAATAATAGATTCTATATCTTAGTTCATAGGTAAAGATTTTTGAAAATTAATCAAAATATATTTATTTTTTTACTTATTAAACTCTAAAAATGGACTTTCGTCATATACTTTTTATTAATTTTTTTAAGTATTTTTTAAGGATATTTTGACTTACCCTGACACCAATAAAGCGCGCCTCAAGCAGCTCCTGTTTACGGGGATTCAGCGATGTTTGAAAATGATCCATTATACTCCTTGTTGCTTTTGTTCAATTGTCCGTCAATTAGATTATTTTTAAATATTCAAAAATTCAATCAAATTTGTATTATTTTCTTTATTTTTTGTTTTAATTTATTTGCGTTTTCCGTGTTCTTTGGTTGTTTATCAATTTTTGATGCTATTAGTAATCGTTTTATTGCATTTGTATTGCCTAAGAAAGGCAACAGCAACAACAATTGTCAACGCCATGGTAATAATGTGGCATATTAGCTGAAATTTGTTAGTTGTGTTCTCATTAGTCAAACTATTTCAGATCATAAAATAAAATCCGAAAAATTAACCTAAACTTAGTAGTATTCCTCTCTTTATATTAAGAACTTTTCTAACTTCTACACAATTTAAATTTTTAAATGTCTTTTAAACTTTACAAGATATTCAGAAAGATACATTTTTGTGGTGGTTTTGAAAATAGTCCCAAACTCTATAAGTTTAAAAAAGTCTGTTTTTGAATTAATAGAAAACACGTATTAGAAATCTGTATTGATTGATATTATTTATTATAATAATCACTTGAAAAATTCTTAGTAAAAAGTAAAGCATACTATTTATAAAAAATTCAATTTCAAAAATTTCAACTGGCTGAAAAATTAACTGTCAACAATTCAACTTGAACATTTTATTTTTATCTTTATCTTGTTTTCCTTTCTCAACTAAGTTCTAGGTTATGTATGCATATAACTGCAACTGTTTTCAGCTATTCTTACTTTTTATTAATAATATTGTTGAAGTTGATCAAAATTAGCGCGTTGCCAATTTGAAAGCTATGCGAATCCAATTGGACATTTTCGATGCAGGCAAACTAGGGTTAAATTGTTGCAGTCCCATAGAAATGCAAAATAATCGAATGTTACGCAAATGTTATGATCGATTATCAAAGCCGGCTAACTAATATTACGTTTAGCACACAAGAGAGCAATTTGCAATTGTTCATTATGTCAATTATGAACAATATTTAACATTTTATGCATACATACAACACACATACATTTGCATTTGTATGTACATGTCTTCTTCTTCTTGCTTGTATTGCTCGCCGGCGGATTTTGTTATTCTCTTATTTTGCTGTTGCTGTTGTTGGCGTTGTTGTTTTTTCTTTTTGATTTCTTTTTGTTAGATGCTGCCACAGAAATTAGCACACTTGCCGTTTATTTTTTGCATTAAATTGATATTTTGTTGTCGGAAAATCGGCGAATTGGTGGGGGGCGGGGGTATATTGTTGAAGAAGAAGAAGTACTGCAACAAACACTTTTCTTTCACTCAAGTAGCTCGCTCTCGCTTACTCTCTCTCTTCTCCTTTCTGAGACGCTTTACTTTGCGTTTTTTTTTCTTCTCTTTTTTTTTTGCAAACGCTGCGAGGTTAAGTTTGTCTACTTTTTTTTTTGCTTTGCAGCTGTAGAGGAGCAAGCTTATCAAGCTAACTACAAAAAACAAAACAACAAAAAAAAATTATCCGATTTGCAACAATTTGCGCTGCTGAATGCACACGCACATAGCACAATTGGTTTGTTTAAGCCGTTGGTTTCTATTTTATTTCAAAGTTGTTTTTGTCACAGTAAAAAAATTTTTAGCAGAAGCTACACAAAACGCGTCGCGTTGCAAAAATGTGCTAAAAAATGCGCTCAGCTGTCCAAAAATATCGATATGCTATCGCTGTTAACACCAGCATCAACACATTTGCTGTTAAGTCGACATTTTTGCAACTCTATTAAAAGTTTGACTATGAATGCTGATAAGGAGTATAACGAAATGATTAGCAGATTGGATAATCCCATACTGTATTCCACACCGCTAATTAATGAAACCTATGAGAATGAAATGATTAACAATTCGGATAATACAAGTGATTGCAGAATTATCTGGGAAAATACAGATTCAATCCCAAACAGTACGATTGTCATTGGAAGCTCTGAGGACGAGAAGACTACAGTTCATCTGCACCAGAGCATTCGTAGTCCAATTACTCCAACAAATACAGTGCCGCCACCTTGGGACAGAAATTCACGATTAGGAAATCACCCATTCCGTCGGATTTAAGATCATATAATAATTGTTAAATTTTAAATAAAAATAAATATGTTTTCATTATATTAAAACTTTTTAATTTACTATATACCCCACAACTTAAGCCAAGTTATCATTTCTGATGGATGGATCCCAGCCTCCAGTCAAGTGGCAACCGTTAGAATTTTATATCCGAAGCTTTGTGGCAGCTGGAACAGATCAGCTGATATTTAACAGCGTTAGCTAACATTTTATAGTGCAAACCGATAAGTTTCAAATATAGGTTTTAACAGCAAACAGATGTTGCTCGAAACTGTTGTGATTCTATACAATAATTATTTATAATGGTGAAATTTGATTTGATGTAAGGTTGAATTGCAACTTGCAACAGGCATAATAATCCAAGTTTGAACATATTATCGATATTAACATTTTCGTGGAAACATCGATAGCATCAATGAAAATATCGATTTCTCCGGCTCTATTGCACAGCTGTTTGTTGCTGGCACGTTACGCGACCAATGGTGCCTCAAGTTTTCAGTAACTGTAATTGGGACATTTTTTTTTTTAAATAAATAGAACTGAAACACCATGCACAAAGTGATAAGGCAATTGAAGCAGTTAAGTCTGCAAACGCCGCTGCTCTCGACGACCAGTGCTACCAAATTGTTAACAGTGCACCAGACACCAGCGATTACGCACACTAACAATGGTGACCGTTGCGGCGTGCACACGAGTGCGATTGGAGGACTCTGCGCCAAATGGAATAAACACAATAACGGGCCAAAGCGATGGCTTGAATATAACAAAACGGTGCATCCCCCACAAGAGGTCGACGAGGAGCCACGCAAGGCGGTAAATTAATTCTCCTGTTCTCTTATTTACAGATGTATTAATCATTAATGATTTATTCATTTCTTTGTTTTCAGTATGTCTGCCACTTGCGACGCAACATCAAATATAGTCCAGACAAGATGTGGTATATTGCTGCCTTTGTGCGCGGCATGTCCGTGGATGAAGCCCTAAAGCAACTCAATTTCGTACTCAAAAAGGGCGCCACAGATGTCAAGGAGACAATATTGGAGGCACAACAAATGGCCGTGGAGCGTCACAATGTGGAGTACAAAAGCAATCTATGGATTGGTAAGTTTTTTACTATAACAATTCACATTAAGCTTAAAAGCTACTCGATCTACTCAGCAAATTTCATTTCATTCCCTGTCGACAATTTTCTCATCTTGCTGATAACTTTACAGGGTAGATAAACTGACAATTCTACTCTCTTATCTACTTTGTAGGTTTTTGATTTAATTTCCATACAAACTTTGAAACTACAACAATCTTACCTGTGTTAATAACTTAAATCTTCCTCTACCTTTTAGCTGAATCGTTTGTTGGCAAGGGACGTGTTTTTAAAGGATTGCGTCGTCATGCTCGCGGTCGCTTTGGCCGTGTCGAGTACAAACATTGTCACTATTTCCTTCGTTTAGAGGAAGGTGAACCACCACAACACTATTATCTTCCCGAGCCACAGACACCGCAACAACAGTACGAGCATTGGCTGCAACAGATGCGCAGTCGAAAGGTCATCAATTCTTTATAAATCCTGATGTTTTCCCAGCCCCAAAATCCCACATCATTCAACGCATTTTCATGTCATTTATGCCACGTCACGTTGTTTAAATAAACTTGAAATGAAAATTCAAATTTGTATTTTATTCGAAAAACGATTTTGATTAGGACAAATATATTAAATTAAATGAAAAGGATTGGAATGAAAATCATCTATTTGAAAAGCAATTTTAACCGATTCCAAGCCGAACTTTATGTTTTAAATAAACTAGATCTTTTCCAAATTGTGTAATAAATTTTCTTATATTTTGAATTTTTTATTGCCATTCAAATTTTGGTTTCTTTAAACTGTAGGTTTCGTTTTATTGCGTTTGTTTTTGTAATCTTTGTAAGGATACTTTGCAATTCTCATAAAGTATCTTGAAAGTCAATTATCAAGTTTAATAACTATTACTCTGATTATAAAGTAACTTAGAAATGATATTCGAAATATTATACATAAGAGAGAACTTTACTAGGAAGAAAAATATATACATAAGTAAATAAACTAAATAGAAAAGGATATAGAAATCAAATATTAAAATAAATATTACTACTAAAAAGATAAGCTAAAAATATAATTTGTACAGTTTCTAATATATGCGAAATATTAGAAATATGACTAGTGTATTCGAACATTAAATATCTAAATAATAAAGTCATTTAAAAACTTAAGTAAAAATTAATGTCAATCTCAAAGATAGTCATCAAATAATTTGAAATGCAGCCAAGAACTATTTAAGCTAAGGTTCCTTTTTAATGATTCAAAAAATTCACATAATATAAATATTTTGAACCCTTTGTTTCCCCCGCTTCTTTCCCTTAGTCCTTGGTCATCTCTTCAGGCTTGTCGTCGCACACAATGTCCATTAGTTGTTCCAGTTCCAGTTGCTGCTCCTGCTGTATTTCATTGGCCAGATTCCTGAGGGCCAGAGGCTTACGCTCGCGTATCTCGTTGTCCACACTCTTGTCCAGCCGGCGGCAACACAACTTGGATAGCTGGGAACGGGCTGGTTGACCAGCATCACGGCGACGTTTGCGTGTCTTCTTAGCTTCCACTTCCACAGTAGGAGACGCAGTCGGAGACGGCGACTTAGACTTCGACTCCGATGGTGACGATGGTTTCTTGGCTGGATCAACTGTGGTGTCGGAATGATAGCGCAAGACATGTTTGGAGAAATTCTGAGCGCTGCTAAAGCCGCGACCGCAACCAACTTTGAGACACTGGTAGCGTATGCCCGCGTGCACCATGGCAACATGTTGTCGCAAATTGCGCTCATAGGCATAGCTGCGTTTGCAATCGGGTTCGTTGCACTTAAATGTTGATTCTTCGACTGCCGGTGTGGCATGCTTAGCGGCAACATGTTTGGCCAAATCGTAAGTCTTTAAATAAGTCTTGTCACAATGCTGGCATTTGTGAATGACACGATCGTGCAACGTTTCGCGGCAATGTTTAGTGTACAATGACCATTTATCGAATTGTTGTTTGCATGTGGTGCACGTATACAGTTTGCAACTACGCTGATGACTGTCCTTTTGCCACTGCTGATAGAATCCACGGTCACACTTCTCGCAACGATGCGGATATTTCTTAGTATGCTGTTGAATCTCATGGCGACGCAATTTCATCTTTTGCCGAAATTCCATTGAACAATAAGTGCAAGCATAAACACGCGGCGCTTCGTGTGCCTCGCGCACATGACGCTGCATATTGCAGGGTGATGTAAACATCTTGTCACACTCCTCCAATATGCATTTGATCGTCTTTTGTGCCGGCTCTGTGCGTTCATGCGAGATCCGAACGTGACGCTTCAGATGAGTTAAGATCGAATAGATCTTCTCGCAGCCCTCGTAGGTGCAAGCATGTTTTTTCTAAATATACATATATATATACTAATGTTGCATAGGGTATTATAACTTGATGCACTTACAATGCCCGTGTGATGGAACTCATGGCGATCCAATTGATCCAGACGCTTAAAGCTCTCATTGCAACCGGCAATGCTGCAGTTGTACTTGGGACCAGTGCTATCGCGACGCTTAAAACGCTTAGCAAACTCTTCTAAAACCACATCCAAGTCGCTGTCGCTTGTTATTTGCACATCCGACGGCATTTTACCCAAATAGAATGTGCAAAAAATACAACTAGGAAAATTAAACTAGACTATATTTGAGCAACGTGCTGCGACAGCTGGAAATGTTGAAAGCACTCTATCGATAAGTCAAAAGTAATCGAAATGTTACAAAGACAGGGCTGCTTTGTCAGACAGTCAGACACTATCGATAGTGGCGAGTATTCGAGCTATCGATAGCGCCCATCGATAGTTTTGCAGCTATACTCCGCAGCAGTATATGTAGTTGTAAGCTTAAAGTTATAAACGGAATTTGTAGACAAGATAATAAACAAATAGAAATAATTCAAATAACATGGAATATGAGAGCGTACTGATTGTTAAGCCCGAGGTATTCATATACAAAATACCTCCACGCGCCAGCAACAGAGGATATAGGTGAGTTTTATCTACAACCACAAATTTTTTTTTGTGATAATTCTCGTCAAAATACCAAAAATTTGCCGAGTTGGTGTTGTTGTTGTTGTTGGTGTGGTGCAATTGAAAGTTTTGTGATTTCATGCAGAGAGACGCCCCCACACCACTTATCTGCGAATGTGTGTGTGTGTGTGAGTGTGTATATGTGATTTCGTGAGAAATGCATAAATTATGTTAAAAATGCGCAAGACACGGAAAAAAAAAACAGAGACCAACAAAGTATGTGGCATGCAGCCACAGCCAAGGTTAAAACAACAACAACAACAACAACAGAAAAAAAACCACGAACGTTGTTATTGTTGTGATTGCTTGCTGTCACTTTTGAAGTTCAATCACAATTGATTTTTTTTTTGTTGTTGTTTTGTTGTATTTTTGTCCGCGTTGCGTTTCTCTTAATTACTGTACATTTTATTAGCAAGTGAAATGTATGTACATTTGTGTGTGTGAGTGTGTGTGTGAGTGTGTGTGTGAGTGTGTGTGTGTGTGTGTGTGTGTGCGTGCCAAAAGCTTTTGTATAAATGTAATTGTTTTTGTTGCTACTCTTGTTGACTTTCTTTGTTTTCACACAGCAGCAAACAATACATACTCACACACACAGTCACACGAAAACATGCAGCGATATATTCCAATTGGAATAAGCACTCACCAACACACACACACAGACAGACAGTCATGTATAGATATGTATTTAAACTTAAACAACGTTATTAACTGACAAATTTATTGTTTTTTTGTTAACAACACGCAGAGCAGCGGACTGGAACCTCAAAGAGCCCACTTGGACCGGACGGATGCGTCTGGTGGCCAAGGGCACCGCATGCATTCTCAAATTGGAGGATAAAACGAGTGGCGCTCTATTTGCCAATTGCCCCATCGATACATATCCCGGCGTGGCTATCGAGGCGGTTTCCGATAGTTCACGATATTTTGTTATACGCGTCCAGGACGATAACGGACGATCAGCGTTTTTGGGATTGGGATTCGGTGATCGTTCCGATTCGTTTGATTTAAATGTCGCGTTACAGGATCACTTCAAGTGGGTGAAAAATCAGGAGCAAATTGAAAAGGAGAAAACTGAACCCAAACAGGAATTAGATCTTGGTTTCAAGGAGGGCGAAACCATCAAAATTAACATGCGCATTACGGTAAGTTCTATCTATACTAGGAATTGGCTGGTAAAGTAACTAAAAGTTTGGGGTCTTATCAGGTTATTTTGAAGATAAGAAAACTGCTCTAAAATATTAAGCTTAAACCCGATCTAATAATAATATTTAGATTTTGCAAATTCAGCTCAAAGCTCTATGGTTTAATAAGACTCAAATATCTCCTTTGTTTATAAACTGATTGTGTTGAAACTTTTAGGAAACTTCCATCACGTCTCAAATCTCAAGACTGTAGCTTCCGAATTATGCTGGTTATTGCATTTTTTCTATTGCCAGAGACAAAAGATAAAGAAGTAGTGTTACCAAACTTGGTCTTTGAGATATAGATAGAAAGATTTATAGAAAATAGAAGTACTAAATATAAGTCCAATGTTTTTACACCGATCTTAAGACACAATAGCGTTTTGAAAGGAAAAAAGTCTCGATTATAACTATGTGAAAACCTTAACTTAACTTTGAACTTATATCTTGATCAATATATTTTATCAGTAAAGCATAAAATTGTTTATATATTTATGGATTCCTAATAAGCAAATCTAATAACATCAAATTAAAAGAAATATACAAGATAGAATAGATAGAAAATAATCATAAATAGGCAAAAATCAAATTAATTGGTTTAAATAAAATATGAATATGAAATGTAAGGTATAAATATATAACCTATTAAAATAGATTTAAATTCATTAGATAATGGGTTTAGTTTAGGAAGTTCTGCTTGCCTTAGAAAGACACCAAAGATTTTCAGTTTGAAATATTCTTCATTACTATATTCTCGATTTGCTTGCAGAAAAAGGATGGCTCTGAGGGCTCCTCGCGCACTGGCAAGGGCAAGGGAACTGGCGGTGTGCTACCACCGCCGCCTGGTGGATTGGCCAAAATCGCACCACCACCGGCTGCAGCGGCACCAGCAGCGACGTTGCGACAAAGTCCAGGCGCCTCGCCAGCTCACAGGACCAGCGGAGGCGGTGCTGGTACTGAATGGACCGACTATGCATCCGCCGGGTGGGTTAAACAAGCTTCATTTTGAATTCAACTGGCATCCTAATTATACCCTTGCAAAGGATATAATTCTAGCCTTTTTATCGCCAAGTCTAGCCGTTTTATGCACCAAATCTAGCCATTTTCCGGCAAATCTTCCCCTTTCTCCAAACAAATCTACACTTTTTCCCGCCAAGTTGAAGATAATGTTTTCACGTAACTTAAAGCGCATTGACGCAGGCGTGACAGACCCCATAAAGTATATATATTCTTGGTCAGGACAACAAGTTGAGTCGATATAGACATGTCCGTCTGTCTGCTTCTTTGTCTGTTATAAAGCTATCTTAATGAAATTTGGTACAGGTCCGTCTTTTTGCTGTACGCAGTACAGGTGTCTCATTGAGCTGGATCGGATGACTATATCATAAAGTTGCCATAGGAAAGATCCGACAAAAATCAAACTTTAGTATGAAAAACTTGTTTGATTTTTGAGATATCTTAACCAAACTTCCAAATTATGTGATTGACATAGTTTTATACAGTCTGACCAACTTTGGTTCAAATTGGACAACTATATCATATAGCTGCCATAGGAACGATCAATTCAAAGTCAACCTCTAGTATGTAAAGCTTGTTTGTTTCCTTGGATAACTTAACAAAACTCCCAATTATGTGACTGACATAGTTTTAGAAAGTCTGACCAACTTTGGCTCAAATTGGACAACTATATCAAATATGTAGCTGCCATAGGAACGATCAGTTCAAAGTCAATCTCTAGTATGTAAAACTTGTTTGATTCCTTGGATAACTTAACCAAACTCACAAATTATGTGTCTGATATAGTTTTATGCAGTCTGACCAACTTTGGTTCGAATCAGATTTCTATATCATAAAACTATTGTATGTCGAAATTTGAAAGCAGGGTCTCCGCAAGGATACAGTCTTAGGCTTGAGTCAAGGATAGCTTTAATATATCTTATGGTTTCTTTATTAAGAATATTTAACTTGAACTTGTTTTCTCTTTCTCTCTCTCCCTTTTGTAGCGGTAATCAAGGACAACAGAATTCGGCAAACGCCAATTGGGTGCAGTTTTAGGCTGAAAGCTGAATCCTGGGCAACGCGTCACGCACTTTTCTTTGTGTTAAGGCTCTTAATGTGTTTTTAATTTTCTTCTTCTTCAACACACACACACACCACACACACACACACACACACACTTTCACTAGCTATCCAATTGGACAACAGATCGTACTCCGAAAATGACCAACACACGTACTAATACATACACACACACACACACGTACACACGTATATGAAAATGAAATCCGTTAACGTTAAAGTTTATAAAATAAATTTTGTAATTTTTTTTTTGTTTTTTTTTGCATTTTAAGTAGTATATATATAGTATATATATGTATATTTATGTACACACACTTAAAGAACTGCTCCGAGTTACGATTCCACATTGCATAATATATAAATATATATATATATATATTGAATGTACTTATGTATATATATACATATATATATTTGCTGAAAATCTTAAGTATTTGAAATATGAGAGCAATAAATCCTTGAAAATTGCTGTGGAATGGAAATTCCGAATAGTTCTCATAGCGTTGGCAAATGTAGCATGAAAGTTAAAAGGATAAAAAAAGGATAAATAAAAGGATAAAAAGGAAAACATTCCGTTTAGGGCAAGGCATTGTAATTAGTTCAAAAAGTATCGTTATTGTTATCGTTAAACTTAGACGACATGCATAATACCGATTAGTTCTTGTTTGCTCTTTACATCGTTTTACACACACACACTTACAAACACTCACACACACACACAAACTAACACTAACACATGCCTAGCAATTAAGTAAATCAAATGAATTATATATATACTATATATAAAGATATAATACACATAAAATGAAATGATAAAAAAGAATAGAGAAAAGTAAAATGAAAATGAAAAAAAAGATATTGCAACAATCGAAATTGGATCTGAAGTCTACTTAAGTAAAATGCTATACCATTATCCTTAGCATGTGTATAGTCCTTCTTCTGTTGCAATCTCTGGTACAAAAACAATTGAATAAAAGCTCTAAAACTGTGTTTTTGCTGCACAGCATTCCAAACTTGTTGCTGTGCTCATTTTGTTGCTGTTGATAAAAAACAAAAAGAAAAATACATACATACATACAAACTTACATACATAGTTGCGATTTAACTAAGTTTGTTTCACTAATGTTTAATAATAGCTGCAACTGGCACACTTGATATTCCCTTTACTTTTGAAATTGTTTTCCTATTATCATATATAGTTAATATATATGAATTTATCAATATATTAGTAACATACATATAGCTTGTCCTTGTTATCACTGAACCCGACAAATTCTATAAATTCCTTTTCAATTAGTTAATTCTATTCATTCTATCCTGTATCTGTGTATCTCTATGTAATCTACATACATATGTAACTAATTGCCAGCTGTGCAGTTATATAAAATTTAAAAATTAAATCTAAATATATGTATACACACATATATATATATATACACCATATATATATATATCTAAATATACAACAACAACAAAATTAATATAATTGAATATGAAAATAAAAATTGCAATGAATTTCAATGTACAAACTCTGGAGTTGCAAATTTCTTTTTTTTGGTCAACTTTGTCATCATTTTGTTGGGTTCCAAGTCTTTAAGCGATCTATGATCTTAGTTTCCTCTTTCTATTGAGCATTGTTAACATCGGATAAATTGAGAGAACGCTCCTAAAATTTGGTAAGTTCCCTGCAAACAATTTAAAAGGTAAAGGGGGGACCCTTATCTAAAATTTTAACAAAATCGGAAAAAATCTATTCTTTAAAAACAACTATTTTTAAATGTGGAATCAAAATATAGATCAAATCATGACTAAAAAGGTATTCCGCATAAAAAGCGGGCTATATTTGAGACAGTTATGCAAGTTGGAAATTTGTTGAAAAATGTAAAGGGGGGACCCTTATCTAAAATTTTAACAAAATCGGAAAAAATCTATTCTTTAAAAACAACTATTTTTAAATGTGGAATCAAAATATAGATCAAATCATGACTAAAAACGTATTCCGCATGAAAATCTAGATAGATTTGAGAAAGTTATGCAAGTTGGAAATTTGTTGAAAAATGTAAAGGGGGGACCCTTATCTAAAATTTTAACAAAATCGGAAAAATCTATTCTTTAAAAACAACTATCTTTAAATGTAGAATCAGTTTATAGATCAAATCATGACTAAAAGGGTATTCCGCATGAAAATCGGGCTATATTTGAGAAAGTTATGCAAGTTGGAAATTTGTTGAAAAATGTAAAGGGGGGACCCTTATCTAAAATTTCAACAAAATCGGAAAAAATCTATTCTTTAAAAACAACTATTTTTAAATGTGAAATCAAAATATAGATCAAATCATGACTAAAAACGTATTCCGCATGAAAATCGGGCTATATTTGAGACAGTTATCCAAGTTGGAAATTTGTTGAAAAATGTAAAGGGGGGACCCTTATCTAAAATTTTAACAAAATCGGAAAAAATCTATTCTTTAAAAACAACTATTTTTAAATGTGGAATCAAAATATAGATCAAATCATGACTAAAAACGTATTCCGCATGAAAATCGGGCTAGATTTGAGAAAGTTATGCAAGTTGGAAATTTTTCTGAAAATGTAAAGGGGGGACCCTTATCTAAAATTTTAACAAAATCGGAAAAAATCTATTCTTTAAAAACAACTATTTTTAAAAGTGGAATCAAAATATAGATCAAATCATGACTAAAAACGTATTCCGCATGAAAATCGGGCTAGATTTGAGAAAGTTATGCAAGTTGGAAATTTGTTGAAAAATGTAAAGGGGGGACCCTTATCTAAAATTTTAACAAAATCGGAAAAAATCTATTCTTTAAAAACAACTATTTTTAAATGTGGAATCAAAATATAGATCAAATCATGACTAAAAGGGTATTCCGCATGAAAATCTAGATAGATTTGAGAAAGTTATGCAAGTTTGAAATTTGTTGAAACATGTAAAGGGGGGACCCTTATCTAAAATTTTAACAAAATCGGAAAAAATCTATTCTTTAAAAACAACTATTTTTAAATGTGGAATCAAAATATAGATCAAATCATGACTAAAAGGGTATTCCGCATGAAAATCTAGATAGATTTGAGAAAGTTATGCAAGTTTGAAATTTGTTGAAAAATGTAAAGGGGGGACCCTTATCTAAAATTTTAACAAAATCGGAAAAAATTTATTCTTTAAAAACAACTATTTTTAAATGTGGAATCAAAATATAGATCAAATCATGACTAAAAACGTATTCCGCATGAAAATCGGGCTATATTTGAGACAGTTATCCAAGTTGGACATTTTTCTGAAAATGTAAAGGGGGGACCCTTATCTAAAATTTTAACAAAATCGGAAAAAATCTATTCTTTAAAAACAACTATTTTTAAATGTGGAATCAAAATATAGATCAAATCATGACTAAAAACGTATTCCGCATGAAAATCGGGCTAGATTTGAGAAAGTTATGCAAGTTGGAAATTTGTTGAAAAATGTAAAGGGGGGACCCTTATCTAAAATTTTAACAAAATCGGAAAAAATCTATTCTTTAAAAACAACTATTTTTAAATGTGGAATCAAAATATAGATCAAATCATGACTAAAAACGTATTCCGCATGAAAATCGGGCTAGATTTGAGAAAGTTATGCAAGTTGGAAATTTGTTGAAAAATGTAAAGGGGGGACCCTTATCTAAAATTTTAACAAAATCGGAAAAAATCTATTCTTTAAAAACAACTATTTTTAAATGTGGAATCAAAATATAGATCAAATCATGACTAAAAACGTATTCCGCATGAAAATCGGGCTATATTTGAGACAGTTATCCAAGTTGGACATTTTTCTGAAAATGTAAAGGGGGGACCCTTATCTAAAATTTTAACAAAATCGGAAAAAATTTATTCTTTAAAAACAACTATTTTTAAATGTGGAATCAAAATATAGATCAAATCATGACTAAAAACGTATTCCGCATGAAAATCGGGCTAGATTTGAGAAAGTTATGCAAGTTGGAAATTTTTCTGAAAATGTAAAGGGGGGACCCTTATCTAAAATTTTAACAAAATCGGAAAAAATCTATTCTTTAAAAACAACTATTTTTAAATGTGGAATCAAAATATAGATCAAATCATGACTAAAAACGTATTCCGCATGAAAATCGGGCTAGATTTGAGAAAGTTATGCAAGTTGGAAATTTGTTGAAAAATGTAAAGGGGGGACCCTTATCTAAAATTTTAACAAAATCGGAAAAAATCTATTCTTTAAAAACAACTATTTTTAAATGTGGAATCAAAATATAGATCAAATCATGACTAAAAACGTATTCCGCATGAAAATCGGGCTAGATTTGAGAAAGTTATGCAAGTTGGAAATTTTTCTGAAAATGTAAAGGGGGGACCCTTATCTAAAATTTTAACAAAATCGGAAAAAATCTATTCTTTAAAAACAACTATTTTTAAATGTGGAATCAAAATATAGATCAAATCATGACTAAAAACGTATTCCGCATGAAAATCGGGCTAGATTTGAGAAAGTTATGCAAGTTGGAAATTTTTCTGAAAATGTAAAGGGGGGACCCTTATCTAAAATTTTAACAAAATCTGAAAAAATTTATTCTTTAAAAACAACTATTTTGAAATGTGGAATCAAAATATAGATCAAATCATGACTAAAAACGTATTCCGCATGAAAATCGGGCTATATTTGAGACAGTTATCCAAGTTGGAAATTTGT